>WEKX01015161.1:27150-37566 GCA_013390025.1 Pitta sordida | reverse complement strand
AAGCCCTGTCAATGAGTCTTGCCAGCCCCGGGGTCAAAACTCTTTTTCCCCTATTTGATACCTTCTGCCTCCCAGAGTCTATCAACCTTGCTTTGGTGAAGGACACCCCATGATCATAGAACCCAATATTTTTCTGGTGGCACCAGCCATTAAGCCATTTATTAAGAGCAAGGATCCTCTTATTGCTTTTGGGGTACAATCCTGCCATCACAGGTACAGAGCAAAAGACTACCTGCATTCCTGTCCCGCTGATCGAATGGCCACATTCCTTAAATTCCTCCCTAATTTCTCTGAATCCTTTCTCGTTGATCTTGTCATTACAGTCCTGGACGACCCATAGGGCGTAATAATCTGAAGGTTGAATTAGTTTTGTCAACCTCTCAGCAAAATCCCATACCTGGGCACCAGGGAGGCAACAGACAACCACGACCCTCCTTTTCTTTCTGTTACTAGAGGTTCTGATTGCTTGGATGGAAGAGGTTGATCCTAGTGACTTGCTAGGTGGGGTGCCTCCTTCCACGTCATCCTCCTGATCCCCAAAATCCAGAATCCCAAACCTGTTCTGTAGGGGTAACTCATAGGGTGGCATCTGAAAGGGGGGTGGTGGACAGGAGAGGGATTCCTTACCCCCATGGGATCAGACCTCTTCCCATTCCCCCTCATCCTCGAGGTTTCTTTCTCCTACCTCGTGTTGGGGATTTGAGGTACGTGTGAATGCTCTGGCTCCCAAGATTCTCCAATGGTTGAAAGTGCACAGTCCCTCAATTCTACTTCCCTTGCATTACCTTAATTATTTCTCAGCCTTTCCACCTCTTCCTTCAGCTCTGTTATCATGGAGAGCAGGTAATCTGCCAGCTCACACTGGACACGGGTGTTTTGCAGGCTGTCCTCCTGGTCAACAATCAGGCTCAGGCATTCCCTGCAGCCAGGAATCTGGACAGCCACATCCACTGACACAGGGGTAGTTTGGGTCTGAGCCTCCATTGTGGCCTTGGCCTCGATTTTCATCCCTCTGGTTCTGGCCATGACTGACAGGGGGAGGAAGGATTTTATCTTAAGAAACATATTTGTTCTTCCTATAACTCTATCTAGGACACATTTTTTGGTGCTTTTTTTATTTATTGCAAAAGTGAAACATCCTGTACATTACTATATAATCATTGTCTATGAAGTTAGTTAACATGAATTTAGTCAATTTCTTTGTAAGTTAGATGATACAATTCAAACTTGATTAGATAAATTAAATAATCTGATATAAGTTTTCCATGATTTGAGTGAGAATTGAGTGATATGATCTAGATGTAGAGGATAGGTTAGTTGGATTATAGGTTGGACTAGATGATCTTCAAGGTCCTTTCCAGCCTTTTCTATACTGCGATACTGTGATACTGTGAGAATTTAAAGATTTAATTGTTTAATAAAAGGTAAAGATATGATACACTTTGTTCATTCTTACATGCTTTAAATAGGAATTAAAAAATTTTATTCCTGTTTGAAAATAAAATATTGGCATTTAAAACTTGAACATAAAGATATTTCTTCAAAAAGTACCAAGTAAAATTTCCAAATTTCAAGTACCTACCATGTCTCTGTTTTTCAGTTGCTACTCGAGCTGCATTTTCTTAGTTCCTTCCTGTCATTCTTGTATTTTTTACTATAGCCACATCTTGTACTCTGATGTCTTCTTTCTTCTAGATACTCCTAGTTTCTTTAAAAAGAGGGAATACCCTTTCCTTCTTCCCGTGTGTGACCTGTCTATAAGATATTTTAAAGGAAAACAAATGTACCGTCAAACAACAAATAAAATGTTCTGATACTGACAGGAAGCATGGCATCTATTTGAAGACAAGATCCTCCAATAGAAGCCAAAATGTAGATAAAATAATGATAAGCAGTTTGAGGCTTCTTTTTTTCTTAAGATCTGGACCTTAAGTAGGTTATTATTTATTTTTAAAAGTTTATCTACAATTCTTTTAAAATATAATATTTATTTCAGTAAATATTGCTGTTGTTGCAAAATGTAGCTCTTAGTGACAACATACAGATAAAGAAAAATTGCAAGGTAACAAATACACTGCACAAACCTTTCAATAAATCATTAACCTATGTAGAAATGTTCATCCATTTATTATTACTGGAACTTATTGTAATTCAGTAAAAACTGCTTTACAAAGGCATTTTTTCCAACATAAATATTTTAGTGTATATTCTTAACATTACGTTAATGTTAAGAATATGGTTATTATTTTGTGAGCAGAGTGAGGTTCTTACTAAAAAAATGTCCTATTTCACAGATTGAAATTTTATATGGAAATATATTTGAGGCTAAAAACATTAAATATTTCTGTGTGGCAGTTGAGTCATCTTTATTTTATTTTTTTTAGCTGAAGACTCCAATTTGAGCCCAAACCATTTCTTCTGAGCTTTTTTCTTCACATATTTTAGGATTATTATGGGGTGAAGAGGAACTAGTTGTAGTTATGCTGATACAGTCTTTCACCAAAGGGATTCTGTTGATAGATTTTGATTTGCTTTATATATTGATTGATTTGCTTTATAATCAAGTCTACATAAAACCACACTAAAGTAGTAGTAGTAGCAGTAGTACTAGTAACCAAGATTGATCAGCTGGATCTTTTGTTGCACAGAGAATTTACTTTATAACACCACTGTGATTCAACTAGCAAAGTAATAATCATGTGCAACTACAACATGGAGCATTTATATCCATTTAACCGGTTGGTCCCTATACAATAGAACTTTTCCAATAACTAAAATAGGCAACTATTGAGAATATTGAGTACTGTGTTCAGTTCTGGGCTCCTCAGTTTCAGAGGGATGTTGAGATCCTTGAGCGTGTCCAGAGAAGGGCGACAAGGATGGTGAAGTGGCTGGAACACAAGCCCTATGAGGAGCGACTGAGAGAGCTGGGATTGTTCAGTCTGGAGAAGAGGAGGCTGAGGGGAGACCTTATCGCTCTCTACAACTACCTGAAAGGAAGTTGTAGTCAGCTAGGTGTCAGTCCCTTCTCTCTGGCTACCAGTGATAGAACAAGAGGACACAGTCTTAAACTGCATCAGGGGAGATTTAGACTTGACATTAGGCGGAACTTTTTCACAGAGAGGGTGATCTCTCAGTGGAATGGGCTGCCCAAGGAGGTGGTGGAGTCNAAAAACTGCTTTACAAAGGCATTTTTTCCAACATAAATATTTTAGTGTATATTCTTAACATTACGTTAATGTTAAGAATATGGTTATTATTTTGTGAGCAGAGCGAGGTTCTTACTAAAAAAATGTCCTATTTCACAGATTGAAATTTTATATGGAAATATATTTGAGGCTAAAAACATTAAATATTTCTGTGTGGCAGTTGAGTCATCTTTATTTTATTTTTTTTAGCTGAAGACTCCAATTTGAGCCCAAACCATTTCTTCTGAGCTTTTTTCTTCACATATTTTAGGATTATTATGGGGTGAAGAGGAACTAGTTGTAGTTATGCTGATACAGTCTTTCACCAAAGGGATTCTGTTGATAGATTTTGATTTGCTTTATATATTGATTGATTTGCTTTATAATCAAGTCTACATAAAACCACACTAAANCTTACTGATTCTGTGATTCTGTGATTCTGTGATATTGAACTTGGAAAACCCCTTTAGAAGAAATCCAAGACAAATGAAACTTATATTTACAGCTCTTGCAAACAGATTCTTGCTGCTGTAAAATGTTTAAGCAGAACACTATAATTAACTGTGTACAGACAAAACAGAGCTCTTCTGCATTTTTACTGCATATACTCTGGGCCTCTACTTTGTAATTTCATATCTCCAAATGTTCCTGCAGCCCACAAGAGGTCCAAGACTCTCTGATAGTGACACACTTCTTGTAGCTAAGGATAGCAGTGCAAAGCCAATTATAACAGCACCCCTACTAAGTCCCGTGGCGTTTGAATCTTTGCAACCCCCGTGGCTTAGTTTTCTCTGAACTGGACTGTTAAATTTCTAAAGAAACTGCCCTTTGAGGCAGTTACCATTTTCTGAATCAGAACTGATGAAGAATACTATGGAGGAGACATACTGTGCTCTTTCAAGTGGGATTTTATTATAGTTACTTTTGCTTTGTTAAGTTTAAACTTTTTAAAGGAAGTTGAGGTGAAGGTAGTTGTGCTACACCATCACTACTTATTGCCTCTAATGAGAGAGAAAATATTTTTGAAAGTTTTTATATACCAGCAGCCCATCCTTTTTTCCACCTTGCTAGAAACCGAACTGTTGAAATACTATACTCTCAAATCCAAATACTTAAGACAGTCAACTGGATGAAACTTGATATGTGCTCAATCAATAATTAATTATGAATCTTTTTGAAGTTTAATGACATGATTCAGGATAAAAGCCAATTAAGTAAAATGTCTTCTGACTGGCATAAAAATTTTTATTTCACACACGGAGTTGGCTTCTACATCAAATGGGAAGCAGCTTAAAAATTAAACACTCAATTTAATGAAAGTGACCTTGAAATTACCAAAAAAGAGTTCTAGAGGAAAAATTATTCAGTAGGATTAGGGGTAGAAATAAATCACTTCAGAGGTTTATATTCTGTAATTTTTCTTTTTTATTTGTTAATGTAAAATAAGATCATAAACATCTATATGTAAAGACTCATATTGCAAGAAAATTAAATTTTTTAGTGGCTGCAACTCTTCATGAAATCAAATACTGGCATATACTTGTATTGTCAAAGCTAGTCCTTCATGCCAGCTCATTCTTTATTCTATTGAGTCAAATTGAGAAAAAACATACTTTTCTCTTTTAGCTTAGGACTTTTTAGTTTTCTTTTATTTTTTTATCCTCTTGTTAGACTTACTTTCAAAGTGTTAGAAGAATGCTTCTTTTTATTTGTTTGCTTGTCTGAGATGTGTGTGGGGGTAGTTGTGGTGTTTCTGCTCAGGAAGTTAATATGCAATTTAACCAACGTATGTTAGATATGTGCTAAATGAGACAATTCACACTCTGCAAGTGGCTATTTTTCTCCTTCGACTCAAAAATACCTCATGATATACTCTTTTCACTGTTGCCCAGTGACAGGACAAGAGGCATTTCACACAAAATGAAATACATGACATTTCATCTTAACAAAAGAAAAAAATTTATTCTGACAGTAGTAAGCACATGTGGCCTAGAAGGCATATTGTGTCTTCATCCTGACTGTACATACATAAACTACCAGATCTAAATGACCTTGCTTGAGCAGGATCAGATTATCTCAAAGTCCCTTCCAATTTCAACAATTCTGTGATCTTGTAGATCAGATTTATCATCTACATGTACATGGCTCTTGGTTATCAAAAGCCATATTATCGCAACTCTTGTCTTATGATATGTTTGCAAATAAAAGGTTCCTATCTAATGATCATTCAGAACATATTTTGTTCTTGAGAACAGTAACACACTAATTATTCCTCCAACCTGAATCATCAAAAAACACCAAAATACTTTAAAGGGGCATTCTAGTTGTGATTAGAATAAGCTGAACTCAACAAAAAAGTAATAAACAATTAAAAATATAGAAACTAAAGCAAATAGAAGTAGATATGTAATTAAGTTAATATTGTGTGAAAATCCACACGATGTCTTCCAAGTCCATAGGAAACCATTAAAATTCTAGCAACGCCAATATGCAGTGAGGAAAGCTGCAGCACAAGAAGTAGAAACACAGGAACTTAATCATATTAATGTAAGGAATAAAAATGCAATACAATACCTAGTATAGTGTCAAAAAAACCCAACAACTCAATTTTGCTGATACTCTAAATATACTAAATAAGAGAAATGAGAAGAGAAAATTCCTACCTTTGAAATAGACCCTTAAAAATGTAACTGGACAGTCTTAAATAATTATGGTTACAAAAAGTTATTATCAGAAAACCCAAGCAAGCATACGAAGTAAAAATTATACTATTTTCTTTTCCCTGGTTACATATAAATGATATCACGCTCAAGGTACCATTACACTATTTCTGCAGAGACTTAATATTAATTTAGTGCTATTTACAATATTAAATCACTTTCTCTTTTGAGCTTCTTCTGGGAGGATACAGACATTAAAAACACACCTTTAATTCATCTCCTTTCCCTTTTGGAGTATTAACATGCCACTAAAAATACTTCAGATGAGATGATTGGCTCAGAGCAGATCTAGACCTCTAAATGTAGCTGCTTTTGTTTCAGATTGAATTTCATCAGGTAACTGAAGACTTTCATAACTGTTTATACCAGCAGAAAGAGAATTACAGTAATACCTTGCTGCATTGCAACCTCTCCATTGCGATCTCACTGATTTATGAGCCAGCAGTGTGCCCAGGTGGCTAAGAAGGCCAAAGGCATCCTGGCCTGCATCAGGAACAGTGTGGTCAGTCAGTCCAGGGAGGTTGTCCTTCCCCTGTACTAGGCGCTGGTCAGACCTCATCTTGAGTACNTGATTTGTGAGAATTTTTTCTTGCAAATTTCCTCAGTGGTTCACAGAGCTTCCCAGCTAACACATGTGCAGTGCCTCTGCTTCACCAAGGGGCGGCACAGGCACTCCCTGTGTATGCATTAAAAAGTGCACCTGTGCCTGTATAAATACATGCACATATTTCATATACATTTAGAACTGTTAAAAGCTAAATTCCCTGTGAAAGAATTAATTTTTCTTGGGGAAAAATATCACTAGATACTGGAATTGCAAGTTCTGAAAATGGTGAAATAAAATGTATTATCCATTCTGAAAGTAATGACTTGTAGAATTATATAAACACGGAATCACTGAAATGGGAAAGGACCTCTGGAGATCTTCCAGTCCAATTTACCCACACAGAGAAGAACCATGTTACATTTTCTTTACTCACACCCACTAGCTATTTATACACATTGATAGATCATCCTGAGCATTTTTTTTCTCCTGGAAGAGCAGTTCAAGCTTTCTCAGTCTTTCCTCATAATATAAATGTTCCAATTCCTTAATCATCCCAGTGGTCCTTCATTAAACTTGCTCTTAGCATGTGTACTTACTAGTTGTACTGGGGAGCACAGACCTGGACCTCGTATTTCTGATGATGCTTCTTTTCTAACTCTTCCCTGGGTGAAGGTTGTTTGCATGTGTGTGTGTATGAGCACGTGTGCCAGCAACTGGAGCCAAACCATGGGTTGAAGGGCTGTGTTTCTGTGATACCAACAACTGAAGCAGGTGCAAGTATGCAAGTGCATATGTGATTGCTAGCAAAAAACAAACTGGAGCAAATTATGAATGGATGAAGCCACCTGGGAGCAGGGTGATATGAATGAAAGCGATGGGGGTTTGGTTGCTTGTACTCAGGAAATCATAGCCTGCGGTGTGTGCATGTGTGTGAAAGACTGTACCAGCAACTGGAGCAGGGCTGTGGTCTGAGGGGCTTGTATGTCCAAGTGCAAGTAACTGGGTAGACTGGGTTCCAAAGGTTGGTTACTGACCAAAGTGAGAGTCTAAGCCCCATTGCTGGAGAGATCTACATTGTACAATATATACCACTAGTGGAACTCCATCCCCCTCTTGTTTAATCCCAGCCATCACCCAAGTAGTATGCAACCACTTGTTCACTCCCCTACTAAAATGGGATCTGTGAGAGAATACTACAGGTAAAAGCTAGAAAACACAGCCCCATAGAAGCCACTGTGAAGAAAATTAACTTTACCCCAGCCAAAACCAACAAACCTGCTTAACAAAGTAGGGGAACAGGATGAGTCTGTTGAGTCTGCCTGTGTTTGTGTAAGTACTCTGCATGTCTGCCTGTGACATCTGTGGCTGGCAAAGTATATATGTTTTTATTAATATATGTTTTCTATGTATATATGTCATATTGATTTGAGAATTCAGAAAATCATAGATTTTAGTGAATTTGGTAGAAGCTTAGAGATTTAGAGATTTTAGTGAAATAGTGAAATTTTACTGAATTTTGGAAGAATTTTTAGATTTTAAAACCATTCACTTGGTCTGAAAATTAAACATGCAATATTAAATGGAAGAAAGTCTTGTTTCCCAATCTTGAATGGTAAACAAAAGAGGATTCTAGTCAAAACATGGGGTAAGAATGTAAGACATTTAAGCTGATTGGTCGAAGGTCTTAAAACAAAGTTGAAATTTATGACATAATGTTGAAGGGATGCATACTCATGGAATAATTTCCATATGTATGAGGCAAGAGTATAAAAACAGGTGGCAAGCTGGGTAGGGGATTTTGGTACCTGACAGGGCTGAGGACAATGCTGTTCTGGTTTCCTTGTATCTTGGGACAAAAATATTTTTTTTCTATGGCTTACAAACAGCTACCTTGAGTCCTTGGACCTCTGTCTTGTCCTTTATCTCAAAGTAATAGTCTAACACCCTTGTCTCATGCATATGCAAATCACTCCATGAATACTCATGCCTTCAGCATTATGTCATAGATTTCAGCTTTGCTCTAAGTCCTTCAACTTATTAGCTTCAATTTTTCACATTCTTTTCCCATTGCTTTGGCTAGCACTGTCTTATGTTTACCTTTGAGGACTGCAAGACAAAGTTTTTCACCCTTAATATTCAGCCTTAACTCTCAGGCCTCTTGAATGATTTTTAAATCTACTAATCCTTCTAAAATTCACTAAATTTTCACTAAATTTTCACTAATTCACTGAAGTCCTTAAATCTATAAGCTCCTACTTAACTCACTAAAATTTATAATTTTTTGAATCCTCAAATCACTACTCATCCCCCAGCTTATAATGATGCATAGAGTTGTTATGTCCAAAGTAAAGAACTTGCCACTTGGACATGTTAAATCTCATATTTTTAGAACCTGCCCATTTCTCTGACCTATCAAGGTTCATCTGAAGGGCCTTTCTACCTTCTGGCAGTTCAATATTTTCCCCCTACTTGGTATTATCTGCAAACTTGCTAATGGTGGACTCAATTCCCCAGTCCATATCATCAATAAAGATATTAAACTGTATCAGGCCTAACACTGATCCCTGTGGGACGAGTCACCAGCTCGATGTGGCACCATTTACCAACACTCTCTGAGGTCATCTATCCAACCAATTCCTAACTCAGCACACAATGCTCCTATGCAATCCACGGTCTGTGAGTTTTTCCTGAAGCTTACCATCGGAAACCATGTCAAAGGCTTTGCTAAGATCCGACTACACAATGCCAACAGCCCTTCTATCATCAACCAGGCAAGTCACCAGATCATAAAAGGTGACCAGGTTGATCAGACAAGACCTACCTCTCCTAAATCCATGTTGACTAGATCTAATATCATCGTTATTCTGCATGTGCTGCATAATAACCTTCAGGATTGTCTATTCCATGATTTTACCCGGGACCAAGATCAGGATGACAGGTCTATAATTACCTAGATCATCTTTCCAGCCCTTCTTGTGGATGGGTGTCACATTAGGCAATTTCCAGTCTTCCAGTACGTCAACAGTAAGCCAGGACTGTTGGTAAATTACGGAGAGTGGCTTAATGAGTTTATCTCCCATCTCTTTCATCGCCCTCGGATGGATCCCATCTGGTCCCATGGACTTATGAGGATCCACGCTGCTCAGCAAGTCTCTGACTACCTCCTCTGGGATTACAGATGTGTTATACTGAAGCCCTACCCCATCCACCTGTTCAGAAGTCCAGTTGTCCTGTAGACAATCTGTCTTACTGCTAAAATCTGATGCCACATATTATAGAATATCTCTTGGGTCAGCTGGGGTCAGCTGTCTTGGCTGTGTCTACTTCCCATGCACGTGCATTCTACATGCTGGTGGGGTAGAGTGAGAAGCATAAGTGCTGTTCAGGTGTAAATAAATAATCTTTGTGTTATCAGCATAATTTTAGCACAAATGCAGGCAAAACTAGTATCGTTTAACAAACAAGAGAAGGAAACCACACCAAACCAAATATTGTTAGAAATGCAATTTTCTCCTATTTGCTTTCTTCCATCTAGAACATTTTAAAAGTCAGTAATTTTTATCTACAATATAAATACCTTAAAAAGGAAACCATTACTCAGAATGGAAATGACTTTTCCCCCAGCAGCCAGAATATACACAAAAAACCCAACATGAGTTTTGGTAGAGCAGTAAGGTAAAAGTGAATACCACAGACAATTTTTTCATAGGCACTGCTTGGGTATATAATTTTTTTGTACCATATTGCGAACACTGTTTACTATGTAATGACATTCTGAATACATTATTTTGTAGCAAGTACAAATGGCATCTGATTATATGGTACAAGAATATATTTTAAACTCAAAATATTTATGGTTCATGAATTTATAGTGAAGCACACACACCCCCCCCGGCGGCGATTGCGCAATCATCCTAGCGTGGTCCCCGCAGTGTGCACCGGGGAGCGGGCCGGGGCCAGA
>WEKX01015161.1:0-26956 GCA_013390025.1 Pitta sordida | reverse complement strand
ATAGAGGCAAAAGCTCAGATGGAACTCAACCTAGCTGTTTCTGTCAAGGACAATAAGAAATGTTTCTACAAGTACATCAACTGTAAAAAGAGAGGCTGCAACAATCTCCACTCCTTATTGGATGCAGAGGGTAATATAGCAACCAAAAATGAGGAAAAGGCAGAAATATTTAATACATACTTTGCCTCTGTTTCTAACAGTAAAACAAACTGCCCACAGGACAACTGGACGAGCAGGGTCATGGAAGGAGTTGGAGTGCATTATTACCCCGTTGTAATCCAAGAGGAGGTAGTCAGAGACTTGCTGTGTGGCTTGGACCCTCATAAGTCTATGGGACCAGGTGGGATCCATCCGAGGGTGATGAAAGAACTAGCAGATGAACTCACCAAGCCACTCTCCATAATTTACCAATAGTCCTGGCTTACTGGTGTTGTACCACAAGACTGGAAATTGGCCAATGTGACACCCATCCACAAGATGTGAACTAAAACATCCCTGTGTTATTAACAATATTTTCAGCACAAATTCAAAACAGAAGCACCATACCAGCTAGTATGAAAAAATTAACTCCCTCCAAGGCAAAACCAGCACTGTTGTGTATGCAATTATCTCTAAAGATGAATACTTAAAAAGCAGACATAAGTATCTCTAATGTGTTTGTTACCTTAACAATTTGATTTTTTTTAGTAAATATAATCAAATTTTCCTATTTGCAGCTCTTCTTTTTCAGTATTTGCGTCCTTCAAATATTTCAATTTTCTATTCTCATTAGCAATTTCCTGTAAGCAGTTTACAATATGCAGATTTATTATTCATTAATCTTCTTATTTGTTCTTCTATACAGTGAATTAGTTTTATTTTTATTTCTTTTTTTTCCAGTTTGTCATGCCATTATTTATTAGAAAGCATCACATCTGCTCAATGTTCAAAAAATTAAATCCTAGTACTAAAATGTAAAGGGTATCTGAGTTAACTTTCCAACATCTTTATTTCTGCAATTCAGTGTTTTTTTTGTTGTTGTTGTTGTTATAGTACCCTGAAGTTCACATGAAGTTTGCTCTTCTCCTCATTCTTAGTCTCTATTGCTAGCAAAATTTCCTCCCATGTCTTTCTAAATGGTTATTCCCCAGATGCACAACTTGTATATTTCCCAAGAATAAATATAATTTCATTTTCTGCCAATAATACAAAATTCTTTTGGCCTTCTAGATCATTTTTCTATACATAATGATATTTACAATACATTCCAATTTCATATCACCTGACAATTTTATTAATGTGTTATTTACTCCTCCATCCAAAACAGAAATAAGGTTACTACAGTTATACCTCCTCCATCGCGAGGAAAGGGAGAGGCGGCAGCCCTCGTAAAATATTATTCTCGCAAAGAACGGCAGGTCGTTAATATGCATGCAGGCCACGCCCATTGCTCCACCCCCCGGAACTCCGAAGCGCTGCAGACAATTCTTTGCTCATTCCCGTAGTCTGTCTTGGCACAGGCGAGCAAAGGGAACCGTTTCTGAGCGGCTGCTGTGACCACAGACCAACCCCCGCGCCGCTCCCCCGCCCAGCCCCCCAGCCTGGCCCCGGTGCTCACGCCGACCCCGGGGGACCCGTGTCAGCCCGTGCCTGCTCACCCCGCCTCNGCCAGCCGCGGGTGCGCGCCGGGGAAGCCGCGCGCCAGGGGAGCCTGCCGCCGGCGCGGGACTGCCGCCCTCCCAGCACACAGCTTGTCTCACTTTCGTGAGGCAGGTTCCCTGTTCACGGACCAGGGGTACGGGGCTGCCATCGCAAGCCCCCCTCCCCGCAGGGCGGGGTGAGTCCCGCCCCACAGGCACAGTGGCACCGCCTCTCGGCAGAGGAGAGTCAAAGTGCACATGCGTCAGGCAGCTGGGGTCGCGGACGGCTAAATCCTATTTGCGAGAAATTGCTTCGCAAATGGGCGAGGTCGTGAAGGAGAAGTCGCGATACAGAGAGGATTCACTGTATATAAAACTAGGTCTAACTCCAACCCTGGCTATGTCCTGTTGGCTACTGCATTCTAACATAACTTTGTTGATTGACCTTCAGCAGTCAGTGTGATGACGGCAGTCTGAATTAGTTTAGTAAATAACAATGGAGTTTCACAAAAGAAATACTCAGTACAAGATAAATGATATTAATTTCACAATCAGATTGTACTTCAGATCATGAAAACTTGCAGACCAAGTGTAAGTGTCTTTATTAGAAAGCTGAAGTTATAAAATATGTAGGAGATATTATTGGAGATCTCTGCATGGTGTTAGCAGATATTACACATGTTCTGCAGGAAATCACCCTGAGAGTAGAAAGGATATCCTATACTATTAAAAGTGACACTAAAAATCAATATTTAAAACCATATCACTCTTTTGTTTTCCATTTTTAGTAAGGGGAGTTCAGCAGGCCGTTCAGAAAAGGCCCTTGGCTTATAAGCATATACAGTGAATCCCCACTGCATTGCGACTTCTCCTTTATGACCCCGCCCATNCAGAAATGGTTCCCTTTGCTCCGCTGTGTTGACAGGCCAAGGGGAGAAGCAGAAAGTTGTCCGGAGCACTCCGGACTTCCGGGGGGCGGGGGAGGGGGGGAGGAGGAGCAATGGGCGTGGCCTGCATGCATATTAACGACCTGCACTTCTTTGCGAGTTTGGCTTTCTGCGAGGCCCCTGGCCTGTCCCCTTCCTCACGAACGAGGGAGTGTTACTGNCGGCAGCCCCGGTGGGCCAGTAGCCCTGGCAGGCCGGCAGCCACAGCCCCACAGCAGCCCCAGCTCCATAGCAGCCCTGCCCTGCAGCAGCCCTGGCCCCGCGACAGCCCGATCCCAGGACAGCCCCTTCCTGGTGGCAGCCCCCCGCCCCGTGGCAGCCCCTGGCTCCGCAGCAGGCAGCCCAGCCCCGCGGCAGCCCCCGGCCTGCAACAGCCCGAGCAGCCCGAGATGCCATGCTGGGATGCCATGGGCACGCGCATCAGGGTCGGGGTGGGGGAGCCGTGGTGCGGGGATTGTGCTCTGGAGCACGGCCGCAGCAGTCTGGAGAAGCCAACATATTCTCGGGGGGGTGTCTCCTGAGTCAGAGGGGGCTCAGAAATGGTTCCCTTTGCTCCGCTGTGTTGACAGGCCAAGGGGAGAAGCAGAAAGTTGTCCGGAGCACTCCGGACTTCCGGGGGGCGGGGGAGGGGGGGAGGAGGAGCAATGGGCGTGGCCTGCATGCATATTAACGACCTGCACTTCTTTGCGAGTTTGGCTTTCTGCGAGGCCCCTGGCCTGTCCCCTTCCTCACGAACGAGGGAGTGTTACTGTATATCTAGTGTGTTGTCTCCTGGATGAGTCTACTTTTTTCTCTTTGACTAATGAAAACTGACAATAGAGCTAATTTTAGTTAATGTCGCTTATCTAGAAAACAAAGATCTTCAGCCCAATATAGCTACCCACACAAAGACATCAAGTGACATTTCAGATTTTCTCGTATATATGAAAATACCCTCACAGGCCTAACAGAAAACATACAGAACCTATAGGAGAATCATGATTTTCTTTGGGGTTTTTTCCTCAGCTTTATATTTACAAAATTGTCTCTTATTGAAGTATTTTTACATTCTTCTTTACCAGAGCAAATAGATGTTTAAAAATTAATCACAACAAAATGTAGTACCACCTATTATTTTTCGTACAGATTTTCCTTTCTCAGATAACATGTTCTTAAAGCTCCTGTGAATAACCTATATGTGGTTTCTAGCAATGCTCAAAGCTTTCTACTTGTTTGCTATGTTTAGTTTTATAGTGTTACTTACATTCCTACATTATTTATGTGGTTTGGAGCTGCTGGAGAAACAAGCATAAACAAATCTCAATATCTCCAGAAAAGGTGTTTACCAACATACCTTGAGAGGATACTTGAAAAGGAAGACAGACACCTCAAGTGCATGCTTTAAAGGTCTAGTGCAATACCTTCTTCATCGTCTGAAAGTGAAGTAAAGTTCATGAAATTATTAATCTACTTTGGACAAAGACATTCCATAGAATACAAATTTTGGTAGATGAATAAGGAACGTGCAATCCCCGTGTGGGAGTTGCTTGGGAGTTGGACTAGATGATTCTTGTGGGTCCTTTCCAACTCAGAATAACCTGTGAACATGTGAACCTGTGAACACAGGTCATCTGTGATAGTGCCTGACTGCAAAAATAAATTTAATACATTTTAAAGCTGCCTACTAATACCACAAAGCAAACACAAACACAAGCTCTAATACAAAGAAATCTACTAATATACTGTAGGCCAAGTACAAGCTCTAGTCCCAAAAGCAGCATTTAACACATGCAGTATATGGTTCTTACCCAATAGGCATGGAAGGGGGAGGGAGGACAGGTTTAGTCCGTTGGTTGGTCCCAGCAGTTTCAGTAGTTTTTTCCAATTTTCCCCTATTCCCAACTTACTTTTATACTATTTCTTTGGGTACAGGTGGAGTGTATGTGACTTAAAACGTAAGTACTTAATAGGGTAGTTGTCCTTGGCATCTATCTCCCTTGGAGGACAGATATGATACGCTCTTTGAGCTACAAAGCATCATCATGCTCCCCTTCCTGTTTATGGATGTTCATGGAGGGCGGCCCCAGCACCTCCATGCTACTCCACTCTACATTCCATCCCCTGCAGCAAATGCCTATCATTGTTTAGGAAACTTACATGTCGCATGGCAACAGTCTTCCATTCAGAGAGCAGCAGCTGCATTTTATGCTCTAATTCCTAGTCTCCTCTAATTTTTAACGTGTCTCTTGTCCCACGTGCCTATACAGCTCAGAGAGTAATGAAAAGAAACTGACTTAATCTCAATGCAGCAGAGACCAGAGTTTCACTTTTGTTATAGATAAAACACTATCAACAGCAGAATGGATCAACTGGTAGTGTAAATGTTTCTTTGAGTCAGTCAGATTAGAAAGAGAAAACATTCTAACAGACAGTACAAAAACTAGACAACTAGCAAAAGTCTTTCACAGACAACAACAACATTGATCTGGCTTCAACCCATATATTCCCTCCTAGTGATTTGGGACATGAATATAGTGATGATGAGCAATTTATAGACATCTGTAATGGAATCACACCGGAATTTTGATTGATCCTTGCATTGCACTTGCTGTATTTTGATGTGCCACTTATATTTCTATTGTGTTTTCAATACATTTTGTATAACTTGGAAAAATCAGTAATCTTTTATAACATCAATAATCTTTGAATCAGTAAAATTAATATTAAATATTTTGCCTTTCATACATAGAGTGCCTCAGAGAACCCGGTCAGAAAGTATCATATGTTGACATATGGTCAAGCATGAAATTTCCCAGCCTCAAGAGTTCCATTGTAACCTGCCTCAGTAAGGGCAAATCTCTCTAGGCTGGTCAGCTCAGCCTTGGTGGCTAGGAATGTCAATAAATAGTTATTCCACTGCCCACTTACAGGTAAAGCAGGATATGATTCTTAGGGACCGATTTCTTTGAAAATGCAGTCATAATGGCTGATAACATATGAGAATAACAATTAGCAGTGTGACGTGAATATCAGTTAAGGTTTATGAGACTGACTTTCTTTAAGTCTTCTAAACAATCTTGTCATATGTATGTCTGTTCCTCTGGTATTTTTATAGATGTATAGTTGCAGCAGATATTTTCAGAAAATATAATTTCTGCAGAAAAGTCCAAGGCTGAACTTATATGACCCTTGATTTGAAGAATGACTCTCAGTTTTTTCTGTTTGGAGACTATAAGAGGAACACATTCATATTCTGGCCCAATTCCCTCCCTCTTGAACCTCATGCCAAAGCAGGTGTTGACATGGGAGGCATAGTTAGCTTTCTGGACACAACAGCCTGACAAACTTTGATCAAGAAATGGAGAAATAACCCTTTGTATAAAGAGGCAGGGCAGAAGCATCTGCTATCCTAACCTTCAGGGTCCCAAGAGGGAGGGAGGGAAGGAGGGAGAGAGAAGAAGCAGGTTCCCAAAGCCTTGCACCAAGAGGGCTGCACTTGTCATGGGCACCCTGCTCTTTCTCACCCTGGGGCCTGAAGCACCGGTGAGCTATGGTCACATCCCTCAGCCCAGAAACTGTGAGAATGACTGACAGTGACAACTTTTATGCCTAGAGGGACTCTGGAAGGGTTATTTCAGCATTAGCACAAAGGTGTAGGTATACAGAAGCATGCAAATGGAAGGTGGTGAGCTAAAGGCCAACTCTCACCTGGCTGCTCACTCGTCTCCTCTTCTTTAAGGGTAGAAAATAGAGAGTTCCTCGACTGAGGCAAAGGCAGAGAGACTACTTGCCATTTAATATCATAGGCAAAAGAGACTTGACTTGAATAAAATTAATTTACTTTTTTGCTAAATAAAATACACTAGGATAGGGAGAAACAAGATTAGCTATGAAAACAAGACTGTTCTTCCCCCATTGCCCAATAGGTGGTGGAAATGTGATCTTGTCATTAAAGTGGTAGATACTCAAACATCTGCATGTGGAAGTCAATATAACAATTTCTTCTGTATTATTACTAAATTTTTTGTGTTCATTAGATAATTTGGCTTAATAAAACATTAATTGGTCTAATATTAAAATTCTTAGTTTTCAACATATAGTATGTTCCCTTTCGGCTGTTACACGAAACTGAGTGTAAAGCTCTTATGCTCATCCTGGAGTAATTGAAACATTGTCACAGAGCATTGGCAAAGGTTTAGTGACAGTAAATTGCCTCTCTTTTAAAACAAGTTCCTGCATGAAGAAAGCCAGATGTGTGTACCTAACTCAAGCCCACACACATGTCAACATGCAAATGCCTTGAACTACATAACATGACAGTATCACAGTATCACAGTATTAGTAAGGTTGGAAGAGACGTTGGAGATCATCAAGACCAACCTGTAACCCAGCAACAACTCATTGTCTAAACCATGGCACTATCCACAGGACCATCCAGTCCAACTCCCCACCTACTAGACCATGTCACTGAGCTCCTTATCGAGTCTTCTCTTAAACACCTCCAAGGATGGCGACTCCACAACCTCCCTGGGCAGAACATTCCAATGAGAGATGACTCTCTCTGTGAAAAACCTCTTCCTAACATCCACCCTAAACCTTCCCTGACATAGCTTAAGGCCGTGTCCTCTTGTTCTGGTGTCGTCAGCCTGAGAGAAGAGATCTACAACACAGATGAAACTTCTCTCTTTCTGTCAGGCCCATTTGTTTATCCAGTATCTGATGAGACGTAAGTAGTACATTGCTAGTCATCCTTCTGACATTTCACTTAATAGGCTGCTTTAAGAGTAAGTAACAACTGCATTTGTTTTCTGAAGTAGTTTTCCCACTCTGTGTCTTCTTCCTCAAAATTATTGCTGCTCACACAGCAATAAGTAATTTGTATTATTGCTGATTAAATAAAATGATCTTCTCATACATCAGCATTCAGATCACTGAATGCAATGTATGACCAAGTAATTGGAAAGAAAAATGGTTGTAGATAAATCTTTGTGAGAACTGAAGTATAAATGTGATAATTGGAATAATTTCTAGTCAACTGTAACTTACTGTTTTTTAATACTTATGTAATCAAAACACCAGTCAATGAACATTTAACCTACTTATATATGTAAGATTTTTTAAATAGAACTTTATTTTCTAGGTACTATTTTCATGTTTTCCAGGTAAACTTCATTGTGTGAAACAGTTACTGGGTAATCATCTATATATAGAATAAGTAGTAATAAAAGAATACTTTTATTTAAGATATTGAAGTCATAGTTGCTTAAAATTTTGTCCTGAATCAAGATTTTAAGCAAATTAATTGCAACATCTACAGCTTAAAATAATAATTTAAATAAAAGACATATAATAGTTTATACTCCAATGTGATACTATATAAAATACTTGTCCAATACTAAATATATACATATTTTTCTATAATTTTAGAGAAGTATTTATTCCCTGGTACTAATATCCTTAATATTCTAGAATGCACATTACCTTAATATGGTTCTTTGTCATGATCATGAATAATGGGAATCTTAGTGTGATTTGCAATTATCGCATACCTCCTTTATATCAGTTATTCTTTGAGACTTTCATTGCTTGCTGTGAAACACTGCAATGTAAACTAGTAGAGTACTAGGTTTTGCCTCACAGTTAGTTTTCTTCATCATAATTAGTACGGAGCTAGTTTTTGGATTTGTGACCAAAATAATGTTGATAACACAGTTATCATAATTCTTGCTGAACGTTTTTACACAACATCAAACCTTCTCTGCTTCTCATGCTGCCATGCAAGTGAGTAGACTGGGGATACTTCGAGAGACAGACTTTTAATCAAGGCCTGCAAATGACAAGAAAAGAGACAATAGGGAAACTGAAAGAGGATAAGCTGAGAATGGACACACGGATGATTTATTTATTACAATGACAGTGGTGAGAACCGGTTGCCCAGAGAAGTTTTGGATGTCACATCCTTGGAAATGTTCACTGTCAGGGCTTTGAACAATCTGATTTAGTGAAAGATGGCCCTCGCCATGGCAGCAGGATTGGTCTAAGTTACGCCTAAAAGTCCCTTTCAACCCAAACTATTTTGTGACTTTATGATGATTAGAGCAATTACAGACCTGTCAACCTGACCTCAGTCCCAGGCAAAGTCATGGAACAGATAGTCCTTTCTGCTATTACACAGCAACTGTAAAATGACCATGACATTAAAACTAGTCAGCATGGATGTCAGAGAGGCAGGGCTTGCCTGAACAACCTGATCTCCTTCTATGATCTGGTGACTCACCTGGTTGATGAAAAAAAGGCCGTGGATGTAGTGTAATTAGACCTTAGCAAAGCCTTTGACACAGTTTCCCATAATAAGCTTCAGGAGAAACTCTTAGATCATGGACTAGGTAGAAGCATTTTATGCTGAGTTAGGAATTGGTTGGATGGAAGAGCTCAGAGAGTGTTGGTGAATGGTGCCAAATCCAGCTGGCAGCCAGTCACTAGTGGAGTCCCACAGGGGTGTGTTAGGCCCAGCACTGTTCAACATCTTTACTGATGATATGGACAAGGGAATTGAGTCCATCATCAGCAAGTTGGCAGATGGTACCAAGCTGGGGGCAAATGCTGAACTTCCGGAGAGTAGGAGGGCCGTTCAGAGGGACCTTGACAGACTACAGAAATGGGCAGACTCCAACATTATGAGATTTAACAAGATTAAGTGCTGGGTTCTTCACTTTGGACATAACAACCCCATGCAACACTATCAACTGCGGGATGACTGGCTTGAGAATGATGAAAAGGAGAGGGATTCAGGAGCAATGTGCCCAGGGGGTTAAGAAGGCAAATGGCATCCTGGCCTGCATTAGGAACAGCTTGGTCAGTTGGACTAGGGTAGTTATCCTTCCCCTGTACTCGACAGTGGTCAGACCACATCTTGAGTACTGTGTCCATTTCTGGGCTCCCCAGTTAAGAAGGATGTTGAGCTGCTTGAGAGGGTCCAGAGAAGGGTGACAAGGATGGTGAAAGGACTGGAGGACAAGCCCTATGGGGAGCTGCTACAGGAACTGGGGTTGTTCATCCTGGAGAAGAGGAGACTCAGAGGAAACCTAATTGCTCTTTACCACTACCTGAGGGGAGGTTGCAGTCGAGTGGCTGTGGACCTCTTCTCTCAGACTGACGACACCAGAAAAAGAGGACATAGCCTCAAGCTACTCCAGGGGAAGTTTAGACTGAATGTTAGGAAGAGGTATTTCACAGAGAGAGTGATCGTTCATTGGAATGGACTGCCCAGGGACATTGTGGAGTCGCCATCCCTGGAGGTGTTTAAGAGAAGACTCGATAAGGAGCTCAGTGACATGGTCTAGCTGATAGGAGGCTTGGATAGATGGAGCATGGTGCCCACGGTTCCATGTTTATGGGCCTGATCCCTGGATGGGCATTCCCTTGAGAGTTGGACTAGATGATCCTGAGGGTCCCTTTCAACTCAGAATAACCTGTGAACCTGTGATTCTAGAAAGTTATCAGGACATCAAAGACGGCTGACCTGAGCTGACCAAGGGGATGCCCCATGCCATGTGACATCATGGTCAGTAAAAATGAGGGAAAGGATGAAAGAGGGAGAGCTGTATTTGTCTTTCAAACTAACTGTTACACATGATGGAGTCTTGCTTTCCTGGAAATGATGTAGTGAATCAATTATTTTTATCATGTTGCTTAATATGATACTTTTGCTATTAAACTGTCTTTACCGCAACCCACAAGTGTTTGCCTTTTTGCCTTCTGATTATCTTCCTAGCTCTGCTGTGAAGGAGTGAGNGGGTGTAGGGCTGGATGATCCTGGGTCCCTTCCGGCTCGGAGTGGCCGGCTAGACTGTGAGGGAACTAGACTGTGTTACCACTCTGGGATGTGCTTTCGGTCTCTGTACGGGTGCTAGGTGTTAGATGGTGAGTTGGACTAGTTGATCCTTGTGGGTCCCTTCCAACTCATAATGTTCTGTGATTCTGTGATCAAGGCAAATCCACAACCGGAAACGATGGAGTATTGCATTTTCTCTCTTCCCTTATTAGACCTGAACATGTGTTTTCAAATTTTGGTCATTACTTCTGTCTAATCACAATTCTGACAGGCGTTTATTTGCACAAGAACATATTTCATTTTTCATTACATATTTAGGCAAATATAAGCAGTATCTTCTCAGAGGAATTTCACAAAAAAATCAGATAAAGTCAGCTACTGGATAGTAGGAAAGACTGCTTGTCGCTTTCTTCACATATTAGGATGACTCCAGATGTGCTACCCAGAAAATGGAACCAATTAACTTTTTTTGCGCTTATGGAGTTTATTTGTTATTTTATGGAGAATCTATTAAAAACCTGATTTTGCCAGTTTAACACATTGATAATAATGAATGAGAGCAACATATTTGGCAGACTTAAACTATAAGAATTTATTTTTTAAAGAACCAGACATATTTTGCTACATTTACTTCATTATAAAATAAGAGTTTCATTTCTACTTCCTCATTTTTCTTTGGATGAACACAATTACTCAAAAATCTGCCATACACTAACTATAACTTCTCTTTCCTATGTCAGATAATTTAAATCTGTGAGACTTCATAGCTTTTACTGGCAGTTTATATTGGATCATTGAGGTTAAATGAAAAAGTTTAAAATATCTCTCTCTGTTGATGGAAATAGATATATAGAATACAAATATTTAAACTATGGAACAAAAGGTAACATTGAGTATTTCTTATGTTTCATGCTACCTAGCTCATGGTACTGCCTAAATGCTGTTAAAAATCTAATCCACTTTTTGTTCATACTCTGTCCCTTTCAATAGGAATTAGGAGAACCTGACAAATTTGACATTGATTAAATTAAATACTTCATATGGCAAGATATTTGAATCTGTTTCTAATTTGTACTGTTTCCTCTTGTTGTTTTAGGGAAATTATTTTAATCTCTCACTATTGTCTGTTCCAGTCCACTTTCTGTCTACTGAAGAGAGAAATGGAATCCCAATAAGTTGGTTTGTCAGAAGTTAAAACACATTACTGGCATGAAAATTACATAAATTCTAGAATCTAGCTTAGGGAATATATTCTCTAGCTATCCTTCATACTGTTCATGTTTGAAAATAGATGTTTAGGTATTTTGGTATTATGATTTCTTATAGCTTTATTGTGAAATACAAATATATTCTTGCAAGATATGATTGTTAATTCAGACACAAAGCAATGTGAAAAAAAACAGTTAATATGAAATGTGAATATGTTGTATTAAATTCATTGTACACTGGACTGTGCTTACAAATAAACTATTAGCATATTCCCTGGCACAGATTTGACCCATTCCAAATGGCACTTGACTTAGTAATTCCTGAACATACTTTAGCTCTTAAGTTGTTCTTGCCTAGTAGACAGTGTTTAGAAGCTTAATCCACTTTGCTAGTGTAGAAGCAGGCTGTATCATGGAGTTTCCTTCAGTGCCCAGGAACAGTTCAGAGCACTTTTAGTGCAGACTTAGCATTATTAGTGTAGATACAACCATACGATCTTGCTTAAATATTTATTATTTCTGAGTATCCTCAACCTGAAATCTAAGAATTGTACTTAAAAATCAATATGTGCACAAGACTAAGAAAAGTAATTTTAAGTCCTGATAGCATGTCAGGTAATATGTACCCTTCATGTGAATTAAAATGAATATATTTACTCACAAGCATAGCATTTTCTTAATATCAAATATGGAGGAAAGGAAAAGTTATTTGCTAACATTTGAATGTTCACAAGACAGTCAATCAACTTCCTTTGTTATGTTCACATATTTTTCTTTTCAAGTGTATGAATTTCATTCTCTGTGCATGTCCAGTTGTGACTTCAATCTCATCCTCATTCTTCATCCCTCTTTTCCTATTTTCAAGCAGGGAAAGTTTTGGAACATATTGCTTTTCTCTAGAAGATAGTTCAGGCTGAATATGAAAACTTGCTGCCAAAAGCTTTAAACATTTAGATCCCGTACCTAAGTAATATCTATTTTATATCCATACACATTCTATTTCTATGTGTTCTTTATAAGTGCAAACACTGACATTTTCGTTAATGCAGTCACCATATACTGACTTTGTGCAAAATATGAAGTATGTTTTGGTGACATTATTAAATACGGTTAAAGAATCCAAACAAACACATTTGAAGACTTACTTGAAGTCAGCAAAGTAGTCAGCAGGAAGACTGGCTCTTCTGATCTAACTGAAGGATTCTATTTTCTCTGCAATGAGCAAAACAGAATGTTAGGTCTCTTTGCTGATAAACAGAAAGCAGACATCACTTTTAAAATTATTAGTGTGCATTTCTTGTTCTCTGGTGCTTAAACTGAAAATCAGGGTTCCCACCAGAAAATCCACTACGTATTTGCAATGCACTGTGAATAAGAAATGTCATAGGAATATATTGCAAAATATTAGAGTACTGGTGCTCAGAAACAAGCAACCAACCTCTTTATCAAAAACTCACTGCCATGGGCTTATATAGAAGGTCAGGAACTAAAATTTTCATGCCAGGTGTGTAGTTTACTGACAAAAATCTATTTACTAGCAAAACTTTCTGATTGTTTGTGGACTCTCTGACTTTTTTTAATTCATTTTGACCATGAACATTTACCAATCCTAGGAGCTTCTTTCCCTTAAGAGTGGGTGTAAGTGCAGAAAAGCATTGGTTTTGGTAAGCTTATTATGAGGATTTAGGGTTCATTTCATTTAGAGCTCTTTACTGCCTGGAAAAGGCATTCCTTTTATTTTTTTCTCACAAACAGTTTAGATGTCTCTCTGCTTCCAGCCTTGCAGAGCAGCTAACTCCCTGAAAAGACAACATTTTCACAGGCAATCTTGAAAGCCCTGTGAGGGGTGGGGGGGGGCAACCAAGGCATTAAGAAGGCTCAGAAAGGAAGAAGTTTTGGATTCTTTCATGCCCGGCATATACAGTGTTATGTTTAGTGTTCTTGTCTTTGGAAATATATTTTCCTAAGTTCTTCCACCACCAGGTGCTTTGGGGGTACTTGTGTTATCTTTCTTCACAGCAGGTCATCATACAGGGCCCAACTGCATATCCAGCACCTGGCCTGATCGAGGCCTAACAGCTGGAAGTTTTCTCGAGTGAGGTGAAGGCCACAAAGTTCAATGTTTCGGGGAAGCACAGAAGAATACCCACACACCTGTATCAGCCTCTCACCTCATTCCTCGTCCACCATGAAAAACAAGCCTTCCTATAGATCTAGTTATTTAAGGAGATAAAGTTGCACAGCTAGCTTTTATTGCCACTTCAGTGGATGTAGGAGGAACACATTGTTTTTCCTACCTCTTCTGTCAAGTCAAAATTCTGACTACAAGTAACTGAGACACTCATTAAATCCTATTTGCATATTAACGTCCACACCCATAAGAATACAAATTAAGAGAAAAGAGAACATGTCTTATATGTATGACCACAGTCACCAAAACCTCACTTAAAAAATCAAATTGTTTCTCCCTTTCAAGAAGAAACAAAAATTATGGTATAGAAAGGGGTGAGTGGGGCAAAAAATGAGGGGGAAACTTGCTTATTCAAAATGCTTACTCAGCTGACAGACTATGTCTCTACTTCTCCCCAGAAGGAATACCTTTATGTGAGATTTGGACCTCCAATTGTATTGAAGTAGTCATTAAAATTTTTTTTCACATAAATGTATATATTTTTTCATGTTGCATAATTTGATACATGCACAGGTAACCAGAGAATCAAGCCATCTGGTGCATTTAAGGAAGCATTTATTTGGAAATGCTGTAAAAACTGCAGAACAATCCCGTGCATCACTGTTACGTGGGGGACGAGTGCCTGGAAAGTGGTGAAAGGGAGAGGGAGTTAGGAGCAATGATTGACAGGAAATTTAATATGAGCCAACATTGTGCCCAGGTTGCTGAGAGGGCCAATGGCATCCTGACCTGTATCAGGAACAGTGCGGCCAGTAGGATGTCATGGGTTAACACACATGGACCTGGTTTTCTTTTTGAATTTTTTCCATTTTCTCCCAGACTGGGGGGGCAGCGTGGCTCTCCCTGTGGCCCGGCTTTTCCCCCACCCCTTGCCACCACTGGAGTGCTGCTGGCCACGAGGATCATTCAGGAGGGGGGGGTGGTGAGGCATGTGGGCGAGTCCTGAGTCCTGATGTAGCACATCTGTCCGGTTCACTGCTCTGGACGGGGGCAGCCATGTGGGGGTCTGGAGGTTGCCGTGATGATGACGTAAACACCTGCTCTTCCAGAAGAAAGACGATATCGGCAGCTCGGAGCGCTACCTCATTGGACAGAGAGGACACTGCCGGAGAGGGACTGGGGGGGCTTTTAAAAGCTACAACATGAAACAGACTCACTCTCTCACCCTTGCTTCACCCACCAGAATATCTGCCTCTCTGGCACCTCACTCCTGCTACTGTTTCCTCCCAGCTGAACTCGTGGAATATTGGCACCATCTACTACCCCTCATTGACTCCCGTCATCTCCCGACAATGGCCTGTGGACATCACTACCATTTTTATCCGTATTTTGGTTTTGTTGAGACTTTTCTTTTGGGGATTGGTGTTTTGGTGAGGTTTGTGGTTGTGGGATTTTCTGTCAAGCTGGGAGTGGGTTTTGTTTCATGTGGGAGGGGGCAGTCCTGGTTTAGTATTCCCTACTGTTGATATCACTTGCACACAAATTATTTTCCCATTTTATATTCCCTGTTCCCTTTTTTGTAAATAAATCCTGTTACATCTCTAACGATCTCTCATCCAAAGAGTGATAAATAACCCTTTACGAGTCTTAAATCAAGACATCTTTTGGTGTCAGGAGTGGGATCGGATGAGACACGTTAAAAGATCTAACAGGATCATGAGATTCCTCTGGGGCACACACAGATATACACCTACATCCTCCATGTTCTCCTCTCTCTGTACAGCTGTGTGGCAGTTAGGCATGATTACCATTTTTCCTTTTGCTATCCTTACAATTCAGTTAAGTGTGTTCACTATGGTTGTGTGGACTGTTTTTCCATTTACGAGATGGCTCCAGGCCTTCTTAACATGACCACCCCTTGTTTTCATTAGCAGTGTGTACTATGCCATCAGTCAGTACCGCAATACTAACAGGTACCCGTGGAAGCTCTGGGCAAACTACACTTTCTTAGGGGGTGGTATGGGGGAAGAGACCATTTCCAAAGATTTCACTTCTCCCTGGTTTAGGGACAATATTATCCTCTCTGGCATTGGCTTTTTTTTGCTTGACTCTATGCAAGTTATGTCAGTTAACATGACCCTAGTGCTCGTGGTTTGCATATAATTTCCCATGCTGAAAAATATGTGGGAGCATTTTAAGGGACCCGCCTGTGACACTGCTGACCCACAGTGACTGGGAGCACTGACAGAGGAGATTAATCAGGTGTTATGGCATAACCAAGCTTCTGACATACTCCAGTCAGTTAAAGAGATCTAAATTCTCAGCAGAGTCCAGGAGTACCTGGGCAGCAACCCTATGAAGGGTGCTGCAGAGAGGGCCCTGGCTGCAGTGTGCCGGGCTGTGGTTGATGCCATGTTTGTGAGCACTCGGCAGAGCCCAAGGAAAAGAGGGAGAGCAAAGAGCCACCCTGTGACCACTGGTGGCTCGGACCCCCAACCCACCAGGGCACCATGCCCACAAACATCCAACAAAGCCCAAGGGAAGGGGGTGAGGACAGCAGGCCCATTGGTGACCACCAGTAGCTCAGATGCCCTGTCTACCATGGCACCATGTACACAAACATCTAGCAATGCCCAAGGAGAGGGGGTGGGGACAAGAGGCTCACCCGTGACCACCAGTAGTTCAGATATCTTGTCTACCACAGCACCAAGCACACAAACATCTAGCAATGCCCAAGGAGAGGGGGTGGGGACAAGAGGCCCACCCTTGACAGCCAGTAGCTCAACTGCCCAGCCCACCACAGTACCATGTCCACTAACACTCAGCAGTGCCCAAACAAAAGAGATGGGTAACTCAGACCCACCAGCAAGTACCAGTAGCTCAGATGCCCAGCCTACTATGACACCATGCCCACAAACCCCCAGCAATGCCCAAGTCAAGGGGCGGATAACTCAGACCCACTGGTGACTACCAGTGGCTCAAACATCCAGTCCACCAAGCAGGCTCCCAATCGAAAAAATGAAGACTATGGGCCCACAGGAAAGAACCTCAAAGAGGAGGGGCACATCGGGCACAATGGGTGAGAGGATAGTGACGTCACAGACAATCCCTTGTGACCAGATGAATATGATTAAGAAGGCTATCGCACGCCGCCCAAGTGAGCCGATCCTCTCCTGGTTGCTTAGAGTTTGGGATGATCAGGGACAGGGGCCGATGCTTGATGGTGGGAAGGCCAAGAAAATGCAAGGTTTTTCTGGTAGCCATGAGATGGGCCTTGAGTTTGCTAGATCTCAGGACAGTTGCAGTATCTGGAGGCAATTGCTACTAGCTGTGAAGTGGAGATACCCCCACTCCCATGGGGTGGAGTTACAGCAAGAACAGCAGCCCTGGACCACCATAGATGATGCCATACAGAGGCTGAAAGAGCTGGGGATCCTGAGTCACATTTTTGTAGATGGTGACCCAATATTTGAGGACCCTGAGGAGGCTGACTGCCCCCCTGAGATGTGGGGTAAGGTCTTGGAACTGGGACCAGAGAGTTACGTACAGACCATGGCGAATTTTAATATTAACTTTACTTAGACACAGTCACTGTTGTTATGGAACGAATGAGATCCTACGAGAAATATATCTTTCCTTCTGTGTCTAAGTGGCGAGTGCACCCTGTCCAGGTAGTGACTGTTTAGGTTCCAGCACCCGATGATGACATCCTGTTGGCCGGTGACAGCTCTGCCATTGCAGAAGTCTGGACTCCGACTGATCAGATTCGTAAGTTGGTGGTGGATACTGTTGGTGAGTGTGTCAAGGAACTGCATACCCGACACAATGCGCTTGCAGTTGCACCAGTGCAGCTCCGCCACCCCTCATGTACAGGAGAGAGGAGTCTCATACCGGACTGGTCTGTGGTGTTTCCTTCTCCATCATGGGGAAGACATGAGGAAGTGGGACAAACAGCCCACTAGTGTCCTGGAAAAGCGAGCTCAAGGGCAAAGCGAAGAGTAAGAGGGAATGGTCTGCCCAGGGAGGTGGTGGACTCTCCATCCCTGGAGGTGTTTAAGAGAAGATTCGATGAGGATCTCAGTGACATGGTCTAGACGGTGGGAGGCTTGGATGGATGGAGTGTGGTGCCTGTGGTTCCATGCTTGTGGGTCTGATCCCTGGGTGGACGTTCGTTTGAGAGTTAGACTAGATGATCCCTTCCAACTCAGAATAACCTGTGAACCTGTGAACTTTTAAGGTGAAGGCAAAGAAAGTAAGTGCTGTGTCGGGGTCACGGGAACAGGCCTCTGGCCGTAACAGCCCAGATTATAACTGTTTCAGCCCACTGGAAGGACCCTCAAGTAGGTTCACTCCTGCCAGTGGTGATGAGGACCAGTGAGTGTTAGAGGTACTCTTCCTCCCGCCAGGGGAGGATGGGGATAATCGGGTTCACTGGACAGTGTGAATTCAATGGCCTGGCACTTCTGAGCCACACAAGTATGAGACATTTGTTGACACTGTGGCGAAATGTACATTGTTACCGTTGGAATTTGTGGGGACAGAACGAGTGTCCATTCCTGGGGTCACGGGGGGCTCACAGGAACTGACTCTAGTGGAAGCCAAGATAAGTTTAACTGGAGATAAGTGGCAGAAGCACCCTATTGTGACTGGTCTCAACGTCCCCTGTATTTTGGGCATTGACTTTTTGAGAAATGGTTTCTTCAAAGATCTGAAGGGGTACCGGTGGGCATTTGGAACTGGATGGTGGTAGAACTGGATGCAGGAAAGCTTTTGAATGCACTGCCTGGTCTCTCAGAGAGTCCCTCCACGGTGGGACGGCTGAAAGTAGAGGACCAGCAGGTTCCAATCGCTACCAAGAATGTGCATTGCAGGCAATACTGCACTAATAGAGACGCTGTAGTCCCCATACACTAGATGATCCATGAGCTGGAGAGCCAAGGGGTGGTGAGTAAGACCCACTCACCTTTGAACAGCCCCATCTGGCCTGTTCGTAAGTCTACTGGGGAATGGAGACTGACTGTGGACGATCGTGGTGTGAATGAAGTGACACCACCATTAAGTGCTGCCATGCCAGACATGCTGGAACTTCAGTACGAGCTTGAGTCAAAGGCGGCCAAATGGTATGCCATGATAGAACTTGCTAATGCCTTCTTTTCCATTGTCTTAGCAGCAGAGTGCAGGTCGCAGTTTGCATTCACCTGGAGAGGTGTTCAGTACACCTGGAATCATTTGCCACAGGGATGGAAACACAGCCCCAGCCTCCACCATGGACTAATCCAGGCAACGCTGGAAAGAGGTAATGCTCCGGAACATCTACAATAGGTTGATGACATCATGGTGTGGGGGGACACAGCTGAAAAGGTTTTTGAGAAAGGNCTTTCACCATCCTTGTCGCCCTTCTCTGGACCCTCTCAAGCAGCTCAACATCCTTCTTCAACTGGGGAGACCAGAACTGCACACAGTACTCATTTTTTGAACTGATCAAACAAGAGATTGCTCATGTAGTGGCACTTGGACGAGTAATAACAGAACCAGGCATAAACAATATGTTGTACTCCACNCACCAACCAGTAAGAAAGAGACCCAGACACTCTTTGGTGTCATCGGATTTTGGAGAAAACAAAGCCCTGAGTACAGTCAGATTGTGAGTGACAAGAAAAAAGAATGATTTCACATGGGGGCCAGAACAACAGCAGACTTTTCACAGAATCACAGAGACACAGAATACTATGAGTTGGAAGGGACCCACAAGGATCNCAGAGGTGGTTGGCACCGAGACACTGCTCCACCTGGCACCACAACTACCAGTCCTGGGGTGGATGTTAAAAGGAAAGACCTTATCCAAGCACCGTGCCACTGATGCCACCTGGAGCAAGTGATCATGCAGTGTGCCTGGATTGGAAACCCCAACCGACCTGAAATTTTGGACGTCATCACTAGCTGGCCTAAAGGTGAGGATTTTTACTTAACAGATGATGAGGAGGAAGAAGCAACCTGTGTGGAAGAGGCCCCACCGTACAACCAGCTACCAGATGAGGAGAAGCAGTACATTCTCTTTACTGACGGCTCCTGGCGGCTAGTAGGTACAACTCGGGTATGGAAAGCTGCTGTGTGTAGCGCAGCATGGCTAGTTGAATGGACCTCTGAAGGGGAAGGTGGGTCGAGCCAGCTTAAGGCGGTGCAGTCAGCATTGGACATTGTTGAACAAGAGGTTTTCCCAAAATTTTATCTGTACACTAACTCATGGATGGTGGCCAATGCACTGTGGAGATGGCTTGATCGGTGGAAGAAAACCCAGTGGCAGCACAGAGGAAAACCTATCTGGTTAGCTGATACATGGAAGGACATTGCCTCCAGGGTAGAGAAACTGGTTGTTAGAGTTCGGCATGTTGATGCCCATGTCCCACAATGCTCGAGGAGACCAGGCAGCTAACACTGAAGTGTCAAAGGTGGACCTGAACTGGCAGGAGAAGAGAGAGTTGTTTTCAGCCAGATGGGCTCATGAGGGTTCAGGTCACCAGGGTAGGGATACCACTTACAGATGGGCACAGAACCGAGGGGTGGACTTAACCAAGGATTATATTTCCCGAGTTATCTATGATTGCGAGATCTGCGCTACAATTAAACAAGCCAAACGGGTGAAGCCCGCATGGTATGGTGGGAGGTGGAATAAATACAAGTATGGACAAGCCTAGCAGGTCGATTACATCAGTCTGCCAAAGGTAAAGCTCACGGGCTTACCATGGTGGAAGCCACAACTGGATGGTTGGAAACATACCCGGTCCCACATGCAACAGCTCGGAATACCACACTGGGCCTGCCGAGACAAGTGTTGTGCCAATATGGTACACCTGAGCGAATTGAGTTCAACAATGGAACTCACTTCAAAAACAACTTAGTGGCTGCCTGGGCAAGGGAACATGGCATTGAGTGGGTCTTTCATATTCCTTACCATGCACCAACCTCTGGTAAGGTTGAGAGGCATAATGGACTTCTGAAAACCACCTTGAAAGCATTGGGACCTTCAAGAAGTGGCACCAATACCACACTGAGGACACCAGGTTGGTCAACACCAGAGGTTCTATCAACCGAGCTGGCCCTGCCCAGTCAGAGCCCCTCCACACAACAGACAGCAATAGGATCCAGGTTACCCATCTGAGGGGGCTGTTGAGGAACCTGTCTGGGTTAATTAAGCTTCAGGCAAAGACAAACCCATTCGTGGGGTTGTTTTTGTCCAAGGCCATGGGTGCACATGGTGGATGATGGAAGAGAGCGGAGAGACAAGGTGCGTGCCCCAGGGAAGTCTGACCCCTTCCTAACATGCAAACAGAATAGTTTATTTTCATTCATGTTAACATATATATGAGCATGTTTGGTTCTGAAGGGGTGGAAATGGAAAAGATTCAGACGCGGATATTGTCATGGGTTAACACATATGGACCAGGTTTTCTTTTTGAATTTTTTCCATTTTCTCCCGGACTGGGGTGGGGGTGGGACGGTGGCAAGGCGTGGCTCTCCCTGTGGCCCGGCTTTTCCCCCACCCCTTGCTGCTGCCGGAGTGCTGCTGGCCCTGAGGAGCATGCAGGTGGAGGGCCAGTGCTGGCAGCACGGAGCAGAGAGGCATGTGGGTGGGTTCCAGAGTGCCGATGCGGTGTGGCACAGCACACGGCACACCCGTCCGGTTCCCTGCTCAGGCAGGGGGCAGCCATGTGGGGGTCTGGAGGTTGCCATGATGATGACATAAACACCAGCTCTTCCAGAAGAAGGACGAGATCGGCAGTTTAGAGCGCTGCCTCATTGGACAGAGAGGACACTACCGGGGAGGGACTGGGGGAGCTTTTGAAAGCTACAGCGTGAAACAGACTCACTCTCTCACCATTGTTTCACCCACCGGAATATCTGCCTCTCTGGCACCTCGCTCCTGCTACCGTTTCCTCCCAGCTGAACTCATGGAATATTGGCACCATCTACTACCGCTCACTGACACCTGTCTTCCCCCGAAAATAGCCAGTGGACATCGCTACCATATTTATCCGTATTTTGTTTTTGTTGAGACTTTTCTTTTGGGGATTGGTGTTTTGGTGAGGTTTGTGGTTGTGGGATTTTCTGTCATGCTGAGAATGGGTTTTGTTGCGTGTGGGAGGGGGCAGTCCTAGTTTAGTATTCCCTACTGTTGATATCACTTGCACACAAATTATTTTCCCATTTTATATTCCTTGTTCCTTTTTTTTGTAAATAAATCTTGTTACATCTCTAACAATCTCTCGTTCAAAGAGTCATAAATAACCCTTTACTGGTCTTAAACCAAGACATAGGACTAGGGAAGTTATCTTTCTCTTGTACTCAGCACTGGTCAAACCACCTTTCGAGTACTGTGTCCATTTCTGGGCTCCCCAGTTTAAGAAGGATGTTGAGCTGCTTGAGAGGGTCCAGAGAAGGGCAACAAGGATGGTGAGAGGACTGGAGGACAAGCCCTATGGGGAGCAGCTCTGGGAACTGGGGCTGTTCAGCCTGGAGAAGAGGAGGCTCAGAGACGATCTCATTGCTGTGTTCAGCTACCTGAGGGGAGGTTGCAGCCAGGTGGGTGTAAATCTCTTCTCTCAGGCTGATGACACCAGATCAAGAGGATATGGCCTTAAACTATGCCAGGGGAGGTTTAGATTAAATGTTAGGAAGAGTTTTTTTAACAGAATTTTTACAGAATACAACTCAGAATAAGCTGTGAACCTGTGACTGCATCCTGTTAAAGGGATCCATATTGGAGTAGTTAATGAATAACTGTAGCCTGTGGAAAGGACTCACATTAGAGAAGTTAGCAGAGAACTGTTTCCCATGGGAGTGACCCCACACTGTATCAGGGGAAGGACTTCTCTCCCTGCGAAGGAAGCAGCACACAGACAAGCTGTGATGAACAGGGGTAAAGTTTTCTTAAGATCTGTTTTACTTCTCATTACCCTACTCTGCTTTATTTGATTTTTAATTAAACTAATTTCCCCAACTGAGTCTGTTTTTTTCATTATGGTAATGGATGAGTGATATCTCTCTGTCCTTATCTCAACCACATTGTTCCTAATACAGGCCAGGATGCCATTGACCTTCTTAGTCAACTGGGCCCACTGATGGTTTATATGGAGTTTCCTGTCAATCATTACACTTAAATCCCTCTCCATTTCACCACTCTCCAGCCACTCATCCTCCAGTCAATAGCAATGTATGGGGTTAAGTCCGAAGCGAAGAACCCAGCATTTAGTCTTGTAAAATCTCATACTGTTGGAGTCTGCCCATTTCTCTAGCCTGTCAAGGACCCTCTGAAGGGTCCTCCTACCTTCCGGCAGTTCGACATTTGCCACCATTCCAATGAGTGATCACTCTCTCGGTGAAAAACCTCTTCCTAACATTACATTCTAGTCTAAACCTCCCCTAGCATAGCTTAAGGCTACATCCTCTTGTTCTGCTGTTGCCAGCCTGAGAGAAAAGATTCACATCCACTTGGCTGCAACCTCCCCTCAGGTAGTTGTAAACAGCAATTAGATCACCTCTGATCCTCCTCTTCTCCAGGCTGAACAACCCCAGTTCCCGTAGCCATCCCTGGAGGTGTTTAAGACAAAACTTGATGAGGAGCTCAGTGACATCTAGTTGGTGGAGAGTTGGACTAGATGATCCTGAGGGTCCCTTCCAACTCAGAGTAACCTGTGAACCTGTGTACCTGTGAACTCATGATCTTTTCATTATAGCATTTTTTCCATCCAGTCTAGTTGCAGAAGGGAATGAGAAAACAGCTTTGGTGGACATGTGGCATCCAGGAAGTGTTAACTCACCACACTCGGTTATTGATCTGAACTTAAATTTGTTGAATTATTTTGGCCCTTATCTTAGTGAACATAATCTACCCTTAGCAGTGAACAGAATAACAAGACTCACATGTGAAATCTTCCTCTGTAATGATTATTTGTGTAAGGACACCCTAATGATTATTTTGATTTAAATAAAAACTGCAGACATGATTATGTTTTCTGGAGTGTGGACTTATTAATCTTTTAGCAGATCAGCTGCATGGAGTCAAGGACTTCAGGGAGCCCAAAGGGGAGAAAAAAGCAGCAACGTCTCAGTGAACATTCCTGCCCTTCATCTGAAGTGCATGTAAATTCTATTATCAGATATTTTTCCATTTTTAAAATTCAGATTGAATAGGGAAGCCAAATATGAATTTATACATCTTGTGTCTAGGCAAGTTTTCTAATCATCTAAGTCTCCGTGTTGAGTTCATGATGGAAGACGCATGCATTCTCCCTTTTGATGATAATACCACAGGAAACAAAACCAAGCAGAGAATCAATATAAATGCACTGTTGGATTCTTGTTCAATGTTATGTGTTATTTTCTTAACTCTGAGTGTTGGAGGGCATGGAAATAAAGGCTTTCTGTAGAACAGATGTAGGAGCTATAGGAGGAGGAGCTACAGGAGGAACTATAAGAGGAGGAAGAGGAGCTGGAATGGGAACCAGAGGAGGAAATAATAAATCATGAGTTAGTTTCTTTTGTACTTCTCTCTCTGCATCATCTTTAAGATCACTGTCATTCTCCTGGTTTATCCTTCTCCTAGCGCATTCACATTTTCTTCTAGCATATTTTCTCCTACCAGCCTCTCACCTTCTTATAACCTCCTTTTTATCTTGCTTTTCCTTTTCTAATAGCATTACCACTGAATTTTGCTGAGCAGTCACTCCACATTTTAATAGATACTCTGCACTTTGCCTCAACATAACGAATAAGTCTACATATGCAACCTCTGACCATTTGCCTTCCTTCTTCAAGTACAGAGCCAATTCCACTATAGTGTCATATTTAATTGTTCTACCTTTTGGCCATTGCTCACCGTTACACAAGTTGTAACTTGGCCACTCTTCATTGCAATAACTGATCAGAGATTCCCTATTCATCTTATTGTTATTCACTTTCTTCCAATACTTCAGGACGTAATCAAGAGGAGTCTTTGGATCTATCTCTTGAATCCGACTCCCTCCCATACTTGCAAACCTGTTGTTTATTTACTGGCCGTTACCAAGGCTACATTGTTGCCTTTTCGACCTCCAGTTGCTAGGTGGCACTGCAGGCTGCGCAGACACCCAAGTTTGGGCTGCACAAGCAGCCTCCGATGACACTGGCTCCGTATGCAAACAGCACACGTCAAACCGGTGCTGCTTCTGTATAGAGGCTGATGTTGGTTAATGCCAGCTGGGCTGGTTTAGCTGTAACGCTCCTGTCATGCCACGCTGCTGATGTTCATGCGCCGGCGCAGCCGCTTCCAGGTTGTTACGTAAACAGCGGCCACTCCCCGGTGCTTATGCAAAGTGCGTATGTCTCCGGCGCCACCTCTCTGCCTTGGCGCTACCGCACCCCGGCGCTGCCCACACCTACATAGACTGGCACTGCTACCCAGCACCTCCCACGAAGGCAGAGCTGTGCCACACCAGGCACGCCTGCAACAGGCGTGCGTGCAAACAGTTCCCGTCACTCTCGAGGGCGTGTTAAGGCGCCGGGACAGCACCTCCAGGCACGTCTACAACTCCTGTCGCACACGCACAAACAGTTCCCATCACTCCCGAAGGTGTGTCAAGGTGCTGGGACCGTGCCTAATGTCCCACCCCTCCTGGTGGAACCTGGGTTACGCCCCTCCTGGCGATAACCAAAAACTATTGCTTCTGCGTTTACACAGTGAGCTGGTTGCCCACGCACGTGCACAAGAACCCACAGCCCCTCCCTACGTGCAAGCCCAGGCCCTTTAGGGCAGTGGGGGCTCCAACCCCCCCCAGCTGCGCTTTCTTACTGAACCTTCCCCGAATCCTGGCGGAGCCGTTCGGATCACGCAGCGTTCCAGTCCCTCTCATGCAAAACAGTCCCTTGTTGGGCAAAACAGTCCCTCTTTTGGCACCGGACTAGCAGCGCCTCTCAGCGCCTGCACCAGATTGTTCAGCCGCTTAGCGGGGAACTTGAAGTGGTTCTCAACTTGTTTCAAAGATGATCAAATGAAATTTCGGGGTTAGACTCCCCTTTATGGCAAATTAAGGGAAAGATAAGTGTTACAGAATTTAAGAATTTAATTACCTTGAGTTGGGTGCATTTTTCTGCTTCCTGGGATGGAATGAGAAGGAACCTTCCAGGCGCCCCTTTCACCCTGGAAACCGAAACTTGTCCCGACTGGTAGGTGCCAACAGATTTGAGAAAAATCAGTCAGGAGTTAAGGTAATTGCTTCCATGCTACAGAAAAAGTTTATTTTTGGCTTAAGAGCCAAGGAAGAGAGACAGCAGTACCCTCTGTCCTGCCACGTGCCAAAAGAGGAGCGTCCAGATTTGTCACCCATCTTTAACACCTTGTCTCATACATATGCAAATTGCCCCATGAATATTCATCCTTTCAACATTATGTCATTTGCTATGAGTTCTTCAATCAATTAGCTTCAATGTTTTACATTCTTTTCTCCTTGTTTTGGTTAACGTTCGAATTTGTTTACCTTCACAGCCTGCAGGACACCCTTAATATTCAGCCTTAACTCTCAGGCCTTCTGAATGATCCTAAAGTCACTGGAGAAGGCAGATTTTTTACTATTTTAATGCAGCTTCAATACCCATTACATCTGTACCAATTAGTGTCTTCCACAGCTCGACAAGCGTTTAATGCAGTTCCGGAAACTACATCGGCACCTACCTTCACCTAAGTCTGACAAGGTATGACTGAAAAATTTTCACATTTTATTGATAGACTGTCGATAGCTCTAAGAGATCAGCCTGGAATGACTGAAGAAAATAAACCAGGGATGTTTAAAATGTTGGCCTTTCAGAATGCACACCAGAAAACTAAAGAATTACTAGCAACTTTACCACAAGGTGCAGAAGTTGTTGACATGTTAAAACTTACCTTAAGAGCGGCACAAGGTCAACAAGGGAAAGTAGTTGCAGAAGCAGCGATCACAGACATGCAGTCTACAACTAATGTTATTGCAGCTGCACTAGAATACTTAAGTAATTCCTAACGCCAGAAGGAAAAAACCAATGATCCTAATGCGGTTTCTTATCGTTGCGGCAAGCAAGGCCATACCAGCCGTGCCTGTTCAGCTGCAGTGTGGTGTGATCACTGCCAGAGAGATAAGCATGCTACTGCAATTTGTCGAAGTAAAGAAAAACACGGACAGCGCAACGTGAGGAGTCCCCGTGCTACAACACAAATAGCCAGCCCAATG
>WEKX01015160.1:0-13832 GCA_013390025.1 Pitta sordida | reverse complement strand
CACCTCCGCTGTTACAGGAATTGCAGAGAAGNTACAGGAATTGCAGAGAAGACCACCTGCATTCCTGCTCCATCAATAAGTCGTCCTAACTCCCTGAATTACTTTTTTGTAGTATTAACTCTCCTCTCACCAGCCTCATCACCTCCAGCCTGAACAACCAGCAGCGGATAGTAATCAGTGGGCTGAATGAGGCCACTAACCCTTGTAGTTAGGTCCTTAACCCGGGCACCTGGGAGGCAGCAGACCTCCCTATGAGATGGATTCGGTCTACACACAGGACCCTCAGTTCCCTTTAGGAGGGAGCCGCCTACGACCACTACCTCTCTTTCCTTTTTCATATTAGAGGTTTTGAGCGGTTTGAGAGGCTTGAGAGGCTTGACAGAGTCTTAATCATAAGAAACATGCTCTCAAGTTAATATGACCTTGTGTACAGATGAGTAGAATATTTTGCAATAACAGTATGTTTTTGTTTTCAGTATTTTGCAATAAGAAAACTGAAGAACACCTTTGCCAGAGATAGTTAGCTGTTCTTCTGCCACTGCATTCCAAAGAAGCTCTCCCTACCATGGAAAGAAGATAAACTCCTTGCAGATAAGTTTGAAAGCCTTCACACAGCAGAGGGGGCTGGGGACAATAAAAGCATTGAGGAGAACAGAGGCTTTTCCCCAAGGCCCAGTGTTTGTAACACTGTTAGGTTAATATTCTTTAGTATTCTCCCCTTCGAAAATAATTTTCCTAAAGCCTTCTACTCCTGGTGGTTTTGGGGGATACCTACAAGTCATTCACATTAGCTGAAGGACCTAGGCTGGTCACAAGATTTGCACAAACTCATCCTTTCTCTGTTCCACTGGCAAAGTATCTGCAATATCATACTGTATATTCTGTTCATTTTCTCTCTTAACTGTGCAAAGACAAACCCCAGTGTGTAAGCACTATATTGCTGTTCAGGAAACTCAACATACTGTGTAGAAAATAAATTGTGCTAAGGGGTATGCTGAAGACCTCTGCACTCCATGTAAAGACAATAATTGCATTGTCTTTCATCTTTATGTCCTCTCTAAGAATAGCTTATGGTTAGAGTCCATAACTGGTGTCAGTTAAGAGACCAACATGCGACTGACACAAGCTGAAGACCCTCAGCTCTCTGCTGGTTTATTATTGCCATCTGTCTCCTGATGCAACTTCAAATTACTTGGAGAATCAACAGGGCTGTGTGCTCTAATTTATTTTGCAGCAAAACACACACACTACTATTACTCATGCTTGGTGATCAGACTGTTTCAGTCACATTCTAAAAAGATAAAAATGACAATCAGAATTCAAAACTTCCTATTTTTGAGATGTGCATTAGAAGAATAGAATATTCATTCAGTAACAAAAAATATACTTAAAAAGAGGCTGCAGAAATGTTCTATCTCAGGAGATAATCAGCAAAGATCTACAAAGAATTATTCTTTAATACACAAAGAGTAACAGGCTTGCTGTGTATACTCTTGAGTTGTATACTCTTTTGCTCTACCTAAGACAGGGCTACCCTGTGCAATTGTCTACTCCAGAGACGCTCTAAACAGGGATGCTGTCATTTTAGTCACACTCTAAAAGACAAAACTTTTTGATTCAGACTGGGCAGTACATAGCATTGCCTTGATTGCTGGCATCACAAAAAGTACTTCTTGATCAGTATATTCAGGTGAGCCCTCTGCTCACAAAAACAGAAGTGTAGATCTTGCAATACTACCTCCCTTAGACAGCAAGAAAGTAGCACCTGGTTTCTCCTGGATCACGCTGGGATTGTTGCGTCTAAGCATAAGAAAGGACAGAGTGAAGAAAAGGGCTCAGGAACTGTATACATTTCCCGTCACATCAAGGACATTTCTCTGGGAACAAGGATGCATTTCCTGACAATAAAAAGCTTTTTAATCTACTGCTTCATTGTTTGTAAGGATGGAGGAGGGGAGGAAGGGAGAGGGGAAGGAGGCAAGCCACAACAACACATGGATTTCTTTTTCTTCCACAGTTGTCAGAAGATTAAAAATAAAACTGTCATTTTTCTTTTATTACCAACATTAGAGTTCTCACTGGAGCTGCATATCTGTAGGACTTTTCTGGAGGTTCAGAATAAAATGGATGCATTTCAAATCTGACTACCCTCTATTGATAATCCAATCAAATGCACCTGCTCATATACAGTGGGCTTGTGAATTCATCTTCAGCATAAAACTGCAGGGGCTGCCATCCCTTTCCAAGAGATCCTTACTGTTATTCCTCTGTTCCGTCACAACTACTGTGCTTCCTGCAGAAACAAAACCAAGAGTAATAAAGTTTCAACGCTACATGTCCAATTCATTATATCCAAATACACTTTGTATTGTGGAAGTCTCAATGGTTACTCACATCTTCTTATTTGGAACAGGATCTTCAAGCAGAGACTTTATTGGTGTGGGTTGTATTGCTTTGTGCTGATGGTATATGATTACATGTATGTCTATAGTTTGAGAGCACTAAAGGCAAGAGAGAAATTCACTTTCTACCTAAAATCCTGTTAACAGAACCTGAATAAAAAATATGTAAGAGACATTTTTAGACATCTCATGACGTTGAAACTCATGATCCATTAATATTTTAACTTTTCAACCTGGAACATTTTATGCTCTCCTTTTCATCTGATTAACTACTCAAGCCATTTGAGTGAACATACAGGTATCCACACATGTTTAGGTGTCATTGATTCCACATTTTTAAAATCAGCATGCAATTTCCTGTAAAAGAAAGCTGTTTTGGAATAGATTAAAAGCAATTTTATATTTTGTATTTCAGGTAAGTTTGATTTCTCCTCAACTTACACATTCTAGGAAATAAAATCTTAAAGGAAAAAAAAAAAGCAATCACTCTTCTTCCCCTCTTTTTAAAAAGCCCAAACTGAAGAAAAAACCCAAAAAAATCCAGTATCTCACTTGTGAAGATTTTTTCTATGTTCTTAAGATTAATTTCAACTCGAAAAAAGATTACTTCCAAGTAAAAAAAAATTAATTGGGCATTAAAGGTATTTTTGCTTCTTATGTAATGCTCCATTTCAGTATTTTCCAAAGACCATTCATTATTCTTGGTAGTTTTCTCACCTGTGGAATTCACAGGAGAGTTTTCAACTCAAACCCAGGCCAAAGTTCTCAGATATGTTCAGCTCCATTTCAACAGTAAATATTAACATGATTATAACGCTGGGGTTTGGCCTCTTTTAAAAATATGACCTGACAGCATAAGTGAAATCCTCAGTAACACTGGTTAGCTTCTATAAAAGAGCTCATCACATATCAGCTGCTCTAGGAAACTCTTCTTTCCTAGGTATAATTTAATAAAGACTTTTGAGGCAGCAACAAATTACTAACCTATACAGAGTATTTTGTGAACATACTGTAAGTACTGATAATTAAAATTCAAATCCTGATACTATTGCAATCTTTATAAATTTCTATTTACTTCAACAGGGTTGAGAATTGTCACACTACTATTTGGACATTGCTATTTTCTAATTTCTAAAAATATACAGAGATGGTATAGAAAGAGTTACTATAAAAAGAGTTGCACTTATGCCCTCACCACGCCCTACCACTGCAAAGTCAATCAAAATAACATTATGCTAATGACAAAGGCATTTAGCAAAAGTAAGCAGAATGTACATACACATCTGCAAAATGCAACATGAAATACTTTATTTTCAAGTAAAGCTCATGAGGAGTCATCTGCATACTTTTTGAAGTTCCCACTTTGGACTCCTTCCATTACCTGCAATATGTTAAAAAGGTCTGAACAACATTCTCATTCTATTCAGTGCCTTATAACCAAGCAGAAGTGATGTTCTTAAACAAAGTACCATAATCATTTTACAATGTATTTTCAAAGAGACGCAAACACTGGTCAGGATCTGAAGAATCCAAATGAGGCAAATTAGAAATGTATGCAATTTTCCTTCCAGCTAATGGCTTGCTGAAGTTTAAACATACTAGCTGGCCCTCAAAGCTTATTGCAGTTACTATGTTCACAGGTTCACAGGTTATTCCGAGTTGGAAGGGACCCACAAGGATCATCTAGTCCAATTCCCAAGCGAACGCACACCCAGGGATAGAACCCAGAACTCTGGAGCCATGGGCAGCTCACTCCATCCATCCAAGCCTCCCACCATCTAGGCCATGTCACTGAGTTCCTCATCTTAAACACCTCCAGGGATGGCAACTCCACCACCTCCCTGGGCAGATCATTCCACTGAGAGATCACTCTCTCTGTGAAAAACCTCTTCCTAACATCCAGTCAAAACCTCCCCTGGTGTAGCCTCAGGCCATGTCCTCTTGTTCTAGTGCTGGCNTCAGCTGCAAACGTGCTAATGGTGGACTCAACTCCCTCATCCATATCACCAATAAAGATATTAAACAGTGCCGGGCCTAACACTGATCCCTGTGGGACTCCACTAGCGACCGGCTGCCAGCTGGATGTGCCGCCATTTACCAACACTCTCTGAGCTCGTCCATCCAATCAATTACTAACTCAACACAGAATGCTCCTATCCAACTCATGCTCTGAGAATTTGTTCTGTTCAGAAGACACTTTTGTTTCCACCTCAGTTCAGCCTTTTTTGTGGGTCTGTCCTTAATGCTTTGTAGAAACTATTTATTCTGCTATTTTCACCCAATTTACACTTTTTTCAGGGTGTATATTATCGACTTTCATGACATTTGGAGAGGACAACAAATACCAGCATCAATTTTATTGTTATTTTCTAGGAAGTCTTTGTTGTTGGTTTTGAGGGTTTAAACATACTGAATTACAATTCAAATCTTACCCAGCCATGAATAAAAGGATAAAAAACAAAGTATCACGGTGCTACCTTCTAAATAAATATAAAGGAAATGCAGAAGTAGTAGGATTTTCCAAATGACTTCCACTAACATCAGGAAGAGGCTGCTGTTTGAGTTTGCATACTTTCAAACTTTGTGCCTACAAGTTTTTTCACAAACTTCAAACTGCATTTCTGCATCATGCAGATTTTCAGTCTGGTTACCTGTTAATGATTTAGACTAACAGCTAGCAATTTCTATGAACATTCCAGCCTCAAGTTACTTCAGCATTGGTTTTCCACTAATTTGAAGTCTTGCTTCACTTGTTATGTTAAAAACAAACAACAACAAAAAAAGACCCATCATCTTCACCTCTCTCCTTTGGCTTATGTTAATAACTCCTGTGAGGTGACAAGATCTGCACTTACTCTGATGGCTAGAGAACTCGGTTTAACATAGTAAAATGAATGTTCAAACTCCATGGTTTCTTTCTTGAGGGAATCAAATTCTGTACAGACTGCCCTGGAGATACAGAATCCGATGGCAGATAAAAATTAATTTACGAGAGAATTGAAAATAAAAAATTCATCTTATGTGAGGCCTCATTATTAAGTATCTGCAGTTTTGATGGTGTGGTTGTTAAACCTATTTAAATAAAGCAGGTGTGAAAACACTAAAATTATTTACATCTCATAAACTGAAAAGCTTTCAAGTCCTAAAAGTGACTAAATTCTCCATTATCAGCAGAAAACACAAATAAGAAACCTGTCTTACTATGTAGATTTTATTTTGAAATATAATGTAAGCCTATAACCATAAATTGAATCTAATTTTCCCTGTAAAGAAAAAAGTTTATTAGTCATAATTTTAAGCACTTTTTAAAATAACTGTTTGTGGAGACCACTCATGAAAAAAGAGTTCTCTCTATCTCTTTGTCTTTACTTCATTGTACTCCGAACACACACTGTGACCAAAGCTACAAAAATCAAAAGAAACTTGTTCAGGGAAATATTTAAAATTATTTTAAACTTGTAATGCTCTTAGATGCCATGGTATATAAATTGACACAGAAATAAGAGACAATCTAGGTTCTTCCTAAAGCATGAAGAGAAATTCCCATGAGGCTGACCTTCATTTCATTTCATTTCATAGTTTGCTTGAAACATTTTAAATAACTATTTTTCTTCTCAGGAAGCTCTTTATCATTAATTCATATCCATTGCAGCAGAGTATTCTTTAAGCATCTGTATTCTGTATGTTGACTACTGGATACAACACAAGTAGGACATACATCTTCCCAAATCGGCCTGTTAACTAAGTATTATAGTATTATAGTGATACAATCTTCCTTTTTATTTTTTTTAAACTTCAGTGGACTTCTTGCCCATTTAACATCAAAGCTACTGTTTTTCCGTGGCAATGTATGATGCTAATTCTAGCAAGGTAAGAAACGTGACTCCAGGGCATCATGAAGAAATAACTCATTTCTGAAAGAAAGATGTTTGTTACCTCTTGTCTGTCAGAGGCCTTGTCTGAAAATTCTCTAAGGGTTTTGATACCCAATCAGCAGCATTGAAATCTGTCTATGTTAATTCAGTGTACCAGTCCTATCCTTGTCTGGTTTCAGTTTGTTACCTGTTAAGGACTTCCCAGAGTAGATAGAAGATGTTAATCACAGAAGGCTGTCTTTTGTTTACTAATATAAATCACAACAGTTAAACAGGCAAACTATAGAGATCAAACTCAATAGGGTAAATTTACTCTTTGTGACCACCCTCCTGGTCATCTCCAGTAAAATCTTTCCTGATATTTGAGTAACAAATTATCTTCTTCTAGGTTGCACAGTAATCCCTCATTACTTTGCAGTTCACCATTTGCGGGTTCAGTACATCACGGGTATTTTCCACATCTTTATAATCTTTACTGTCTTTACTGCTACTTCACGGATTTAGCTTATTGTGGCATTGTTCTGGAACCAACCCCTTGTGATATGTGAGGGATTATTTATAACCTAGATAGCAGTCATATGCATCCTGTAAGGCTTATTTTCACTGGATGTGATGCTTTCCTATGTTCCTTCAAAGGAAATAACATAATTGTTATCCCACAAGTACAAACTATTAGCACTGTTCATGGCAAGATGAAATGAGCTTTGACAGCTAAGTGAAGTTTGGCATTCTTCATAAACCATTACTTGATTTTAAGCAGTCTCTCCATACTGATATACCCCTTCTTCCAAGGTTCTCTTTTGACAGGGCATTTTTAGGTTCTAGAATATTTTTCATATTTTTATGTCTGGAGCATCTATTCTAGGCACACTCTTAGTTAGTTTTTGTATATCCTGATCTTTTTTTGATTTGAGGTCCTGTTCTTGAGTGGAGTTGATTTGCTATGAAGACAGACATATCCAAGGATCACCATATTTCTGTTCATGTCTACCATTGAAATTACATGTCAACTCATCAGCAGAAGAAAGAATCTAAGAGAATGACATTTGTACCATACAAAAACCCCACACAAGTTATACATAAATATCAGTGAATCACATACCAACTTCAAAGTTTCCAGTAAAGTGGCTTTATGGAGAATCACAGAATCATTAAGATTGCAAAAGACTTCCAAAATCGAGTACAACCTTTGACTGAAAACCACCATGTCAATTAAACCATAGCACTAAGTGTCATGTCCAGTTATTTCTTAATCACTTTCAGATATGGTAACTTCACCACTTCCCTGGACAGCCCGTTCCAATGCTTGACAACCCTTTCAGTGAAGCAATTCCTCCTGATGTTCAACCTGAACCTCCTCTGGCAAAGCATTAGACCATTTCCTCTTGTCCTGTCACTATTTGTCTGGGAGTAGAGGCTGACCCCCATAGTGCTACAAACTCTTTTCAGGTAGTTGTAGAGAGTCATTAGGTCTCCCCTGACCATCTTTTTCTCCAAGCTAAACAACTCCAGCTGCCTCAGCTTCCTGTATGATATCATAGTCCTTGAAGGAAAAGGTACTGCACTCCCGGCCTGCCCAGCTTACCTTGCTAGAAAGTTCTCTGAAAAGTACTTCTATTCTCTACAGTCTTTGCACAGGTGGACGTGCTGACTGATGCTTTTTTAATTATTATTTATTTAAAAAAGGATGCTCAGTGCACACCTCTCTTCAGGCACAATAACTCCCACAGGTAAAAACTGTATAATTTTTCTGGTATCCTAATAAGTTCTTAGTATGCTTACATACACTCCTCCTATGCAGTCGCACTGACCCTGTGCTAAACTTGGATTTTTTTCAGGTATCTGGACATTCATCTCATTTTCTCTACTACCGAACTGGAATCTACAATATGGGTTTCAAGAATTCAGTTAAAAATTACCAATGTTCACTGCACTTGAAGAAAGACCTTAGGAAGGGGAACAGAATAAACCTTAAAACTGAAAAAAAAAAGGTGAAGAAAGCCTTCAGTTTTCACTACAGTGAATCACAGTAAAAAAAACACTGCCAATGTAAATACAAAGGGGAAAAATTTACATCCTTCCCAGACAATGAGAAGAATCAACATGGTAAGTATGCCATTTAATTTCTGAAAGTAATAATTTACCATGTTAGCTTTTATTAACCTTTCCTGTAGCCACAGAGCAGAATCTTGACCTCAGTCCAATAAAAAGGCTTATAGTAGTAACAATGAGCTAAATATATTTCCACTTCATTTTTCTGCCTCCTTTTTCTTTCCAGTATCCATAGAGATATAATACACACAAGATGACTGTCCTTTCTTTCCACTCAAGCTGTGATAAAGGACTTTCTACATAGCCCTAGCACCACTGCAGGTCAACAGCACTGAGACAGAAACACTATACTTCTGCCAGGACAGAGATTCCTATGGAACCTGACAGATATCTTGCTGTTCTGGTGAGAGGAGTTTGCAGGAAGACACTGCCAGCACTGGTGAAACGCCTAACAGTATATATTTCACCAAGCACTTTCAGGATCAATGAACGGTGGTAGGGTTTCCCCCTCACTTCAGTTATTTCCATGCAGGGACAAAACTAGTATTATGAGATCCTAATGAATAAACATATCTCTTTTTTGCATACACATATTATATATATTATATATATAAAAAATTGCAGTCATTGAAAAGTCCCAAATATGACAAAACACATGTTGGTGGCTTTGGGGTTTGGTGGGGATTTTTTCGTAAATTTTCACCGTTTCCTTGATAGGAGGACTAATGTCTCACAGTCACTATTAAAGAACAAAAATAACTTGAGACTACTTTCAGCAATAATGTGCCTGGTCAGGATGCTCAGGAATCAAGAACCCATGCAATAAATACCAAGACTGAGAGAAACTACAATATCCTTTTCTAGAAAAGCCTTTCAGTTTTCCTAAGAAATCATAGGTTGGAGCAAGACCCATCCAAATCATGGAAATTCAAACCTAGCGCATGACTTACGTGACAATAAGAGTAAGAAATCTGATCCATTTCCTGACACCCAGGAGGATGGAATTTCTCCAGATAACTGCTGTTTTGTGAAAAGGAAAAACATGCTCAATGAGTCTTCAATCAGCACTGCACTGAGAACTGGAGGATTGTATATTACAAAAGTGTGTCACAGGTTCACAGGTTATTCTGAGTTGGAAGGGACCCACAGGATCATCTAGTCCAACTCCCAAGTGAACACCCACCCAGGGATCAGGCCCACAAGCGTGGAAACACGGGCACCACACTCCATCCATCCAACCCTCCCACCAACTAGACCATGTCACTGAGCTCCTCATCGAGTCTTCTCTTAAACACCTCCAGGGATGGCGACTCCACCACCTCCCTGGGCAGACCATTCCAATGAGCGATCACTCTCTCTGCGAAAAACCTCTTCCTAACATCCAGTCTAAACCTCCCTTGGCGTAGTTTAAGGCTATGTCCTCTTGTTCTGGTGTCATCAGCCTGAGAGAAGAGATTCACACTCACCTGACTGTAACCTCCCTTCAGGAAGCTGCAAACAGCAATCAGGTCATCATGAAGGTTTAATGTATACAGAGAAAGTGGTGTTTTATACCAAATAACTACAGATCTGAAGGTATTTGCCCATATTTGCAGTAATTCATTTTACGCAGTGAATGCTAGCTCTAATACAGCTTACACATCCACAAAAGCCATGAATGCAATGATAAAAAAAAGGAGCACAGCCAATATGTATTTCCACTTTCTTTGGAACACTCCCTTCAAACAGGAGACTATTTAACCACCTGGATCACTAAACAAATACAAAACCTCTAGGAGATCCCAAACACCTACAGTGAATTATATCTACAGATAATTCCCGAATTGAGTCTCAACCTAAATGAATCACAACTCTTCCATTTTCTTTTCAGTATATATCCAAGAAATAAGACTATATCACTTGAACTTTAGAGATGATGTAGTGCTTCTAGCATTCAAGTGCAAGGTGAAACTAACTGTGCATCACTGTAAAGCTATTTTCTGTTCTATAAATTTAACACTTGCATGACTGTACGGTTTTTAGTGACAAATATAAGCTGGTTTTATTTAAGCAGTATTTACAAGCAATGCCAATAAATCAAAAGTGAAATTTCAACACAGCTGAATGCAGAATCATCCACATCTTCAGACATGTATCTTAACCACTAGTAATGTTCGCTGAAAACTTAATTCCCCTAGACTGAAGTAGAGTCAAGCTAACACAGGAAACAATAATTCTATTTGACATGCATGACCTTTCTGATTAAAGCAACTTGTCTTTCTTAGAGAAGCTAGTCACTACAGCTCATTAAAAGCTTTGCACTCTGTTCTTCAAAATACTATATCAACCAAGTCATACTCTCCATTTCTAGTGGCATTTGCAGATGTTTCAATTTCCTCTCGAAGTTAATGAGAGAAAATGGGTATTTAGTTATAGGTCAGTAGTGATGGATGTTGCCATGTTACACACCCATCTATTTCTACAGAACGTTTTGAGCCTGTTCCATTCCCATGCCTCCTTCCATTCATGAATAACAAACAAAATAACCATCAATAGATCCAGGTAATACATATAAAAATCTTTCTCTTTTTTTTTTTTTTTTCCATTGAAAACAATTAATAATATGATATATAGAAATACAGTCACACCACCGTATTTGCGGATTATGGGTCTCCCATGGGTCCCGCAAAACCTTCAATCTGTGAATACGGGTCGGAAATTAATATGCCAAATTATTGTCAGAAATATGGCAACTTTGGAACACTGCAACATCCTGGGCTCCTTATGGCAGCAAGGAGCATGGGAGTCAGGTTTTTTACCCTGTAACTGCAGCAGCTAGCACTGGCAGGAGTGCTTTGCCTGAGGCCATGAATATTTCATATGCACATATGCACTGGCAAGTCCAGGCTGGCTGCCCCAGCAGGAACGGGCCCCACGTGGGTGTCTGTTTTACAGTTAAAGACTTCCTGACTCCTGGCAGTGCCGGCTGAGGCTGCCTGCCCCAGCAGCGTGGGACCGCACAGCTTCATGAGTAACTGAATAAAGACTGCAGGAAAAATTTCCGTGAATATGAGAAGATGCGAATATGACAGCGTGAATGAGGTATGACTGTAATACATTTTTTATCAATGCGCTGTACACAAAAAACCACACCAGCTTGCAGAAAAACAGTGTCTATCTTTTAGTATCGTTATATTTGTTCTAACAACTGACTAACCTTTCCACTATGATTTCTTTGATACAAAAGAGCTAAAAGTTTAAGATAATTACCACAGGGACTGAATTCACTTCAATCACATTAAATTAATTCCTACAACCTTGTTGCCATCAGCCCCAAAAGCCAATAGGATCCTGGCTTGTAACGAAAGAGGGGCAAGCAGGTCAAGGGAGGTGATTCTGCCTGTCTGCTTCATACCGGTGAGACTCTATCTGTAGTACTGGATATGGCTCGGGGTTCCCCAACTGTGGGGCATGGTCATATTGGAAAAAATCTAGAGGAGGGCCACTAAGTTATTAAAGGGATGGAGCAAGCCCCTATGAGGAAAAGCTGAGAGAGCTGAGGCTGTTTAGCCTGCAAAAGAGAAGGCTTTGGGTTGACCTAATTGTGGTCTTCCAGTATGTGAAGGTCCAGTATTGGGTCTGTCTGAGCCCATAGCAGCCCTTGCAATGCTGTGCTTTAGAAAGGTGTTGGTAACACACAAGTGTTTTCACTACAGACATGCACACATCACAGTAGTGTCCCTCCCCCCCAGCTGAGGATGACATTCTGGGAGGAGACACAAGCAGGCCAGCTGACCCAGACTGACCGAAGGGATATTCCACACCATATAACATCAGCTCAGACATAAAAGCTGAGGAAGGGAGCAGGAAGAGGGGGGCATTCATTGTTTTCTATAGCTGCCTTCTAAACACGTGGAGGACCCCTGCTTCCCTAGATGTGGATGGACACCCCTGCTGATGGGGAGTAGAGATTAGTTCTTTTGCTTTGCTTCTGCGCACACTTTTGCTTTGCTTTATTTTTGCTTATATTAAACTGCCTTATTCCCACCCACCATTTGTATATCATCTTATTATTTGGGATTGAGCAACCGTTTGGGCCCCTGGCATCTAGCCAGGGTAAAACCCATTACAGGAACCTACAAGAAAGATGGAGAGAGACTATTTACAAAAGCATGTAAGAACAGGACAAAGGGGAATGGATTCAAACTGAGAGTAGGTTTAGATTTATGCATCACAAAGAAATTCTTTCCTCTAAGAGTCGTGAGGCAGGGGAAGAGGTTGCCCAGGGAAGTTGTGGATGTCCAGTCCTTGAAAGTGTTTAAGGCTAGACTGGGTGGGGCTCCACACAACCTGGTCTAGTGAAAGGTGTCCCTGCCCATGGCAGTGGGGTTGGAAATGGATGATCTCTAAGGTCCCTTCCAGACCAAGCCATTTTACGACTTAGAGATGCTGTGAAAGGCTGCAGTATTTTTTCCAAAATCTAACAAAAAGTTGGTTTTGAAGCCTACAAAAATTAAGCAAATTTTGTTTTCTAGCACAAAAGAAGCTATATACATTCAAACTCACATGCAAATGAGATGTGTTGTCACTGATATTACCTTTCCTTCTTGTACAGACTTCAGTTTCACAGATTCACAGATTCACAGAATATTATGAGTTGGAAGGGACCCACAAGGATCATCTAGTCCAACTCACCATCTAACACCTGTACAGAGACCGAACGCACATCCCAGAACGGTAAACACAAACCTAGTTCCCTCACAGTCTAACAGGCCACTCCAAGCCAGAAGGGACCCACAGGATCATCCAGCCCTACGCCCCCCAGCTAGATCACCTTAAACACCTCCAGGAACGGCAACTCCACCACCTCCCTGGGCAGTCCATTCCAATGTGCAATCACTCTCACTGTGAAGAACCGCTTTCTAACATTAAGTTTAAACCTCCCCTGGTGTAGCTTGAGGCCGTGCCCTCTGTTGCCTGATTACATTTGAGCTCATTGTGGAACAGCTGTATATTGAAAATGTAGTGATCTATTTGACAGTGACAAAATAAAAACTATGGAAATGTTATAAGCAAAAAGCTATTACTCAGTGTTTGTGTGTGCTATTTGGGATACAACACTGACAGCTTTTCCGTTGCAAAGTCCTTGGTTAATATCCACAGTTATTGGTACATATTTTGTGATAAGAATCACATTAAAATTGTTATTTAAAATACACAAAAACTACTTGTGTGTACTTTTGCAGTTTCCTCCTAATTTGCTCAAATTAAACCCAGTTTTCACCAGAACACTAAAATCTGCTTTTCCATTATAGGGACTATTTCAGCTTTCTATCTCCCACCTAATTTTCTGGAGGAACATTTTAAGCACAGATCCAAAGAATCACTGAAGAGGAAAGGTTTTTTCCCTTAGCTTTCATACACTTAAAAATGGTAGAACTGTTACTGTTGCTAAAAGTTCACAGTAAAACACCACTAACAAGGGGGTCCAGGAGACCCGGGTATACTTCAAGAATGAATTCTC
>WEKX01015158.1:0-94242 GCA_013390025.1 Pitta sordida | reverse complement strand
CCCCCCCCCCCTTTTTCTGAAATAAAACTATCAGAAAAACAACGTATTGCCTCCTTTTTGGGTGTGTGTCTCTCGGCTAACAAGGGGATTTCAGCCACAGGCCCTTCCTTGCCATCAGCACTGGGAAGCACCGCAGCTGCCTCAGGGCAGGCGAGGTTCCCAGAGCTCAGATGGGAACAGCTGCTGCACCTTCTCCGCTGCTGGGACTGCTGACACACTGCGGGGCTAGGACTGACTGCATGTCCATCCACAGCCTGCCAAAATTCCTGCTTTATTTTATTTTACCCCGTCTATTCCATACGTTCTTCCTGAGGCTAGACACCTATTTAGAGATGGCAGTCTCTCATTGCCATGTGTTTTGCCTCCCTTCATGGTCTCTGCTAAAAATCTCAGCTAACCCTTTGCTTTCTCTCCATAATTTGTCCAAGCAACAGCAGACCGGCGCAACGAGGGAAGCAAATACAGATCCCTTCTGCTTTGGTCCTTGTGCATGGCAGAATTTTGCAGCTGCCAATGAGAGAAACCTTCTCAATTAACAGACTACGACCTGACTTTTGTAGTATTTTTACATCATTTTCCGGCATAATTCTACTCTAAATCCATGTACTTCTGGCTGAAACAAGAGCCAAAGTTTCCTTGTGCAAGAGCCTCTGAATTCATTTACTGGCCCAGCTCCACATGAATCATCAAAACTATGTTTAAGAATTAAAACAACAATTATCTCTTAAAAGAATCTGCAGCACGATTGCTATATTTTTTGAGATAAATACTTTCTCTGTCAGACAACTGACAGGAAAAAAAAGTTTCTTGCTCATAAAGACCCAAAATTGAAGACTTTTTCAAGTCTGAACAGTCCAACATGCTCACACAAGGCTTTTTTCACATGCAACCTAGAGGCAGCCTCAAAAGGTGTTGTTTCCCCATCAATCAAAAAACAATTCCTAGTTTGCTCTTTGCACCTCCACCAACTAGCGCATACCAAGCAAACCACTACAGTGTCACTACCAAGATTTGGAAAATAAATTCCAGCTATTCATTTACTTCATGGAATTCGGGTTCCCCTGCAAAGCAGAAAGGGGCTTTAAAGAGATTTTTCAGTGAAGAGGAAAGAGGTGACAGAGAAATTGAAACAGTAACCAGGACCTGCACAGGAGAAGATGTCACGAAATACCGCATCACACCAATTACACGTTTTAAAGCACCACAGAAAATTGCTAGAGGATTTTCTGGTAAAATTTAGGACTGGATCACTTCCAAAAGTTGGGTTACTAGTCAAAGGAAAACCCCCAAACCATCCAGTACACCTCCAGACAAGAAAATGGTGTGTTTTTTCTTTCCTCTGTCGAATGTCTCCATTAGCAGCTGGGTTATCGATCACTGAAAAATCTCCTCTAGATTTGATTGCACTTGTTATCTGATTTGTAAAGCACTGTGACCTGTAAAAGAGCTGATGTGCATGAAAGATAATTTGTATTTTTCCACTGTATCAACCAGTCTATTAGAAGATATCACCTTCTTTAGCCTTTCTAACCTCAAAACTGCCTGCAACAATTAAAAGCCTGCTGATCACATGCCAACCTCTGTAGAGACCTGCTTGCTTCCTCCCAGCCTCCCTCCCGCAGCCGTACTGACAGCAAACACACCACCAAAATCCCCATAAAAACAAAAGAGCAGAATTCCTCCCCCTGTAGGAAGAGGGGGGAGGGGGGAAACAGAAAAAATCACAAACCAAGAAAACAACCCCTTTCGACCATTTCTGGTGGATTTTGCAGCTCGAAGCAGCCGGTGTGGGGTGCTCAGCTCTGCTCCGGCTGTCCCACACCTGCATCCCGGGTTACCTGTGCCCACCCGCGCCAAGCGGGACCCGCCAGGAGCTTCCAGTGCCCTCCTGAGCTTCCACCCCGAACTCCGCCGATCACCTGGAGCCAAATGCTTGCACGGAGGCGAGCAGGTCACTTTCTAGCAGCCTTCCTTCCTTAAAGCCTGCTGGGTTGTTTTCAAACTCTCCCCTCCCTTTCTCACATGCTGGCCAAGCCCTCCCGTAACACCCAGGGGAGGAATCCATTGGCTGAAGTTCCCCAAAACGCGTGGAGCAGCCCTTCCCCCCGTCCGATGTCTAGTGCACAATAGACACCGCGTGTCTCCAGGCTGCCCCGGCCAGCCTTTGCTTTTCATCGAGGTTTATCGGACCTCCCGCACCAGACAGAAGCTGCCTTGGGTTAGAAACATCACCGAGCATTTCCCTTGCACTCCCCACTGCAGGTTTTTCGAAGTTGTACTTTCTGTTTTAAATATTTTCGATAGGCAGCATCTGTGCTCCTGACACCTCAGCAGTGCTGTTTGGTTACAGTCAAGTCTGTTGCTGTGTCACTTGGAATATAAACTTCCGCACGTAATGCAGACAGCAAAAACGTATCATGTCTGCTAAATCAATCTGCTCTCTTCAGTCTCTTGGCCTTCTGCTTTCTTTTCCTTCACACTACTTTTATTTTTGCATCTTCTGCAAAGGTGCTTTCATAAAACGAACTGCAAGCACAGCATTCCCATTCCTCATAAGGCAGCGTCAGCTCCAGGTTAAAAGGGTACTAAAACACGCCTTCACTTTTTTCTTAATGCTCAGTAATTAGAGCTGCTTTTGAACATCGCTTTGCGGCTCCGTCAGGGAACGGGGCTGTGCTGCAGACCTGTGTGTGCAGCGCCTGTTGAGGCTGGGCAGCCCTGGGAGGTGGAGGGGGATTGCATCGTGTTTGCCTGAGCGTGGAAACTGAAGTGTCACCCACTGCCAGGGCTTTGGATAAACCCTTTCCCGAGCGACTGCCTTCCCGTCTCTATCGTGGCTTTCCAGGGCTTGCCCCTCACGTTGCACAAGAAGCCTCCCCTCTCCACAGCTCTGCCCTCCTGGCACTGGGGCTGCTCTGTAAAACTGTTCCAGGCATGTCTCCTCTGTGCTGCCGCTGTCATCTGTTCATTCTTGCCTTAACAAAGGGCAATCACGCATCTGAAAAGACGCTTTACTGGAAAGGGCTGAACTTGTGAAATGTGCAGAAAAAATGGGAGTAGTACTTGATCTAAGAGGTCCAGACAGTGAGTTCATTTAAAAGCTAACAACCAGAAACATGAAATACCGCCTTTACCACAGAATAATTGTCCTTTTTTACTGGTTTAGTGTGGGAGAAGGTCTCAGTGAGGCATTTAATAAAACAAGGTGTGTTATTGCCTTGTAATTACTATTTGACAAGCTGAGGTCTTGTGATTAATAAATCATGTGCCTGTTTTTTGTGTGTATATAATCACATGCTCTATATTTATATGGACAGAGAGTTACAGAACATTTACCTTTGTGCTTAGGACTGGCAGCAACTCCTGTGCTATCAGGTCTTGTATCAAAGGCACTGTGTGATACATATAATCCTTTACATAAACTTGCCATGTTCCATCCATAAAGTGATTTAATATTTTGCATGCACGACCGGAGTGGGGAGGCTATTCCAGAACCACATTGTCAAATGGTTAGTAAATGACTCTTCTAATCAAAAGCTCTGATGCCTTTTTTTGATCATTTATTCTGTACCAGCACTGGTCCTGGGCACCATCAGTTCTTCTCTCTTCCCTTCCTGCGAGTATTTATGCAGAGAAATCCTCCTGTTCATGCCATCTGCTTTTCAAAATGAAGTGAAATAACCTCTCCTCAAGCTTGCCCATGCCTTCACTGCAGCCTGGGCTACATCTCTCTTGCTGCCTTCCAGGACTGCATGTCTCACTTCCTATTTCCACTGTGTGGGCAAGTCAGTTACTCCGTGACCAAAGTGTGAGCAGCCAGCTAGTTTGTAGGAAAGGGTTTGCTCATTTGTGCCTATGACCACCACTTTCTCCTGCTACCTACCTTTTCCTACATAATATCTCAAGCCTTCTTTGTCCCGAGGCTGCTTCATATTTTTTGTCATCTGCAATTTCACCAGTTCTCCAGTAGCATTCATGCCAAGCTCATTTACAAAAGCACTTTGCCAGATCTGCAGGAGTGATGTTCATCTCTCCTTTGGTAACTGCCCTCCAGCCTGACAGCCCTGTGCTGCTCTTAGAGCATGTCTTTAAGGATATCTTTATATATCTTGTGCTAAATTACTTCTCCCATTTCTCTAAGAACTTTCCACATGGTGCCATATAAAATGTGGAATTTAAGTCCAGATAGGCGAGATCCATCCTACCTATTTCATTCACTAAGCAAATGGCTTGCAGCTTGCCTTACCCAAGAAAGATAAATGGGTTTGATAAACCCATTTAATTCCATGCCATTACCTCCCTCTCTCTTGCTAGCCTTTCCTTCACCATTTTTTTCTGAAGCTGTCCATATTCTATTAAGATGAAACCTTCATGCCTGTTCTTGTCCAGATCAGTTCACTTCTGTACAGCTTCGCTGTGCTCTTGTCCCTGACTGAGGGACCTGTTAAAGACATCGGGCCAGTTCTTCCAGAGCTCTGGCATGTGGATTAGCCCGTTCCTCTGCCTTCAGTGCAGGAAGGAGCCCTGAGATTTGCTTCTATCCTGGACACGAACATTTCCATACCCCATCCTATTATATATCACATCTGCAGCCACATGATTAACATCCTCAGCAAAAGTTAAAGCAAAGTATGAGTTCAGGTTTTGCACATACAGATTAACCTCTACCCCATAAAATTATTTTTCCTCACCTGTTTTCTTCAGCCACATGCAACCAGGAAAAACTTTTGCCCATTTTTTTAATAATATCCTTTAAAAGACTGACTTTCAAGACATAGTTTCTGTATCTGATTGGTTCTTTTGCTTTTAAAAATGATTCCTTATATAATTTCTGAGGTTGAGATTCATGCAATGGCAGTCTCTGTCTTCAAGCTTTTCCCTTTGCTTGGGTTTTATCTCCAGTGAAGTTATGCTTCTAGTTAACTGGAATTTTATACCCAGTCCTGGAGTCTCAGTACAGTTTAGACATGTAAATCCCCAAGCTCCTGAAGAAAGCTGACTGTATGGACTAGTTCCTATTATTTATTTAAATACAGCCCGTGAAAGTTTGAAGCTGTATCAGTCATGTCTGCCTTCATAATAGGGATACAATATTTTGAATAGGGTACTGTTCATCATTAAAAAACCTGCAGCTTCTCATGTTTCTGAGAAAAAACTTGACCAAAGTGGATTTTCCTGATATGCAGTTCCAGGGTAAAAATAAGTAGCTCAGTGGAAAAGCAGAGGCAGATTAGTTGGTGGGTTTAGAATTCTTTTTTTTTTTTTTACCTGATAAATATAACTGTGCAATTCACCTTTTGTGGTAAAAACTAACAGGATGTTTTGCCTCAGTAGGGCTGAGACTCACCCTTGTCCTGGCCACTGAGGTCTAGAGGTCTACTTGTCTCTCCTCATTTCACACCTGTTTTTTACTCCATCTTCTCTCCCTCCTGACTTTCCTCCAGGAAACAGGACACTGTCCCGAAGTCCAACAACTGGGCCACAGTTAGAGAATCACCGAATCAGTAAGGTTGGAAAAGACCATAGAGATCATCAAGTCCAACCTATCAAGAAGTGTTGGTATACAAGGGCTTGACATTTTCAGCTCTCTTGCTGCAAGCCACAAAGATTTGGCACTCATTCCCTCCCATAGCACAGCTTGCTGAGCCAGCCAAGGAGCATAACACCTTACAAATGTATTTCTGATCTCCAGGCAAGTGTCTGAATGTATATCCAGGCTTCCTGACCGGCTTGGACCACCTGGTCTGGAGGGAGCCAGAGCTGCTGCACTCAGCCACACCATGCCATGGCAAGCTGGACTGCAGCCTCAGGCACAACAGATGCCAGGAGAGCCCCTCAGCAGTCTGCACAGGGCTCCTGGGAAGTGGAACAGGGCTTAGGAACGGTGGGGTGCTGCCCCCAGCCAGGCATCTCCAGTGCACTGCCCGGGCTGTGCGGACCCTCCCGGTGGGCTGAGTGCTTCCCCCCACCTCTGCACCTCCCAAGGAGCTGGCCTGGCACTCTCACTCCAGGAGAAGGCGAGGTGTGTCTTTGCGTTGCAGCATGAGCCACAGAGTCAGCACTTCGGGACTGAGTTCCCACCTCTGACGCCGACTCACTGCATGACCTTAGGCAAGTCACTTAGCTGCTTTCCTTCCTTCCCTGACTCTGCTAAACGCCAGGGATAATAAGTAACTTTGCGTGAGTGCTACAAAGCTTTGAAATCTTGAGATGAAAAGGTGCTGTATAATTGCAAAGCATTTTTAATTATGCTAGTCATTCGCTTTGCTCTGCATTGCCTGCCAGTCTCAGGCTGCAGCAGCTCCAGTGAGCAGTCAGTGAGCATCAGGATTTGCTGAAGTGGAGGGTTTTCCTGAGTTCGTTTCCGTTTTGACCTCATGCTGGTCCAAACAGGAATCTAAGCTCAGGACAGGACCTGACAGAAAGCTGCAAACTCAGAACAGGGCCTGGACCTTGCAGGCAAGAGATTTCTGGAAAGCAGGGATATTTGGGGGAAGGGATTTAAACAGCTGTGTTGACAACACCGACAATAGGGATGTGATTCAGGCTGAGGGGGGCTACGTGAAAGTCGGCACGTCACTGAAATTAGAGCAACGGTCAAGAGGAATGGGAGGGAAGAAAGGAGGATTACTTGTGCTGAAATGCTCCTGGTCTGGAAGCAGCCACAGCCGGGTGTCCCAGGAGGCGCCTGACTGGCACCTCTGCACCCCAGAGAGGCTTTATCCTCCTATCCTATCCGGGCCTCTGGGACAGAGCTCTTGAGTGCGAACATTAATTCAGAGGATTGCAAAGACACTTTCGTGAAGCACTGCACCTAGAAAGTGATGAGGTTATCTTCTTTAGTTAGGCCTGTAGAGCTCATGTTTAACCACAATGGTTATTTCTGATTCAGTGAAATGACAGTAGCTAGTGATGCCTGCAGCTCACTGCAGTCCAATGCCTCCTCTTCCAAACAGAGGAGATTCTGCACACTGCTGGCAGCTCCTGTGATTTTATCACAACTTTTGCACTTTGGGTACTAATATCCTAAAATCCCAGTTCATTGAAATAAGGGCATTTGAACTTTCATTTATAACCAAAGTATGTCGCCAGCCCTAAAGGTTTTCTGGATGAAAGATTTGAAACCATGAAACTAGTGCAACCTAAAAGCCAAAAACCCCTGGGAGGTGAATAAAGAGTTCCTAAAGTTTGCGGGATAATAAAAAAAAGTTAAGAAAAAAAAATAGTTGGCAAACAACTTTCGGGAAATAGGGTAGGGCTTAGGATGACTCCTGGTTTTTCAGGACTTGAGGTTGCCAATATGCCTTTCAGCTTTGCAGCCATTCATAAATCCTTACATAACAACAGCAGCCAGAATGCACTGGAGTCTAGAAATGCTGATATGAGGAAAGTGGTGGGAAAAGCTTATTTTAACAACGTATGACAACTCACCTCAAAGCATTACCTGAAGCCTCAACAACGTATCCCTTGGAAAGGAGTATCTTTTTGCTCCAGGAACTCATTTTGCACTGTAGTAAACCTCTTGTAGGTAAAGAGGAACTCAAAGGCTCCACAAGATCATAGCAGGGCACTGAAAGAGGTTGAATACATGACTTTGTCACTTGCATTTCACTAAGTGGTTCTGCTTCGTTTCAACGCGTGATCTTTGCCGAAAGCCCCCATGACCAAATATGAGCAGATATGAGCTTCAAAAACTTAATAAGCATCGTTCTGCTTTATACTGTCTGCATCTTCAGGCTTGTTCACACAATCACAAGCAATCAAAACACCACAGCAGTGCTAGTTCCTGTGTACCAGCTGACCCACACTAACTCCTGGTGCACTCACCTCCCTGCTCCTGCTGAGCTAATATCCACTCACTTAGACCACCTGCATAGTGGTTTCAGCAAACAGAATTTACTTCCCACTTTGCTTGGCTGACAAGAAGTGATTAATGAAAGTGAGTTAATGCCTTTCCTTGTGATGGTGTGAACATGCTCTGAGTGGAGAGAGACAGAGCAGCTCCTAGAGGCAACTTACCCAAACAATGTATCTGATGGGTTTCTTTCACTTCGGGGTTTTTTTTTCCTCTTTCCACTGGGCTGGTAGAGCAGCTCAGTGTTTCCTCACACTGCTAGGCACTGCTTGCATCTGATGTTTGTTTAAACAGGCATTTAACTTACCTTAAGGTTTATGGAGCCTTCAGTTCAATGAGGTTCTCACTGCTGGTTTTGAGATCAGACCCCATGGAAGGGGTTTGGGAAGAAACGAGCTGATGGCTGATCAAGACCAGCAGCTCATGAATCAGCACCTGCCTCTTCAGGAAAGAAAAGCAGAGAAGCATGTAACACGCCCCTGTAAATGTGCAGTCACATGGGCATCAGCTTGATAGTGGGAAATACCCATGAACACAGTCCTACCCATTTATTTCAGACTTCTTGGGTCCATTTCATACACAGCATGGCATCAGTCACACAAAGCACTGCCAGGTCTCTGTGTCCCTACAGCAGCTGGGCTGGCTTCTGTGCTTGACACAAGAGGGGAATATCCAATGGCAAATCCTTGTCTCACTAAAATACCCCTTGTCCCCCACCCTCAGGGGTCCCCCATTCCACCCTCCAGCCAAATTTGTGAGAGAAGAGAAAGGAGAAGGCTTCTGGGATCATTTACAGCATCCTGGGATGCCTTGCTGATGTCTTGGAGACTACTAAAACCTAGCATACCCTGCCTATCTGCTTTAATCTTTCCCAACTGCAACCAGATGGAAATAGGCACTGGAATAGCTCAGCTGCAGTGGCACTGATCTCCATTAGCATCAGGACAGACCTGGGCTGCTCTTGTTGGTCTGAGTGTTCTTTCTCTTTACTCTGTTAAGAGAATGACTATTTAAGGTCTGCCTTCTTTCCAGGGACCCTGCACTTGGTGGCAAGGGCACCTCAGGGAACACAGGTACCAGTTCCCTGTGAATGTCTCAGTGCAGCCTGTGGCTCAGCAAGCTCGTCATCACAGCTTCTACCTACAGACAGTGCTATGGGAAGTAACAGTGAACAGGGTAGATAAGGAAGTTAGAAACTCAACTTGGGCACACACCAAAACAATGTTACTTGTGATTGTATTGTTGGTGAAGTACATGCGATTGCCAGCTGCTCAATGCTAAAGTCCATGCAGGGCAGCACAAGTCTTGCTCGCGAACACGCCACCCTCCAAAGTGCTCACCTCTTGGGAACCAGAACCTCTGCAAAACACTAACAGTACTGCTGTGAAACTCATTTTTACATCTCAGTAGTGACAGAAACAGGCAAATTTTTCCTAGTTCCCCACCACAGGTGCGCAAAACACAGTGTGCTACACCCTCTGAGCTCAAGGTGAAAGTTTGCTGCCAAGAACATGTTGCTATCTTGCCAAAGATAAACCAGCTGCAATGCAAAAACATCCCAGCCAGAGAAGAAAGCCACAAACAAAACAGGCTTCCTGTGTTCTCTAAAGACATCAAGACAGTGTTTAAGGAAGGTGGAACTAATATACATGTCCTCAAACAAGGCTCAGAACACGGGGAGGACAGGTTTTAAAAAAGAACCTTTGTTTCTAGGGCACAGGGAAGAAATCAGACTTAAAAACTGCCCTCTTACCCAGGGCCATGATGCTGATACTGTCTTACCTTGAGAAATAGTGGACAAGACTCTGCCTGGCAATTATTTAAACATTTAATAGGCCTGCCCTACACAGCTTTCTAGTTCACAAAAAGCTTTTGAATAAGCCCACTCATTCAGATCTGACCCAGATAATTAAAATTGATATATGCTCCTATTTCAGTTTAAAGGAAGCTACTTCAGGTAACTGAATGCTGTTCCTGACTGACACTAAGCAGAACAGGCCTAATGTGAACTGAAAGGAGAGCTGCTGGCTTTAATCACCTTGGCTATCCCATTAGAAATCTCACCCTGCAGTAGACTGATGCAATTGTTTGCCGATGAGCCCTAAGAAAACCTTCTTCACAGCTGGATCCTGGTGGCCCCACCATTCCCTTGCCTGTTCCCAAGCCCCTATGACACCCACCAGGGCACTAGTGACTCTCATGTTGCAGTAAAAGGTGGCATCTAGGAAGGAAGAGATGGAAACTGTGTCATTTTCTTTCACTTCATCATCTGTGAAGTCATGCTGCCATGGTGCTGGGAATTTGCCAGGTTAGTACAAGACAGTTTCATAAAGATAGTGCTGTAATGCACTGTAGCTCCACTGAAGGCAAACAAAGGGCAGGTGTGACATGACAGGGGAGTTGGAGAGAATTCCTGACCACTTGGTCAATAAGGCCAGTTCAGGCCGTGTAACGAGAATCATAAAACTACAGAATATCCTGAATTGGAAGGGACCTATTCAGACCGAGTCCAACTCCTGGCCTTGCACAGGACAACCCCAAAATTCACACCATGTGCTTGGGGAGACTGTTCCAGTGCCCAACCACTTTCAGAGTGAAGAACCTTTTCCTAATATCCAACATAAACCTTCCCTGACACAGGTTCATGCCATTGAATGCTGATCCTTCTTTTGTGTAAAGAAGAAGGAGACACTTTGTTTAATCACTGCATTACCCAGTTCCACTAAGATGTTTTAGGAAGAACCCCGTGTCGTTGTCCAGTCCCCATCTTGTCCACAGCTGTGGGAACTTTTCCTCCACAGATACATACCACATGCTCCCATGGCCTCATGTGGCAGCATTGTATCAGGTCAGGCAAGCACAAGGAGAACCCAACCTATTGACACAGATAAGTGAGATTGGCGGAGTCGGATGTGGAAAAGTAACCAAAGGCAAACCTGTTCTCTGGGGCTGCCCTCACTGCCACCTGCACAAACACAGCAGAGTCCCAGGATACCTCAGCACTGGAAAGCAGGCAGAGGGAGGCTGCTTCACACAGTGCCAGCATGTGCTGCACGAAGCTGCCCTCAGCCTGGCGGACATGCCAGGGCAGTGTCCACTGGCCAAGCCCCGCATCAGCCTGATCCAAAGCAGGCAGCACTGTCCTCAGCTCTCTGCACACCCCTGCCCTCCTCCCAGTCACCTTCCCAGGGAGGGCTCCTGTTTTCAGACAGCCTTGACCTGCTGTACTCTGAGTCAGGCAGAACAGCTGGGTTACAGCCTGGCTGTCCAAGTGAGGTCAGTCACAGCCTTGTGTCAAAACACAGCTGGTGTTTTGGGAAACACCTGCGAAATTTTTCAGATCTGAGCTCCCCTTTCCACCAAGAAAATTAAGTGTGACAAAACCTTGACTTGAAACATTTTGCTTGAACACCTCAGTGCGTGGCGGAAGGTGTAGCTTGTACTTTGATAGTGCCTCATGCCCAGCTTTGCACATGGACTGGACATTGCCGTGTCTCAGTTTTTCTCCCAGTGTTTTCCACTGGTTGGATGATGTACTTGGTGGCATGACCTAGATATTAGGGTAGTGTGTTATAGGTAGGATGGTGTGTTGGTAGCAGGATGGCAACAGGTTAGGTAACAGGTTTAGCTAGGTTAGGTAATAGGTGATAGGTTGGACTTGATGATCTCTATGGTCTTTTCCAACCTTACTGATTCTGTGATTCTGAATGAACTAATCAAATGTGGTGGTAAAGACACTGCTCAGCTTTTGTCCTCATCACAGTCTTTAAATATTTAGTACACGTATGTCTTTACATCACTCTGACCTAGGATGAGTATTTCCTCCCAGGAGCGATGGAGGTGAGCCAGAGAGAAGAGGAGAAAGTGGGAAAGATCTCTCTATAGCTGGCGAGGTGGGGCAGGGAACCAGAGAGGACGATCTGCTGAAAAGAAGGAAAATCAGCAGAGGGAGAGTACATGGGAAACAGGGTAACTGGGCAGACAAGGGACTTAGGTTGAGATGAGATGAAGAAACTGCCTGGCTAAGGAAGATTTTATATGGTGCCTTCAGAAGGCCAAGAAGACAACCTGGATGGAAGCAGAGAAAAGCCAGCAGGGACAGACAGCTTGCCAGGTTCATTTGGAAATTAAAAGAGAAATGAGGACATATCTAGAGGTACAGGAGTGGGTACTAACAATTACACAGTACTACAGAGTGAACCACTGTGTTCACTTCAACTTCAGCACCAGATGATGGCAATCACTCGCAATATGTACAGCGGGAGCCACCTGCTAACAACCACAACTCATAGAAGTTATATTTAAAAGCACACCATTTGTCCCCCTGCTTCCTTCTTACCCCCAAAACTATCTTTTATTCATTTTGATTTTTAACAGATCCCCTGGGAAGCTAGAAGCATGTTGTTGCTCGGAGAATTGCCCACGAATGTATATGCTTTATTATTCTCTTTATTAAAATCTTTCTTTTTTAAGAAACACAAATTGAAACACTTTGCAATCAGCTACACAGATCAGTTAATACTGGTGACAGTTCCTACATAATTGAACAAGTACTAACAAATTCCAACTGTTTACAAGCCAAAACTTAAATTAACAAGATTATATAAGCTCAATAAATAGTATATCTGGTCCAGTTCAAGTATAATTCGACAAATCACAGCCTTAATCCTTAGAGAATAGAAAAAACCCTGAATATAACCAGCTTAACACTAATTTAGTGTTAAAGCCAATATGAAACTTTGTCTAATTTTATGGGGCAGATGTTTAATTCTTTCATTTTACTTCAAATACAGTAAATTGCAGGTTGACATTAAAGACTATTTTAGATCAATACAAATTCCACAAAAATGAAAAACAAAGTCCCTATTAAAAAAGTGCAATCTTTGGTTGAGATGTTTTGAGATTGTTCGTACATATTACGGAAGCTCCTTTTTAAATATCAGTATTTGTCTGGCTAGACCTGAGCCTGCTTTGTGATATACATATATATATATTTATAAATAAACAGCGTGGATTATAGTGATGATGAATTATGCCAACTAAAAAAGTTAAGATTTTAAATATAATAAACCAAAAGAAACAACAATTTTACACAAGCTGAGGAAAGTAAGGGGCTGCCTAGAGCAGTCACCCTCCTCAGCAGAATAGGTAGTAGAGAGAAGTTGAGGAGTTGAGTGCCTGTCAGCATTGCATGGTGGCCTGTTGGAGAGGGAAGGAGATTATCTCTGAGTTCTCAAAGTGCATCGGGCTGAAAACTGATCATGGGGATCATCAGGAGCTCGTTGAGACCTTGGATTACTTTTAACTGCTTTCAAGTGTTGAGGTTTAGGGGGAGAAAGGACCTTCTCAGAAAGGGGAACTGCCTATTTGGCCGCTCTCAGGATTTTTCAGATTGCTGTTGTGTCAGGACAAAGCCCAAAACCATGGGATGTCCAAACCACCTTTACAAATGTCTGCGTCTGACCACATCTGTGGGGCTGGGCTCGGCTCCTGCACCACTCCCCGGAGTCATCTATTTCCAGAAGAGGAACCTACATGGGGCATAGATGCCATCTAGAGCCTCCTCCTTCCTCAGTGGCAAGCAAGGACCTGCACCTGTGACCCCAACAGGGTATCTGCAGACAGGGCAGTCCTTGGTGAGCCTCACTCAAAACTCCAGGTTTTGGAGCCCTGGATGGAGACCAAAACTTAAGTTATTTGGGACTGAAGGATACCAAGACCCACTGTACCAAGAAGGAATTTTGCATGAGAAGTGCAACTGTCCAGGAAAAAAAAATGGTTAAATGCAAGCTGACAATAATGGGAGTGAACCTGGTTCAGAACCAGAGGAGGGGGAAAGTAGTTTAAATCATCTCCCGTAAATCCAAAAATAAGCCCCTGGGTAAACACTCATTTTAATTATTCTTCTGCTGCCAGTCAAAATCTAATGGTTACTTGCTGCTTTCCCTGCCTGCCTGTATCCACCTGTTGTCTGTTTTCAGAAAGTGTGATTTAAAGCTCTTTGGCCTGGGAAAGTCTTTGTTGTGGATTTGTGCCTTGCCTATAATAAAGGCAGTGGACCTGTAGCTTCTACTGCAATACAAATAAAGAATAATAACAGTGATACTTTTCTCATTTGAGGTTACCTGGGGATAAAGTTGCTGGAGGCATATGACTTTGATATACAGTCAGCTATGTCTCACATCCAATTAAGCCTAACCACATGGCCTAACAAGCTCCCATTAGGCCGCTGAGAGCCCCAGTTTGATAGCAGGGTTAGCTTCAAAGATTTGATGCTTGCATTTGTAGTGATTTCCTTCCCTTGTGCACAGTTTGTGCTGGAGGGCATGAAGGGAACTTCATATTCAGATGATACATGAGAGCTGCACTTCAGAAGACAATTGCACAATCTTTACTGCCATTTTCGTCATCTTACAGCCTGCAATACAAGCTCTTGTCCTAACAGCCTTGTGCTCAAGTTTCACTGCAATGTGAAAAACAAACAGTCAAAGAAAAACCCAACCCTTGCAGGAAAAAATATCTGGTTTGCAATGTTGGTTTGTTTGGGTTTTTTGTTTGCTTGTTTACGTTTTGTGTTTGTTTCTTCCATAGGGAAAAACAACAACAAAAAAATTATGTTGTTTTAAGTGACAGATGGACACAAGTCTTAACATACTTTAAGCCTGGACAAAGGAGGATTTAGGCTGTAATGTTTTTCATTTCCCCTTGTCTTTTGGATTGGCCCTGTCTGATTCTGGGATGCAAAGAATCCCTCAACTTGCAAGAAGCAGGAATTCCAAATATGAAATCTGGACCTTCCTCTGGTAAAAACGAGTGGAAAGCACAGGCCATGAAATGGAGCAGGGCTTCAGGCAACAACACCAGGCACCTCTGAGACACACTGCCTGGCTACAGGATACTCCAGAGAACGAGCATGGCTGCTGGCACAACACATAGGGATGGGATACTTTGGTGGCTGCAGTTTGCAATATTTTGCAACATCCATGTAATTCTTAGGGCTCGCTAGAACCTTCTGGGAATCTGTTTCCTCTGCACAACATCTAAACAGGACATCCAGCACCAGCAATTTTTACAGAACATACTGTGATGAATATTAGCCTCGGTCAAAGAATGGAAATGTCCCTGCAAATCCCCATCTGCCTAGATTGCATGGGACATTTTATAAACTCTGGGATCAGTTCTGGCAATGGTTTGCATGCATATTCTATTCAGTACACAAAGCCCTATTGAAATGAACCAGAAACTTGCACAGTGCATTTCAAAGGGACTTTGCAAAATACTAAGCAACAACTGTGCAGAAACAATAGCCCATAATAATGCCAGAGCTGCTGGTGCATCCTGTGTTCTCAGTGCAGCACTCGGTGAGCCATCAGTTGTTGTGTTCACCTTAAAAAATTCAGGGAAATAAAATACAAAAACAGTATTAGAAGTCTGGCATCTTTCCATGAAAACCAGGAAAATTCAACATTGCCAAGCTGAGGAAAAGCAAGCTTTAAAGAAAACAAAAAGACCCCAAAAGCAAGGATCTTGAGTAAAATGTCTAAAAGAGACATGGTCCAAACATGTGGCACTTTAGAAAGCCTCTCGTGAGAGTTTCAAGTCTGTAAGACTCAATATTGGCACCCTTTAGAATTATCAAAAAGAAGAGTTTCAAAAACAGCGGTACCTGGAGAACATCCTGACCACACCATGGAAAATGCTGAAACCAGAGCAGGCTGGCTGTCAGCACGGGCATTCAAACTGCTCCTGCTCTGCTGCATTCAGGTTATGAGGTCCCTGGGACAGACTGTGGCTCCCTCAGTCTTCACAACACCAGCATTGTACAGTCAGTGCTTAACAACACAAACATTTTATCATTTCACCAAGCTCTAAGACATGGAGGTGGATGCTGATGGGGTTTACATTATGCCATCTACTGACTAGTTTTAGCACAGTGGCTTTAAATGTCCTATGCAAATCCTACTTCTCACTGGGGCAAGGAGTGAAATGGCTGAAGGTATTTTAAGCAACATTAAAGCCTATTTATAGTCACATCTCCTTTCCTTCCAGCGTCCACTGGAGGATGCTGAGTGCTTCTAAGTACTCCGCCTGACCTGATGTGTTACATCAGAATTAAAACTTTAAGAATCCCTGAGAATTCTGATTTAATCTAGGAAACCACTCCCAGCACGCAGAGTGTGAGAAAGAATTGCTCCACTTCTTACAGATATGCCAGCATTGCTTCACCGTGGGAAACAGTTTCAGGCATTTTGGTTTTCAATGGCACTCTGGGCATAGATGCATGGAAACATGCTCCTTATTTCCCCTCCTCTGTACAGTGCAAATTGACAGTTATATCATAGAAAAAAAAAAGGTAAAGTATCAGCATTCACTCATTATAGCTCTTCCAGTTCATCTGCATCATAGTTTTTTCTTTGCAAAGTGAGGAACAATGCCAGTGTCATCCTGAGGCAGATGGCTGCCTTCTTCCTTCATTTTCAGGCTCTCTTCTGCAAGCTGGGATAGATACTTCTGCAATCACATGAAAAAACAAAGCATCATTACCAAAACTGAAAATATTCAACTTTACACCTTTTCAGAGCTTTTCCTCTTCCAGCATCTCAAAAGTGAAGAAAGCACATTGAAGCCTCATTTTGGTGAAAAATCATGCCAGGAAATATGGCTGTGTCAGGCAAACTACCTGAATACACTCAAAACCTCAGAGATTCCGTGGTTTAGTCTATGCCACAAGGGGAAATGGATGGAAAGAAGCTTCTTCAGCAGCAGCTAGTGTAGAGACACATGGGAAACTCCCACATAATAAGGTAGAGAAATTCTTACGACTTACACACATAATACATGCAAGAGTAACTGACCTGCACATTATTATTAGGATCATAAATCCCTCTTCTAGCTAATAACTCATTCTGACTTGTTTTGAAATGACCATCTCATGTCACTGCAAAAATTTACCTCCTTGCAGGATTCCCCCAGAGTACAGTTTACTCTTCGGCATTCATGGGGAAGGAGTGGAATGAGAAATGGATGTGAAAATACTAAGGGCTGTGTTAGGACTGCCATATTCTCTCACATAAATGCAAGTTTTGAACGTAAGAGGTACATCTGAAAGGGAATCAGTAATGGTAATGAATGGGCATACCCTTGACAGCGTGATGACTGCACCCTTGCTACTCTGAATATGTATTTGGCTGTGGATGTTACACAACCCTCAGTCTTGATCTCCAGGTGCAAAATTCCATGTGGCAGAAAGCCAGAGTAAATGTTACAATAGTATACAGAGATATAGGGTCCATAAAGGTTGGGAGACATGTTCGGTACACCCTGAACTGTAATAAATCGATAACACTTGACATGGAATCAGATAACTCACGGATTTTTTGTTTTTAATGATTACCAACCAAAATAAGACTTTTATCCACCACCTTCAGTTATGAGTTTTGTATCACCAGTTTTGAAGTCCACAGATTCAGATTAATTTATAGCAAAATGGCAGTCAAGCAAAAATTGGTGTGTTTTTTTGATTTAAATACAAGTTTGGATGAATAAAGCCAGTGGAAAACAGGCTAAAGTCCTGCTCTGAGTTGCCAAGTTAGCTTCCACCATATGAATCTGACAGCTTTTTGTGGCAGTGGTGGGAGGGAAGGCCAACGGATGGATTTTTTGGACATGGAAAATGCAGTGGATCTGTAAATATACATACCACCTGGGAAAATAATTTATTAAGCTGAAGGGAATTGGGAATTACAAAAAATCTGCAAGGCTGACAAAAAAGAGTTTGATTTTCTTTGTCAGTGATTGCCATTCTTCAAGGGGCATTATACTCAGATGAAGTTGACTAATTTACTTCAAGGCAAAATTGTCATCATATAAACAAGGCTTTTGGAAGAAAAACTGACAGTGTTTAGTTTTGCATTCAAATCCATCAAACGAACATGTATTTTGGATGTGGCTCAAGGAGATCCCATGAAAGACAACGTGTAGCAAATCAACTACAGAAGACTCAAAGCTGTGACACCATTTGGGACACCGTTGTTGTAATTGGACGATGGTATTTGGATGCAGGCAAGAGAACAGAAACAGTCTCCAGCAGCACTCCCACAGCTTCACATACAGTCAGAGTCCCTAGCTCCTACATGGGTGGATACACTCATTACTTTGCATCATCACAGGAGAAGACTGACATTTCTTCCAGAGTGCATAAACGAGCATTATTGCAACTAGAAGGGTTCTAGTAACGCAGAACAATTACTTGAAATTCGCTAAGTTTCTACTTGAGCAGGCAAAAGTGAGACATTGACTTCCTGTATTTAGTGAGATAAGAGGTACGGCTCGACAGAACTCGACAGAACAGTCTGTTTTCATTACCACATTTGACAGATTTAATTTTAACAGCTTTTATAGTCTTTGTTCTTTTATCTTTACTCAGTGTTAGATACCAACCACAGTACTCATGGGAAATGTCTTAACAGGAAGAAAAAGAGGTTATTTTCACACTACGTTTTAGTTGAACTGTGTTTTCTTATGACTTCAACAAAATAGAAAATTTAAAAAGAAAAAACATCCCTTTTCTTCCCATGGAACCAGATTCCAGAGGCAGGGGCTGCAGTTGCTATTTTTGCTTTACTATGAGTTTCTTCAGGACAAACTTGCACGGGATACACAGCCTGCAATGAGTGATGTCACCTCTGGTGAATCCCTCTGGATTTTTTTTTTGCATAAAGCAAAAAAAAAGGCATGCAAACTGGGCACCTGTTTTTCAAACTTGCCCTTAGAGGATCCATTATGAGCAAACATTGCAGCTCTGCAGACCCAACCTTTGTAAGCTAGGGTCCTTGATATGATTACAGCTATGGAACTTCAGGAGAGCTGTGAAGAAAATTCTCTCAGAGAAATTAGATTCTGAGTGTCACTGGAATACTCAATGCCTACTAGCCAGCTAAGGGAAGAGAGCTGTTACTTAAAGAGAAGCAGAGTTACATCATTTACTGAGGGCAGAGGGAAGGAACAGAGAAAGAAGGAGCAGCTCTGTATTGTTCTTTCATGACTTTGCTAAGACTGACAATGCCAACAGAAGTGTATTCTGCAGTGTACACACCCTGCTCACAGGGCCCCTCCTCTGAGGTGTCCTCAGCACGGGGCAGTTAATGTTCATGACTGATCCTATCGACAGTGCATCTGAACAGTGCATAAAGGCAGGATCTTTTGACTGAACTGCAGGCACACATGGTCTCTGTGTGCTGGTATCACCTGCTGACACGCTTGTTATACTCTCATGGGAACCATACAAGCAATGACATGCTTGTGCATATCTCACAGAAATTACTCCACGGTGGTGTTCTGTGTGGCTGCTCTGCAGCACAGGGAGGTGATTTCAGCAGGTCACAGGAAATGCTTGGCAGAGCCTGTGCGTCACGGAGCACTGAGAGCTGAAACACGCTGCACAAATTCACACCGAGGCAAAAATAGGTCTGGCAACATTATTGAACAAGTGGTATGTTTAAGGTTAATAAAGACTGCTGCTGGGCTCCCTCCCAGTGACAGAAACACCTGGGACCCTTGAGGACAGAGAATGAAAGATCTGAGTTGCATGCTGTGCTAGGGACAAGGACCAAATGTAGATGAGAAGATCAAATTATCACCTGGATCCATTTTGCTTATGATCCAGAGGTTGATTTCAAGGATCTGAGGGTGAGAAATTAGTGTGCTAACATTTGAAACTACTGAAAAGTTTGCTTATCTGAATTTCACATCATCTGACTTCTGTCCACAGAATAAAAACTAATCTGTTGTTGCATCATCTACATTACACATGGCCCACCCCATGAACTCACTGTTAGATGGCTTCGAGTGTGTTCCTACCTGAAGATTTTTGTAGTGAACAGTACTCCTGCAGTGACTTGTCTTTGCTGTCTCTTCGTTTGTGTAGAAGAGTCCACAGAGCTTGCAGTAAAACCCAGTTCTAGGAACCACAAATTCCACACCTATTCAGAAATTTTGAATTACATTAAAATGTCAGTTGAAACTCTACCCCTCCCACAATAAACTTGTTTTCAAAGAAAAAAGGTGCTGTTTAGTTAAATGACAGGGATAGAAAGACTGAATCCTGGTTTCACTTCTCTGATTTCCCTAATTTTGCAGTACTGAGTACTGCAATTTAAAATCTTGTGCATTGCAAATATACCTTTCTTTTCTCTCTTAGATACACGTATTTTAAAACGTACCTTCTCACATATAACATTGACCAGAAACTTCACTCTGTAACCTCAAGGGCTAGAAAAGCAACAGTACTTATTAGCAGCAAATTCATGCTTAAATTACAGAGACTACTTTTTAGGATGTACTTTTTCCAAGTGTTTTATTCATAATCAATATTTACACGTTACTTTTGCTTATACTGAAAGTATAGTCATTCATACTTTTATGACAAAATTTTTTAAAGTACCAAGTATTTTCTCATACGTATTCGATATGTATCATCCAAAGGAACTTAATTTCACCTCATCAGCAACATAAACAGCTACCTTTTGCCATTCATTTGGAATGAAATTAGCAATGATCTATGATCAAAGGACCATTTCTTTCAACAGCTACGCCTCCGTCATATACTCTGTTCCTTCACTCTCCTCACATCTGTTCTGAAAAATAAATATAGCAAGTAGCCTTAAAGTGACATCTTGTTGTAAGCCCAGGGTACTGCAGTGGGCGGCCAAACGTACCCAGGGGAATGCTGAGCTCGGTGAAGACGTCCTCTTGTTCCCAGCCTGGCGGAGAATGCCTTTGTTTGGACTCTCCCTCCGGGTATTCCAGAGGTCTCATTTCCAGGTGCCTAGAATTTGCTTAACAAATGAATAAATGTATTGAATGAGAACAGTTTATTAAACAGAGTTTTGTGAACTTCCTGGGAGCACTTACTGGGTGCAACTGTAAATTAATTAAAATTTGGGGGGGGGAAATGAAGTAAAATCAGGAAAAAAATGTTTTTCCATTCAAATCAGAGGCCTTTCTAGTGCAACTCTTAACAGCTGTATTACACTATGCAGTCACCCCTATTTCTCCCACTAGACCATTGTTCTATTTCTAATTTAATGTTATGTTTGGGGTTTTTTTTTCATATTTTAATCCCTAAATAGAGCTATAAGATTACATGTGTCTCTGGCACAAGCATGGTCTGACTCCTGCCCTGTAACCACACAATACTGCATGGCCAGCTATATATTTATATATATTATCTATATTTATATAGATATATAGATTCTTATTCTTCAGTTCTTACATCAAAGAACTAGTTCCCTTACCCTGACAAAATTTCTATTGCATTGGAAATTTCACCTAGATAAGGGATGTATTTTCTCATAAAACAAACATATTTTGGGGAAACCAAACCCTTCCTGCTTTTCAGGTCTGCAGTTCAAAGATGTGCAGTTTGTGGCTATGAGAATTAATTTTTCTTCACTATTTTAAATATGTAGTATATCTATTACATGATTTAAAAGAAAATAATGTAAGTTGATTTCTGTGCTTCTGAGCTGGCAGCTGTGTTTGCAGAGGGCATTAGAGCCTTGGACTGCAGATCCCAGATATCAACTCTATGTCAGAAACCTGGGAAGTATGAGATGCCCTGGAGCTTCCAGGCTCCCCGCTGACAAGCTGGAAGTTGAGATGCTGAAAACACTAAAGTAACTATGCTCTTGAGATACCCAACTCTTTCATCAGCTGGCTGCCCAGGCAGGCCAGAGGAGCCAACTTTGCCATGCCCAGTCCCAGGGAGCCTGCATGGCAATGTTACCCCCAAATATGCAACATCTGGCAAGGTGTCCTTAGGCCAAACAGGTAAGTATGGAAAAAAAAGTCAGCTTGAAATCTATCACAGATTCTGATATTCATCACAGAATATTCGGAGTTGGAAGGGACCCACAAGGATCATCAAGTCCAACTCTTAAAGAGCACCACTGCCTCCCCAGAGGGAATCGAATCCTCAGTCTCCCACATGAGAGGCGGGGACACTCACCACTGTACTAAAGTGGATTTTTCCTGGAGGAAGAAGTTAGTTCAAAACCAGGCATCCAGCACTGCACCCTCAAAAATCTTCCCTTGGCTTTTTTTCACAACCCCTTGTGCACTGCACTGGCTCTGGTAGCAATAAAACCAGAGCATTTCTGGCAAACACTGTATGTTGTTTTCCAATTTGTGTCACTATACGCAGCCTGTTTGCTCAAGAACCCTCTGAATGTGTGACAAGGAACTGAAATAACTTTCAATCACTCAAGATTCCCCTCATCCTTAGAGCTAAAATGCTAATAGGCAGCCATGATTACATTTATTGACATTATCTCACAGCATGTCCTATCAGTTATATTAAAGGCAGTGCAGAGTAGATAACAAGAGATAATAAGGCAAGTCCCGACAAAAAAAAAAATTGTGTGAACGGCGACTGAGAAGTAACAATCTACAAATGATTTCCATGTTACTAATCCTTCAGTACAGTGTGTAAGAATACCTACCTTGTCCAGGAGCCAGCCAGACATTACAGATACTTTTCTGTTGACCTTCAGAGACTGTCACTCATTTCATTGACAATTCAAAATAAATTTAGCAAGGCATTGAAAGACTTCAGCTAAACTCATGTGAACCTTGACATGACAATTATAGCAGCTTATGCATTTCAGAAAGCTTGCAACCTGCTTATCATATTTCCTTTACACTATTCAGTTAAGAGGCTCTAATGGTTTAGCTTGGCCAGAGGTCTGGGGTTCTTTTACCGAGCTGCTCCAAGGACAAGCCTTGATACTATCAGCAACACTTATTCTCGTTAGCAATAAATTTCAGTCTACTGTCAAGAGAAAACATGCAAGGCTCTCTGCAGACTGAAGAGAAAAAAAGCAGTAGTTACCCTTTGCCTCTGGATACTCTTGGCTTCCATGTCTTGTTTCTTCACTAGCATTTTTAACGAGCATTTCCGTAACTTCTCTGCTCTCAGCTCCTTGTGATCCCATCTGTTTGTAATCATCTATAAATGTATCAGGGAGCTGGAGAGTTTCTTCTTTCAGATGAACAGAAGGTATATGGTGATCTTCAGGCTCTAAACGAGTATCAGAGCTCTTATCAATTTTTCCTTCCTTCTCCTGGGGATCAGACTCCTGAGCAGATTGGTCTTCTTTCAATTCCTCTGGCTTCTGTTCAGGGTCCAGATTTAGGCTTGATGCTTCAGTTACAGAATCATCATTGCCATCGTCCTCCTCATCATCCTGAGAGCCGCTAGAAGCTGAACTGCCCTTTGCTGTTCTGAAGTTTGTTTCTAAAGCTTTATGGGCAAATTTGTCTTCACTCCTGGTTAAGGGGCTATGATCATTTTTCAGTTCTAATGTGGTTGACATACAGGGACACATTTCTGAACCAGCTTTATTTTTTTGATCAACTGGTACTATTTCTTCAAGCTCGGTTATATCAGGCTCCATAATTAAATCATCTTCTCCCACTTCATCTACTGTCACTAATTCCTCCATGTTAGCAGGATACCAGGTCTCACCTTCTATTTCACTTCCACTCTCCCAGTCTCGGTCCTGTAACAAAGATGTAAAACATCTGAGAGGTTGGTAATAATATACCATCACTGTTAAAAAGTAGGCTTTGAAACCTGTTGATCTAGCCATGCCTAACTCCCCTTGTGTTACAGCTTCAAAGGCTGATAAGCCTTGGTGTTGTGATTTTAAACCTTATGCCCAAGGACAAGCAACCTTTATAGAATTATCACATAAAATTCACTTTGTGGAGATTCTGTGACTGCCTTGGAGATTACATTCTCTCCAGTCTTCTTCTTACTTTTCTGTAAACAGCAGAGTAAGGCACAACCTGTTATACATTATTAACTGATGCTACTGTGTGATCCCTAGGGAAATGGACCTCTCCCCTTCCTGTACCTTCGTATCAGTGCAATGGAAATATACTGAACCCCAGCAGAGCCACTGTGGTTTTCACTTGGCTGGACTAAGTCCTTTAATTTGCTATGTTGACTAAGAAAATGTGGCTTCCTTCTGCAGTCGTTTCCTTCCAACAGCACAACAGCCCTTTGCCAGGGACTGTGCTGGTATAGACTGGCCTAAACCTTCCAACAATCAGGTTTACAGTTATAATCCAAGGTACATATTCTGAAATACCTCATTCATGCAGTTATGGACTTTTAGGACTCAGACACTAATACTGGATTTCAGAAGTCTTAGAATTAAAAGGTATATGTTACTTCTAAGACACACTTGCCTCTTAGATTTCAACTCCCAGACTCCTTGTGTACACATAATCTATTAATAATCCATATTCTCCTCCTGTTTGGCCACTCCCACACTTCCCCTCCTAGAATCCTAAAACAGCATGAAAACTCTGGGAGTTGACACTGTTCTTGCCAGGAGATCAGTTTTCTACAGCAACAGATATCAATAGCTTCCATATCTGACCATCGGCCCATGACCCTACAGATATGAAGCTGGAGGAATTCCAAGGACATTGCTCTCCCCGATGGTGATGCAGCAGTAGGGCTGCTGTAAAGGCATTATTTAATTAAAACCAGAAACAATCAGAAGAGGCTACTATCTATAGTTCATAGGACCAGTGCTCTGAAAAGTATTCATCATCAGTCCCCTCTTTCTCCACTAACTGACCACATCTCCTATTTTTGGGCACAGTTCAGAGAGTTCCACATTCACTTGGGCATACGTTCCTTACATCTGCCAGTGCCAAGGGCTGTGCATGTGAAGCAATGTACATGGGCAAAGAGTAACTAAAAAAAGAGTTCTGGAGACTTCAGGAAAGGCTGTCCCTTAAAGTAGAGGTCAAAATAAGATAAGTTAATTTAGACAACCTCCTTCTACAATCCCTTTACACACCTCTTTGTGGGGGGGTTAATATTACATTTGGGAGAATGTGCTACCAAACCTAGGTTTTCACTCATTTGGTCACATAGCTGCACCAACAATGTGTCACCAACCTCCTCGTCTCTTGTGTTTTCCAGAATCTCTCCAGATTCTTTTCCTTGTTTATTATCTGAAGATGAGCTCTTCCCTGGAATTTGCTCCTCTTTTTCAAGCTAAAATAAATACATATACACCTATAGCAACACACAGTGGTGCTCTAGTACATTTCTATTCTGGGTTTAAGGGATCAAAGTCACTCACAAGGTCACACTCTTTACTTCTAAAGTTTATGGAAGTCAACTAGGCTGTGGGAAAAGGCCAGACAATTAGATTCCATTAGCAAATGTGCATAAATAAGAATTAAAAAAAAAGAATTTCAAACAAAATTAGAGAGGGGTAATTTATATCTCAGAATTGGCTAGAAGACAGGTGGGGAAAAATGTGAATTCATTAAAATTTCTGGCCGCCACTCCTCTGTTCTCTACCCAAATCTGTTATGTTGGCTCACACGTGGTAAGGAGAGCAGCAGGGCTAGACGACCTCAACAGTTTAGTTTATTGATGTAGAATCAGTTGAGAATTCAACTGCTTGCACAGTTCATAATCTGGAAGAACAAAATCACAGTACTACCTGGCGCTTAGTAAAAGAGGGGCAAAGCAACACGTGAGTTCAAGACATCCAAAACTACTTCTTCCCATTAAAACAAATTACTAGCAGTAGTCCCTGAAGAGGCATGCTTTTAGCAAAGCCACTGTAAAATAACTTGAAAAACATGCAGAGAGGAGTGTGCAACACCGATGATTTAGGATGGTCTCTGACATTTCTCTCTGACATCTCCTCCCAAGGAACTGTACATCACAGTGAAATATCAGCCAAAGGAGAAAGATGATAAAAGGTGGTACAAACACACATATCTGTGGCATGAGGTAGTGCTACTGCTGGTTACAGACTAGAAAGTTATAAATCACAGAATATTCTGAGTTGGAAGGGACCCACAAGGATCATCGAGTCCAACTCTTAAATGGCACCACTGCCTCCCCGGCGGGGATCCACCCCCCCGTCTCCTGTGTGAGAGGCGGGGACACTCACCATTGTACTACAGTGGATTTCTCGAAACAACTGACAATGGCCCTGGAAGCACAAAGGCAGAGTCTGGAGATGGAGCCCTGGTCAGATAAGCAGCTCTGGAGCCTCCTGTGCCAGCAACCCTGGGGGTGGATGGCAGCAGTGTCACACTGCGGGGAACTGGGGGAGGCAAGGTGGCCAAGAGCCAGTAACCAGATCCCCATAAGGTGGGGATATGAGTATGAGACTGAGCAAATGAGGCATCTTGATGTGTTCCCACTTCCACTTTTTCCCAGTGGAGAATCAAACCCACAAATATTGCCACTTTACGATTGGAAGTACGTATTTCTCCAGAGATTCCACAATTTTATAGGTGAACTGATTCAGTGATTCTGCCATGGGAAAAGATTACCTGCAGCAATGTGCCTGCCAGCACATTGAAAGGAGTGGTGTGAATTATCCCTGCCAGAGTGCAGAGTAGGGCCATACGATTAATAGAAACCACATGCTCTGTTGAGTTATCGAGAAAGAAAATGTTCATCATTAAAAGTTCATTCCCTGTTTTAGTAGTGTAACAACCAGTTCCATGTATTATTCTACAAATATTGTGCATCTCTGTAAAATATCAATTCTCAGACAACTTCATCCTAATCACTGAGTGGCAGGAGGTGATGGATGTAGAGAGACCAACTAAGGGGTGTTCTGCACAGACTCAGGGAGCAGAAGGGAAATTGCCCCTGCATGTACACAGCACTTGGTTTGGTTTTGCTTTAGGTTGTCTGTCCCCATCCCCTTGGTGCTTGACACAGTGATAGTGCCCTACACTGCAATGGGCTAATAGATCTCCATGATCTGGACAAAGACATGGACAAGCACTAAACATATCTTCTAGGACTATAATCCTTGATTTTATCATGGCAAAACATTTTATGTCAGTGGTAGCACACTCACAACAAATGCTTTAAGATATTCAGAAAATACATTAGTTCAACATTTACCTTCTTTTACATACACTTTCAGGTCTCTACTTACCTCATTCTCTGGAGGTTTGGTTTCCTTCACATCACTGCCCTCAGCAGTAGCATCCTCTTGGTCTTTTTCGGATTTCTTCACCTTATTCTTCTCACTTGGTTTTTGTCTGGAGCCCTCAGATGCTTTGCTGTGCTTCTGTTCAGCTGCCTCCTCCCTGGCAGTGTCCTCACTGTAAGAATGCCTACGTTCCCTTAACTTTGCCTCTTCCTTTCTCTTAGATCTGCCAGGTAAATCCTGCAGCTGCCTCTGAAACTTGTCAGATTTTGACTTAGAGGATTTTCGGTAATAGTCATCTTCCCTGTTCTTGTAGCCAGATAAAGGGTGAAGGGAGCCAGGAGAACCAGTCCTTAAGTATTTTTCTCGGTGTCCTCTGCCTCCTTCAAGCCGTTCATCCAAATCAAACTTGTCCAGCTGGCGGGAATAATGTTTCCTCTCGTGTACCCACGTGTCAGTCCTCTCCCTCTTCTCATCCCCATTCTCTCGCCATTCTCTGCTATCTCTTTCCTCTTCCCGACGAGAATACGGGGACTGATCCCATGTGTCTCTCCCGTTTCCCCAGTCAGTCCTGCTGGTCCCCATTGGGCTGTGTGGTGAACTGCAGGAAGTAAAGCTGGGAGTGTGGGATCGGGGTGACAGTGAGCGGCTTATGGGGCTGCGAGAGCGAGGCCTCTCCGTGCCATACCTGCTGCAGAGGGAAAAGGCAGCTGTAACTGGTTGACCCACTGCTGTCTACCAAGTTCTTGTGCACTGGAAGCTCATGGGCACTGCCCTGGGGACTGCAAACCTGAGACTCAAGGCCTTTCACAGACATGCATTGCACAGCTGCAAACACAGTGAACAGGAGAAAAGGCAGTGTCATATCCACAGAGCTTAACTAAATCCCCACAGAACTGCTAAGGATATATTCATTCATTTCTAAAAGCGTCTCATACGGGTTTAGCATTAAAAGCTTGTAATATGTTAATACCTTTACAATGACCCTAATGTCTGGACTCTTAATACTCACACAGCTAGGGCATCTCTGAGACAAAAGTGACAAAGGCCACCTGTTCAAAAGAAATGTTTTAGGACTGTGATTCCTCTCAAATTTTGCTGGAAGGTCCAGAAGTCAGGCAGACCAGAAATGTACCCAAATACATTTTAATCTGAACCAGTTCCTTCCCACTGGGTCTCACAGCACCCCTAGCCTTTACACTTTTCACTCAACAGGGAAGAGAGTGAAACAGCTTCATTTTTGCATTCTTCACATGCCAGGCATATTTTTCTGAGTCATCATCATCAGTAGGAAAGAGTTCTTTTATTTTCATAACATGTAGAATTTCATTCTGATCTCATTATACAGGCCCTATACCTACTATCAAACTACATATATAAAAATATACATGTAGTATTTTATAAGTGAAATCCAAATTAGGAAAGCAAACTAAATAAGAGAGGGAAGCACACAGATAATGCTTCTTCTGCCTGAAGGTTTACAGATTTCCAATTCCAAACTATGGAGAAACTTTACCTGTCCACTTCACGCAGCAAGTCCCTCTCCCTCTGCGAGTGGATGTCCTGGATGATGGCAGCCACATTTTTACCTGGTTTCTAATAAAAACAAAACCACTGTTTAGCATGCTGAAGTACTACTAGGTGATTGGTCCTTCAAGAAACAGTATCCCTGCATTCAATTACACTATTACTGAGAAATATTTCCTTTCAATGTTGTGGTCACACTACTTTTCTGAAGCTGGTTTCTCAAGAACATGATCAAAGCAGTGAAATTATACAAATGGAAAGTTTGCTCCATTACGTTGTAGCACTATCTCCTCCTACGTGACTGCTACAACAGGCTTTGAAAACTAGCATGTCCTTCCTTCTTACACAATCACTACAGAGAATCTGCTAGGAACTGGATCTAAGAGGAAACAAAACAGAGAATTTTTCTGATACAGAATTGAACAACTATAGCAGCCTATCTCTGATCCTCTAGGAACGAACTGCCTTCTCCTCATCTCAGAGTTAGCTCATTCTGGAGTACAGCCCTAAAAGACGACACTTAGACAGGAGAGCTTCAGAAAAGCTAAGTGCAAGAAAGATGTGTACTGGAGTGCTGATTACTTGCGATCCAAGATCATTTATGTAGGGTGCACTACACAGGCTGGAGTGTGTGCAATTCATCAAATATGTGGAGCATGCACAGCTGAGCAACATAATCATGCAGGAACTCAGCAGTTTGTAGGGGCAAATAGCTCATGCATATTCCCCCTTCCATACTGCACTTTTATTTGCTTACTTGCTTGTGCAGAGAGAAATGATTCCATGACCTGAAAAACTGCCATGGGTAAAGCAGAAAAATCTTCCTGAAGTATATGCAAACTATCACCTCTCCTGGGTAACTCCTGCCTCTATGTCAAGATGCACAGTCTCCACCACCTAACATCTGAACCCCTCACTGTACCACACTTGGAAAAATTGCTCTGGTTCACAAATTTCTGGCAACTCCTTAAACTATTATACTGTTACAGGAGAGAAAGAGACTTTTCCAAAGGTCAAACCAAGCCACCTGAATTCCTTGTTTTTCCTCAAGGCTCATAAAAGACCCCTTATCCTCTTAAATGAGAACATTACAGAGTGTTTTATAAAATAACTTTGCTCTGTGTTAGTTAAGACAATATGGAGCTTTTAAGCCCTGCATTGCCAGTTCTGATCCAAGTCACCGTGAAATAAAAATACTCTCTCAGCATTACACATGGCAGTATATAAGCCCTCATAAATATGCTCACAAGAGCAGTAATTTTTGGACATCACTCAGGTGTCTACAACAGAAGTGTCACAAATCTACAGAAAGTCTAAAGACTATTGCTTTGTTTTGACTCTATGTAAACAAACAAACAATCAAACTTGCTTTTTAATTTAGGTCATTCACCAGAACGAAGTAAAAGAAATGAGTGTGCTGTTTAGTCATGCCATCACTGCTTGGTATCAAGATTGTACTCCAGCACACAAACAGTGAAAAAAACATTCCTTCAGGCTTAATGTGTGACTAAAAGGACAGGACCATCTTATTTTTGCTGACATGTTGAATTTTTTTTCCTAATATGTTTTAGACCTTTGTGTTTTAGACCTTTGTTAGACCAAGCAATGTGGGGAGCCAGTTCAGAAGGAAGCTCAGAAAGTATTTTTGAAATGGTATGAGAGGACTACAGAAAATGGGATCTTTTCCAAGAGTTACCTTTTAGAACAAGCTCAAGCAGCTAAGTATAAAATAACATTGACATACAGACATTAATTTATCTTTCTTAATTTCTTCTTCCATAATATTCAAGCATTAATTAGAAGTCAGTAATCAGCTAAGATTTTTTAGATGTATTCTCCAGGATGTGCCATGGAAACACAGAAAATTTCATTAGGAACTACCACCTTACCTTCAGCTGCAATTCCTTGTATCTTTTCGACATCCTAATAAGTAACTTGTCATCATTGATTATAGCAGGTTTTTCTTTGTAGTACTGTACCATGGCTTGGGCTGCTTCACTGTAAGCCATTTCCAGAAAGGCCTAACACAAATGGGGACAACTTTACAATCTATTACATAATTAAAAATACAAAGTATAAGAAAGAAACGACAGCACAATGATTTTCATTTGGATTCTTCTCATGCAGGATGTTTTGACAGGACAAAATTGAAACAGTAACATTCCATTGCTCAGTGTCCTTTTAACTGTAAGAAATGGTTTCAAACCAGCTGTTAGGGCTGACATGTGACTTTAGACGTCAGTTTAGTTAAAAACTAAATGACTGGTATCTAATCTGTCTGGACTGTCAGTGTTCCAGGCCAGGCTGGATGGGGCTCTGAGCAACCTGGTCTAGCGGAAGGTGTTCCTGCCTATGGCAAGATGGTCTTTAAAACCCTTCCAACCAAAACCATGCTATGATTCTGTGATTTTGAAACATTACAATCTCAAACATCGACCACTGGGGTGGATTGTACATCCACCTGTACTGTCTGCTGCAGGTATGAGAGAAGATATTTCACTCTTACCAGTTTCCATGACTGGTACACTCAAGCTACATAGGGTAGATTTAAGCTACCATGAAGAACAAGACGAGTCTGAAAGTAACCCTAAAAAATGACTGAGAGAAGGTAGCCAAGTTATTCACTTGAAAAAAATTATTAAAAGTACAGTTTTACAACACTTCTTCACTGAGATTTCTTGGTTTTTTTAACAAGAATTATGAGGCAGTGGCCATGCTTATGTTTGTCATCATCTCATTCTGTGAACATCAGTATTATTTTAACTTTAAGAGTAGGCTTTGTGAGTTTCCATTACCAAAAAAACCAAAACAAAACAAAAAAGAGAGGGAGATGAGCGATTTCCCCAAAATAGTCTGTGTTCATGTCTACATGTCTTTACGTCAATAGATGTCAATACTGGTGCACCAAATGCACAGTACCTGATTAGTGGATTTCATGAGAATATAGTTGGTGACCTTTCCAAATGGGAGACCCAGGTTAATGACATCATTCTCTGTGCAGCTTCCCTCGGGGAGGTTGCAGATATGGACAACTCGACCCAGTGTTGATTTCCTCTGGGAAAACTGGAAAAAAAAACCAACAACTCAAATCAATTGTTTTTATCTTAGATATTACATCCACTACATTAGATCATTCATTTCTGCAACAAATGCTCTGCTCTTTGCACCTATTATTAAGGACAAATATTCTTTAAAAACCTGTATTTTAACATCCTGGTTTAGAAATACAAATGGGAAGGGAAATGCTTAACTGCAATGCAGGTTAAAATGGAGTCTCCATCCCTGGATATTACAAAGTCTAGAGAGGATTTCTAGAAGAGATGCTCTCCTTCAAACAGGATTAATGGTATTGCTGCAAAAACTAACTGCTCACTGCAGTCCCTGCTAAATTTACAGATGTCAGAGTGAGGTGACTACAGAGGTGTTCAGGATAGCAGGGACTGAATTTAAACTTTTCTTCTGCCCTGGTGGAACAGACTGAGCCAGGGGTAAAAGTGATCTCATTTGACTTGTGAGAGGACACACAGTTCTCCCTCGGGTCAGAAAACCTACTACATACTTTCCTCTGTAGTTGCAATAACACACAGTAGGAGGAACCTTTGCCCTGGGGGCACAGCAGACACTGGACAGACAGAGAGGCACAGCTCCCAAACTGGGCTGGCACAGGCACACAACACCAGAGTGGTAATTGCTTTCCAAGGGTAGAAGTCTATTTTGGAGTGCTGGGGCCGTTCTCAAAACACTGCCCATCTCCCTGGCATGGAAAGTAGGCTCTACACTCTCTGTGCAAAGACATCTCAGGGTATACCCAGAGAGGAAGTTAATTTACTCCATCTAATCACAAGCAAAACATCACTCACGGGATTGAATCTTTCCAGACTACTTCCATTTTTATGACCTTTGCTGTTAGGATTTTGCTGAAGAAGTAACTCTACCTTCAATTAAAATTGTGCCATTCAAGGGAAGATGCAAATCATGTAATCGTGGGATCAAGTTCACCAGAGCCATCACAAATGTTTGGCTTGTCAGCAAGTTCACAAGTTACAGAGCTAATGTTATCTTATTTACACCTTCATCCCATTGCCTTCCTTCCAGGCTTCACCACTTAACCATTTGTGTATTTTTGCCGCAGTAAGACCCTGCATTATAGAGTGGTCTGCTACTTAGCTCATGTCTCACAGAGCCTGCCCAGGTGTGTAAGGTAAGTCAAAGAAGTACAAAAGTCCAGAATTAAGATATTTTCTCTAGCAGAAAAATAACAAAGACCTGATCCTAAAACAAAGATGAAGCAACTCAGCTCTACTTGAACAGAAGTGATTGTCTGCATGCATCTGGCATGGCACCATCATCTGGCATGGCAGCATGTAGCACAGAAGAGAAGACCGCAATTACAGCTGTCAGAGGAAAAGGAAACAGCAAACGCAGCCCCAGTGTAAGAACACTCCAGGTCACTGGGCATCTTCTGTTTGTTTTTTTAGACCTGGTAAAAGATGGTGTGCAAGAGTCTGTGGGACTAGACACAGTTGTTCCCTATGCTGGCTCCAGAGCCCATGTTCCAACACAGGCTTCTCAGTACATTAAATCAAACAATTGTAAGGTGTTACCACTTCCCCACAATTGGCAATGGCTTAAATTAAAATGCTACCCCATAAACCTGCTGTAATTCATGATTAAGAAGTGGTCACAGACTTGTGCCAGAAGTCAATGGGCTGTACCAAGCAATGATCTTGTCAGCTGATGGCAGTTAAATTGGATCCACTCATTACATGGAGCTGTAAATCACAGCCAGAAAAGGAATATACACCTTCCATATCCACAATCAGGAAGTTAGAGGACCTGTTGCATGCTAGGTGTTGAGCGTAATTTTCAATAACACTAGAAGTTAACTTTCTTTGCAGCCAATGTCTACAGGGGTTTACCAAGGCAGCTGTGTGACTATTAAAAAATAAATTGAAAAAAAAATGCTGCACAGCACTGACATGCACCTCATATCATTTGCAGTATTATTTATTTCTTGCTTTTCAAATTCTTTATCCCTTTCTTGAGCTTCACGTGAACCTTTTTTAAAGATAACAAAAAACTGCCAATCTCATTCCCTCAGTGAATGCCTGAGTGAAGACTGGCAGCACTTGCCTTTTAAAGAGGGATAGAGTTATTTGCAGACGGACTGCACAGAGCAAGCTCTTCCAGAAATCTGAACACTCTGTTTATGATTACATGCAGGGTCAAGTATAATCTCCCACTGCTCAGTTAAATGGCAGCAGCTTAGCTGAAAGTGAATACTACCGTGCAAAGGTGTAATAAATTATAAGCCACCTGGGTTGCAGAGTGAATGACAGCTGGCAAAGTCAGTCTTAACACCTCTAATATAGCTCCCCGTTCATCCCATGAGCTTCTGAAGAAAAAGAGGATTTACAGGAAAATCAAAGTTGTTGTCTCTTTTATCTCTCATAATACTGCAGGTCATTCAGAAGGAGACTTCTGTAGCCAGCTTAAATGATAAATAGTGACAGATTCTAAGGAGAAATGACACTGGCATTAGCAGTAATTTCATTTGTTGCAAAGTTGACAGACATGATGAAAAGGAACATTCCTCTGCACCCGCTGCTACTCCACCTCTGACCTTGGAGGCAGCTGTCATGAGCAGCTCTGCTCTTTGCTTCCCTGCACACACAGTGTGCCTGTGACAGGCAGAAACTAAAACCCCTTCAAATAAACCCTTGCACAGTAAAACCTCATGTAGAAAACTGGTTGGATTAAGCAAATCTGGATGACCTTTCTGTAAGCAATGCCTGGTGTGAACTGGAGTGGCTCAGGGACACAACCCAGCCTAGCCTTCCCGAGTGTCTGAGCCCACATCAGGATGTACACAAAACAGCTAACAAGGTGAAAACTTGAACCCCTGGATTACTGCTGCTATTCCACGAATGCCCTAACATAAGTCCTTGGTGTCTCTAGCTCTAGCTGTAGCTTTCTGATATGTGATGAGTTTCATTTTACTCCTAACAACTTTGTATTTTCATTATGAATATGATTTGCTTTTATTTGCCTTTTCTTTTTTTCCTTTCCTGTCAGTGCAGGAACAACATTTAATATTGTGGGGGTTTTCCTGGCATTTTTTGATTATAGATCCAGGAATTCAAGTGTGCATTAGAGCAATACAAACTGGGGATCTGTGCTGAATTAGGGAACTAATAAACCTCAACCACAAACGGCTCTACACCGAATCAAACTTGCTCATAGGCTATCAGTGGCAGCAGATGATGTAAATACTACACTAATATAAACTAAGGAAAATTTACTCCAGTATAATGAACTAATCTGGCATCCTCAGGTGAAGCACAGTGAAGCTGCAGTCACTATCTTTGCCACTACTGCAGCCTAGAAAAAGGAACCCAGCACAGGAGAGGCAGAGAGCAGTTGCTACAAGGAAATAATCAGAGAGATAAAAGGCTGCTTGATGAGGTCGATACTAAGAGTAACTAAAAACTAACCCAAATCTTCATTCCAAATGGAAGCTGACCTTCCTGGATTGAAAAGACTCAGAAAATGGGCAGGGCGGGGTTAGTCAACAGGATACACACAAACCCATTCACCCACTTGCCAAAATCTCACTGGCAAGAAAACAACTTTTAGCACTGAAAAAAACCCACGAAACAAAAACTACAATCAAGTTCGTATCTGGCCAAAATCAAAAGCATAAAAGAGCTGCAGGGAAGTTAAAACAACATAAAATTCAGATTGTTGTCTAAAAGAGAGTCTTCAGGGTCCTAATTCCAGAAGTGGCTTCCACAAGAATCTCGACAGAGAGATCAGTTTGCTTAGGTACGCACTCTTACCCCTGGTGGAGGAGAAGAAAATGCAGGACCTGGCTGGCCAAAGGATCTTGCTGGAGCAGTGATAAAAGATGCGCCGACATTTGGTGGATAATCTAAATAATGGATAACACATGTGAAAATCTTGACTAATATTAATTGCATTAATGTGCCAAGTAAGCAATGTCCCATTTACATAGTAAGTAATTTCATAGTCTCTACGCCAAATTACGTACTGTTTAGTTGTTCTGTAAAAGCCAGTCATTGTTAGAAAGAAAAATAAATTCTTACTTTGAAAGGCACAGTATTGGATTCTAGCCTTTCTGTGCACAACCTCTCAAAATTTTTTTACCCAGAAACTTTTATGACTTTTCAATTAAAAAGCCCACTTCTCCCCAGAGACCAAATTCCATTCCAATTTTAAAAAAGTGTTTTTAACTATTGCACATACAACCATTCACCTTCGATACTAGACGGATTGAAAACTGCTGCATTATTTGGTGATAAATGCAATGTTCCATCTGTTGAGCTTAACATACACCGGATACCAGTGCTGGAAAAGAAAGAAAAGATCTGTAGGAGCATGCATAATGTGCCATAAATATTCAAGTTTAATTATTAGGCAGCAAATTCCCAGTGAAAAGCCACTGGAGTAAGGGATGTTCTGTTAGCATTTTGAAGAGTGACTCTAAAATAATACTTACTTATCTGAAAAAGCCATACATTTTTGGATGTGAAGACTTCCCTTAATGTGCTGATCCCAGTCCTATGTTGAAACAAAGAGACAGTGAGCACAGGAAAAATCCTGAGACAAATTTACAAGTGCATATTTCTCAGTTCAATTTACCTTATTCTAAAAGCAATACTGAGATGCTGAAGACGCTGTGTGATGCTAGAGCCAAGCATCCAATGCATTATTATTCATCCATTAAGTGCAGTATTATTCATCTAATATTATTCTTCATCTAATGGATTTCCTGATTCATTATTTGTAGGCTCAATTGTCAGTTACTTAACAAAAGGAGAGCTTTAGTCCATGAGATCAGCTCAGTTGATTAGCACGTAGTACTAGTAATGCCAAGGTTGTGGGTTCAATCACTGTGGGAGCCATTCACTTAAGGGCTGGACTTGATGATCCTTGTGGGTCCTTTCCAACTCAGAATATTCCGTGATTCTATGTATTAACTTTTGAATTTGGTATATTTGTATTAATTAAGTTACTTCACTCTAGCTGAAGAGTTCATCCTGCAAGGTGCTAAGCACCCTCAACTCCTACAACATCCATAAACAAGGTGCTCAGTACACAGGGCAGCCAGGAGAGTGCTTATTATTTCAAGAGATCAACAACATTTGTTGAAGTACATTTAGCTATTTACACTTCCATGATCCAACTGAGGCAGTGCATTAGACACTAACTAACAGATTCCCTGTAAAGACATTTCCCCTGCCCTTTTTCAATGTTTAATGAGAAAAAGAAACGCCCAGCCTGCCCTAGATTGGGGCTATTTCAGCCCAGCCCTGTAGCTGCAGTAATCACAGCAAACCTTTTTGCAAGCAGCTGCTGAAAGAGTAAAATGGAAACATGAAAGCAAATACGTGTATTCAAATATCCCAAAGCCCCTGGGGTGTGTAAGTATCAGGCACTATTCGGGCATTTTCCTTCCCACATCTATGCTGTTGTAGTTTTATTGTCAGGCCACCACGAGCATGAGAACACATGCCTTTGTGGTTAGGTGCTGGTCCTGTGACAGAAAAGGTCACAGGGACTTGTTGTACAGGGCTCACTGAGAGGCCAGAACAGCCCCAGCTACAGCCCATGTGTGGCTCAGAGCGCCACATTTGCGGCCTTCTCCAGGCCTGACCTAGATAGCGTGACTTAGCACATGGACTCCCTGGGGAATTGGGAAGCTGCTTCTTGAGGGTGAGGTTGAATTTGGAGCTCCCTTGGCAGTATGCACAGAGAAGTGGGAACATGGTCTGCACCACAAGTGCTGAGCAGCTTCTTGCTTCCAGGCCAAAGTCACTGGGGACCTTGAGTCTCAGATTTTCCTGGGAGATACTAGGAGAAAGAGATTCCAACAGAGGAATTGTCAAATGAATTTTATCACAAATATGTGCTGGTTTGTTTAAGCAAGCTGCTTCCAACAAGGCTGTTAGTGAGAAACCCTTGGAATCAGAAAGGGAGATGATGAAACTGCAGAGGTTACAACACCAGCTTGAGAACTGGGGGATCAACTTCAAGCTCCTCCCTGCCTTGCTCTGGGCCCATGAGGTGAGCTGTGACCTCAGTCCAGACCTCATGCCAGTGCTGTAATCTCACCATCTTTCACAGTGGGCCGCCGAACAAAATCAGATCTCAAAACCCCAATAACTGCATGAAACAGATGTACTATACCCAAAGCCAAATTATGACCCTTTGTTTTTGCATCTCTCAGGGCACCTCTGCAACGATGAACGCTGGTGCCGAGGGGTGTCAGGAGCCAGTTTCCAGATCAGTCACTTGGCAGCCTGTTCAAGGGTCTGAACTGTGCCCCAGGGATGCCCTTAAAGCACTCACCTTCAGATCGAAGATCTTCTTGTCACACAGGGTGCAGACGTGGGGGAAGTGGAGAGGGGCTACGCCGCGGAGGTCGCTCAGCTGGTGCGGCGGCAGGGAGCGGGTGGTCAGGTCGGGCACGCCGCTGCTCCGCTCCTCCTTCTGCCTCATGCGAGGGCTGCTGAAGCTCTGTGTGCTGTGGTTGAGGCGGCCAAAAGCGGGGGGGGCGGCCGTGCTGAACTTTGTGTCAGGTGTCGGCTCCTCGGGATTGTAAAGCTCGTTTCTTATTTCATACTGCTGCTGACTCGCTGACGGCCACAGGCTGTCACTGGGCACGAGGTCAGACTTGTTTTGGCTGGAGAAATTAGGGATATTTTCCCACTGGTTGCTTGTAGCACTGCCATGCAAGACAGGGCCGGGATCTCCTTTCGGATGGGAGCTGGTGTGTGGGTCGCTGGGGAAGGCTCGTGCTGCCCCATGCTGTGCTGCCGCCCCATAGGACTCCTTGGGAAATGCTGCTGCTGCCTCGTGCTGCAGCTGGCGGGGAGCCCCAAAGTGACCCTCGTAGCGTGGCCCTGACACCGAGGCAGGGGTGTGGGTCCCACCAGCGAGGAAGCCATGCTGGCTGGACTGGTCCCCCTCTGGGGCATACGCCTGAGGGGTGGCAGTGGTGGCGTTTTGCTTACTGAACTCATAAAAGCCTCCTGCAGCAGTGGACGTGGAGATACCTGCCTTGTTGAGACCCACCACCACGGGTTGCTGGCCAGAGGTTGGAGCCATGACACCTCCAAAGGGACTCATGACGATGGCATTGGTGGCCTGGGCCTGGACAGGGCCCAGACCACTCCCCGGCGTGGCTAAGGCTGGGCTCTGGGCAGGAAAGGTGATGCCACCGGAGGGGAATCTCGTGCCAGCAATGCCAGGCCCCTGTGGTGGCCCTGTGGCATGGCCCTGCGGGGCGTTCATCACGGTGGGGTGCCTCAGCTGGTTGAAGAGCGGCTGGGACATGGCCACTTTGGAGAGCACCTGGTTGAGTACGGTGGCGGCTGCTGGGTTGTTGGTGACAGCTGTCTGAGCCAACTTCAGCCTGTGGAGCGTGAGCTGTGCCTGGAGCTGTGCCAGCTGCAGGCTCGCCGGTGAGGGGAGCAGGGGGCTCGGGGCGCTGACAGAGAACGGACTCTTCTCCAGGAGCTTGGCAGCACTGCGAAGGATCAGGATCTGGGTTAGCCAAATTCACCCTACACTTGCCTCCTTTTAAAGCCCAATATGGGACACGAAGCTGCTTTCAAAGACTTAACTTATCTAAACTCAGGGAAAGCAAGGGGGTGATTGACAACATATCCGTAACAAGCCATCTTCCCTTTCATGACTGATGCTCATTCCTTTCAATGATACTTGGAAGAGAACTATGCCAAAGATCTCACTTTAAAATCCTCATTGCATCCCTCATCAACCTCTGGATCAGTCCTTCAGCCCATTTTAAGTACCCATAGGACTCATGCCTCTAAATGCAGACCAGGAACAGAGGCCGCACAGGCCCTCCCACACCATCCCTCCATCAACAACTTTTCCCCTTTTCTGCACTTCATGCAAGCTCCAGCCTCCCTGCTGAGACATCATGGCTTCTGACTGATTTTGTGATGCTACCACTATTCCTTTTTTCCCCACAGAGCAGGGGGATGTGAAGGAAAGGACATTAAATGGGACTGTGCAGCCAGCCCCTTTGGTACTTCAAACCTAGCACATCTGGCTGCATAAATCAAGATGAAACATACCACAGTTTTAATTGTTCACAGTTCTTATGTAATTCATCTGCAAGGCAGCTTGTTCTGTAACAAAGTATGTAAATAGTTTCCCTGTTGAGTAGATGCAAATACAGAGAGGGGAAAAAAGTGAATGATCTGCCACAAGCTGAAGCAACTACGAACAGGCTGTCCGGAAGAGTTTTCCCTGTTCAGCTGGAATGTAAGGCAAAATTTCTGCATTGCCAGCTGGTGAAAATCAAGGTCTTTATACTTTCTAGAAATGAGAGGTGCACTGAGTGTTCTTCAAGTCTCATATATGGGATGAACACATGATGACTAAACTGACTGACTGAATTAAAGAGCTAGGAAAATAGGAGATTAAATTTTCATGTATATGGTGGTTCTTTGCTTTGAGAAGCACCTTTGTAACATCTCACTAGTTCACCATACCACCACCATATTTACCTCCTCTCACCCTGTCAAACCCTGCAAACATAAACCAGGAAAAAAAAAATCAGTATGGGTGAAGTGAAAGATGAGGACTTGGCTTTGCACTGAGAGGCTGTGGGTGCCCCATCCATGGAAGTGTTCAAGGTCAGGTGGGACAAGGCTCTTAACAACCTGGTCTAGTGAGAGGTGTCCCTGCCCCTAACAGAGGAAGTTGAACTAGATGATCTCTAAGTCCTGTCAAACCCAAACCATTCTATGATTCTATGAAATATTAGCAAAGTTATAATCAAGTGACATGGAAAACATTAGGCAGCACCGGCTTCCAGACAGCTGCACTCACCCTACTTTTACCACCATCCCTACACTCCTTCAGGTTGCCTCTGGTGGCAGAGCCAGCCTGGTCTGCCTGGCCACCCCATTGCCATGCTCCCTCCATATGTCATGCTGCCATGTGGACACGTGGACACCATCAGCCATTTCCACATCCCTATGAGAAAAATGTTACCCTTCACTTTCCACAACCAGGACCTCTGCTCACAGACAGCACAGCTACTCAGCACATTACAAATGGCTCTTCATTCTGACAGTGAGAGCAGAAAGCACTCACACAACAGGGATGTGGTCTGAAGCTCAATTATATTGTAAAAATGTATTGAGTTCCAACTGAGGTCTTTCAAAGTAGCAGGAGCTATGCATTGCATAACCCTCACTGTTAATAATTGGCCAATTTGCTAAACTACATGGATGAAGCTGTAGTTAATGATAAATGTCTTGTCAGCATGCTACATTTGAAAACCACAAATTAGGAAAACATCTGCTTAAATCCAAAGTATGACTAAGAGAAAATGAATGGGTTTCATATTTAACGTTTAACTTCCACTAGCAACTGCAAGGCACATCTGTCTCCCAAAATACAAAACACTGTTTGGATAAGTGCATCATTATGTAATGACACGACTCCCTGCCAGCACAAGCTGACACCAGTGCTCAGCTTCAGAGCTGAGGTGCCTTTTGTTTTCCCATGTGGTTTCCATCGCTTACCTCTGACTTGCACTTTCAACACAGTTTGCTGTAAACTTGATTATGGATGAGAGTCCAGGTGCAAGGACAGTTAAAGACAACACAGAGGCTCTCAAAAACCCCAGCCCATGAGACCCGGAGGGCCCATAAAAGATACCAAGGAGCCCATGTGGTGTGAGGGGCTTAGTGAGCAGGGGCTGCCACGCTGACACACACATTGTCATTGCTGCTGGGGGACGTGGCATGACCCTGTGCCTGGGCTCTATTGTCCTGGTTTATGGTGTGCTGTGTGGGATTTGTTACAGTCCTGATAATTGTTTCATTTTATAGCTCATTATACCTTTTGTTCTTTAAGTAAGCTGCAAAACTTTTGAGGAGTTTTATAGAGCATGCAAATAAGAACTGCCTCGCAGTCTTAAAATAAAAAGCAAAGCCAGCAGTATATATTGTTTTCAGGCTCAGGAGCCACAGATGACTCCTGTTCCCAGCAATCCAAATCCACTGTGCTGCAAGCCTACGCAGCAGTGAGCATATCCCGACAGCTGCAGCCACTTCCCAACCCTGGCAGCTACCTGCTGGATGGAGACACAGGCTCCTTCTCTCCAGAGAAATATCTCAATTGACACTGCCACAAGCTGCCTCAGCCTTCTCATACTTCAACCAACTTTGGAGCGCTGTCTCCAAGAACCTCCCAGCACCCCTGGGCTGGGTATGCCTGGGCACTTGCTGCTTCCCAGCTCTGGCTCCTGGAATCTGCTGCTGGGTATAGGGAAGGCAAGGCCAGGAGTGCCCTGCACAGCTGCATAAGGGGCTGCTGCAGCCACCTCAGACCAACAGCCTTCTTGATAGTGGGACAGCACCTTGCTCTTTGTGTCTGCCAGCTTTATCCCTGGATTGTAAGCCAGAAGTGGGAAGGGCTGGGGCCGCAGGAAGTCTTACCTGCAGAAAAATGAATGCTGTAAGGAGAAGCTGCAGCCTTCAATCCACATAGAGAGGGATAGAACTAGTGACGAGAGTCACATCCCTGCATCAATATGTCTGGGAATGGCCACAGCTTCAAAATCCATGTCTGTTATGAATTTTCAGATTTCAGGGTGTTTCGGGTTGCATAGTTTAGCCTCCAACAGCAGAAACAGAATATTTTATCATCTAATCAAGGCAAAGAAGGAAGGGCTTGTTCATGGGTCAGTGGGAAAAGTAAATATGCAGATGGGATGTTGGGAGAAGAGTTTTGTATGAAACATCTTTTAGAGATACACTCAGATTTGTGGTTTTCTTTGAAATACATGACGTAAGAGATGCACCAAGCCAGCATGCACAGCTTTGAAAGTTCCTTTCCCTCTTTCTGTTCTACAATCATAATGTTTATGTATTTGACAACAGAATTACGTAAATAATCCCACTACAGATTTACTAAATTACCGAAAAGTGCAAACATGAAGTGAAGATAGCACTCAGCTAAGGCATTGTGTGGAGGCCACTCACCACTCATACACACACTCCTCCCACTCCAGCTCATCCTCACGTTACCAAAACGCAGCCCCCAACTGCTTGTGGGGGGTCTCTGCTGTGAGATGACTGAAAGCAGCTGAATGAAGCTCTCATTCTCCATCAGGCGCTCAGGGAATTAGACTGCGTCAGACAAAGTGAGCTCTATCCCGCGCAAAGCATTCCCGATTATAAGGTCAGCAATGTAAAAAGTAAACAGAAGTTGTCCTCTGCAATTATTTATTTAACATCCGTTGTACAGCTGGCCTACACCAGCAGTCTCTTTGTACAACTAGAAAAGCCAGAAAAGATCTTTCTTTAATAAAATAATGACCGGCGGGAGTGCTGCTGTACAGTTTCCACGAAGAAATCCATAATCCAGGCAAGTTTTCAAACAGCTCTGGGAGGTAAGAACTGAAGTTGTACATTGATTACTGCAATACTCACAATGAGATTGTAAACATGGACAAGGTCATAGTGCTATAAATCAATTCTGCCCACCTGCTATCCCTGTAATCCTTATTATGCTTTGAGCATCCAGGAACAGAGAGTAACACACAGTGTCAGAGGTAAAAGATCTAGATGGTTGGATTATTTGAACAATCCTGTCTACAAGAGTGATGAAAAGGCTGACCACAAAACATGTCTATTAGAACAGACCAACAAGCTGGAGCTTGATTTTAAAGTGAAAAAACTACTGCTTTTCAAGTGCTGCCCACCACCTTTCAAAATTAAGAAATAAATTTAAAAATCTGGACCAGTAAAGCAATGATCTGAGCTGCTACTATGTATTTAGGAATACGTATTTATACTCAAAATATTTGAAATGCTGCATAGAGCATGAATTTGAATACTTTAAGAAAACCCAAACAAATTAATTCATAACTGCAGAATTCCATTTCCAGCATTTTCCATGAATCTTGCATCTCTTCTATGATTTTTGCATTTTCTCCCCTGTGACACAAATTGCCTATACATATAATTACATCTACCTGTCAAAATTTTTGCAGGAAGGATTTTTAATATATTTTGTTCCAAAATGTGCACTTTTTCCCCTTGGCTCTCCGTATTACTGTGTTAAAATTTCAGAATTAAAATGGCCAGGGCCATTAAGAGACCCAACTATTCTAGATATATCATCACTCTGCACTAGCACAGTATTAGATTTGAAACCAAGTTTGCAGTAGCATGCTGGGTTTTTTAAGCCTTTTCTTAATCCATTTTTCTAACAGTTAGCAAACTATAAATTTATAATCCAGGACTCTTGGATACATCACATGGATACAGAATCATTTCCTAATTACCCAAGTACAAAATAAATTGTATTCTGTTATGTAGAAATATGAACATTCCCTCCCTGTAATGTATCATTTATGCAAACCACAGGGGGCTGCTTTCTCTAAATTCAACCAAACAAATTGCTGCTTTACTAAAAAAGCCTTAAAAAAATACAAACCAAGAGTTAGACAAAATTGGCAAGGTATTAGGGGTAAACCTAGTTTTCAAATAAAAATGAATCATGTGACAGTCCTTCGCTGAAATTACATGTTTGCACATGAGGACAGAATTCAGCCTCTTGAGTATAAGGGAACTGCAAAGTTGTATTTCAAACACCAGTAGGAGTAAAGACAAAGATCAGCAATCTCAACAACATATATTAATTATTAGTATAATATGTAATTAGTTATTTTAATTACATTTTATGTTATGCTGTTTTGCTGATTCCATTAATAATAATAGGTTTATGTTCATTTTTCCTTGTTGAATAAACTCAGCACTTATATCGACAAAGACTGGAACATTAGTTAAAAAAAGGATACAGGAACTTTTTCCTATATGCCCAGACTATTTCTGGATGATAATAAATGAGTATTTAGTTTCCCTTGAGCTCCATAAGAAGATTTTTTTTTGTTTTATTAAAATTGCCTTCTTGGTTGGAAAAGCTTGGAAAGACTCCCAAAAGGAGAAAAACCTTCCACCTTTATAATTTAAGCTCTGAAATAATTTATTACCAAATTTTTTTGTGCTGAGTTCTGGTTAGAAATGCTAAAAAAAAAAAAAAAGAGATCATGTTTCACAGTAAGTTCAGCTAATGATGGGGAGCACTAAAAACCTTAAGCTACTTTAATACATGTATAAGCTGCAAGTAAAACCTTTCTTATCCCAAATAACTATTTCTAAAGCCCTCCATTATACTACTGAGAGAGAAAAATAAAGCATCAGCCAATGTATACATGTGCTTTGCCAAGTGAGTTTTGCATATGTTTGGCAATGCTAAACATTATTATCTGGAAAATTATCCAGCTTAAGAGTTAGCAGGGAGATGAAATGTAAAATGTTATCAAAGAGCTGCTAACCTCGATGTTTACAAGGCTAACAGGAGTTAAGTACTTGCCTCCTACCAAGAGTCTCTTCTGCTCTTGAAACTCCCTCTCTGTCAGGCAATTTTCAACAAGAAAGGTGCAAGACAAAGGGGCAAAACATGGTGGCTCTATCTTAGAGAACAGCTCATTGTGATCATAGAAATACAACTGGAAATGATCTTAGGAAGATGGTTAGACCAGGTCCTGAGGTGGGATCAAGCTGAACTCAACCATTCTTGACATATTTATTCAATCTGCTCTTATGGCGCTTCTTTGGTGGCGACTTCACGACCTCCAGGGACAATTAATTGCTCAACTCCCTTTAGTTTTATAAAGCTTCATAGATGCACTTAAAGCCTATGGTGGCTGTCTGCTGACAGCATAAACCAGTCTGCTCACACACACAGAGATGAGCTTCTTTTGTGCTTCCTGGAACTGCTGTCGTACCTTCTCTACAACCACCCCAGCTCCTTTCTCTGCACATTTTGTGCATTGTGTTTGTTTGTAATGCTCAGTCTGATGGCTTTTCTTCATAACACCACTGCCCCATGGTTCCCTTTTACACTCAGCCACTTTCCTGAAGGGATATTGCCCAGAGATGCTGGTTAGGAGGAATCTCTGGACCTCAGACGGAGTGACTTCTCACACAGTAAAGACCAGCTCAGTCCCTGCTTTTGACTGTCCAAAGAATTAATTGCGTTACCATTTCATTTTGCCCTCAAATACGTACACTAAGGACTGTTCCAAATAAGAGAACTGTGGTGTACTTTCCATTTGTTCTCCAGTAATTCAAGGACATCTAATCCACCCTGCAGCTCTGCTTTGCATGCTGAAGAGATCACAGTCTTTCCTCCCCGACAGTCACTTCTGCTCAAAAAACCCCAGCTGTTCTATAAGCAGTTGCAAAAATAAAAGGATGGATCATCTCTCATGAGACTGATTTCTTATTAACAACTCTCGCTCTATAGTTCTGGGAATGTTGTTTTGGATTGTTTAAAATCAGCTATATGTTCTGGCTTCTGTAGAACATTGGCTTCTATTTCATTTAGCTGTTTTCAAATGAATCCAGTGTCACAAAGAACAGTTTGCACTTACAACACTAGAACAACACAACCAGGTACCACCGACGTCTGTCCTGGCTATCCCACTTCCTCCCCCTGTTACTCAGTATACATTTTATTCTGAAAATATGTTTCTTATATTCTGTAGAACTCCCAGTTTTATACCGGGCTTATTTCTGTCTTCCCCCACTCAGTGCATCTCCCCATAAATATTTAGTTACGCAAAGTTCAGCTCTTTCCAAGTAAGGGACATAGTCTAGCAAATTTACCACCTAAACCTAAGGCTCTATATAATTATTTCCAAAAGCTGGGAAAATTATCATATTGTTTCACGATATTTAAATGTTGTTATATCTTGATGATGTGCCATGGAATGTCAAAGATGTCTCTGAGGATTAGCATGCACATATACTGGCCTGTATTTTAAATTTCATCAGGCAGCCACACTAATTCCTTCAGTTATAATGTAACCAATCTAGCTGCAACTCCTTCCCACGGAAACATCATTTTTCATTTAGTGAAGCTGAAGAAACGTATTTTAAGAAACATGTTTTAAATGTATGCTAAAAACCTTTCAGAAATAGCTATAGCACTAGATCAGTGCCCTCAGTAACGTGTTGCAAAGTTCCAAATTAGCAGAGAAATCGTGTCACAGTTTTGTGGAGCTTTAGGGGTGTGCTACAGCATTCTGGCAGTGCCACACTGCCCAGGCCTGCCTCCCCAGCACCCCTCCTGCAACAGCTCTTATCAAGTAGGCTTCAAACACCCTTTACCATGCAAAGTGCCCAGGTCAGATTATCCCTGCCAACCAGCAACCCAGCAGGGCTACTCCAAGAAGGAGTGTTGGGGGTCCCCAATAGCCTCATCCAAGAGCCCCAACACCCCCAACATCCATGGACCTTGTGCAGATAATGGTGTCTGGGTGCTGTGCATCTGTGCCCCAAGCTCTGTCCTGCTCCCAGCTGAACAGCCCCAGGGACTTGCCTGGAGGCTGAGGAGCACAGAAGGTCTTTTGTGGGGTGAAAAGCAGGAGAAAAGGTGTCATGGACAGAAACGCAAATCCACAGGGTGAGTGAAGAGGCAGGGACAAGGATTAGCGCTGGCCGAGCTAGGGAACCCCGGGGGGAATGGAGCAAGCGGCTCCACCAAGCGCAGCCCTGCTTCGGGACCGTGCCTGCTGCTCTGCCGCACGGATCTGTGCTCGCTGTGCTGCTCCCAGCCTCTCCTCGAAAACAAAAAAATCTAGGGAGAAATTATCTACAAGGTTTATTTAACGTAATTAAAAAAATAGAAAAAAAAGAAAATGCACTCTTTAAAAAAGAATAAAATAGGCCAGAAACTCTTCCAAGGCTTTTTACATGAGCGCATAGACAAATGCAACACTAGAAAATAATCCTCAACATACAGTGTTTACTACGAAAGATACTACAGTAATATCTCACCACATCTCCTGCTAATGTGTTTTCTGCATGGTATTGTTAACCACTTCAAAAATAATAAGTTTGAGTGTATCAATATCTCACAGTGCCTGGAGGCACAGCTGTTTTCATTCGTATGTTGAAAGTAGGAACTCTAATGTGGTAGGAAGATAATTCCTCATTTGAATAAGCCATTTCTATTTCACAGTAACATAAGACAATATAAAAGCCCTTTTACCAAGGTAGTATATTCAGTTGGTAGACAGCAAAATGACATATAACTGTGGAAGGCGTAAATTACTGAGGATTTTTATTTCGAAAGTAGCGATTTTTGGAAAAAAAGCCCCACAAAAATATTAAACTCACTTTTAGATTTTTAACTATTAGTCTGAAGGATACATTTGGAAAGACTAATGAAAAAGCATATTAGTAAATTAAGTCTCTGAGAACACTAGTGGCACAGGCTACAGAAATCGCACTCAAATTTGAGCTCTTCTGTTTGTACCCTAGGCTGGCCAAAACATGACAGCTTGGGACTACAAGTCACTCAGGAGTATCACAATCATTTCACAATTAATCTAGTTCCACCATCTCCTCTAAAAGCTGTTTACGTGCTATGTGTTACTAACCCAACACAGTGTAAGAGCGCACAAGGAGAAAGGCTGGAATAGTTCCTATCTGAAGCGGCCGATACAATTTACTTTCTCTTTACCACTACTACTTGAACGCAAGAAATTTAAAAAACAAAAAAACTCCCCAAAACCTAATAAAAAACCTAATAAAAAACCAAGCACAAAACCTCACCCAAAGCTTCAGTTATTATTCAAAGAGATTTCTGATCAGAAAACCAGAACCTCTGTGGACTTTCAAATATATTAATTACGTGACTATACACTTAGGCCTGTTTATGTTTTTCCTTTTATGCATATTTTAAAACAACATAAATGTTATAAATTCCTATTCTTTAGGTACCCACACGCATTACTGGTATACATAAATTATACATGAACCTTATGAAGCCCAGATCTAATTCAGCTGCTACTGAAGCGTGCTGCAAAGCCTTCCCTATTTCACTATAGCAAAAGCAATGCTCCTATATCCCATTTTGGTTATATTTAATTTAAACATAAAACATCAAAGAAGTTTGCCCCCTTTTCATGATCTCTTTGAAATCAGCCTTTAATACTAGGCCATAATATTCATACTGTTACACAGAAGTAATACGCAGTGTATTTTAGCCTGGAAGCTTTCATTATCTATTTTGCAATGGATGTTGCTTGCTTTTTGTCTTTAATGCATCCCAATTTCTACGCTAAGGAAATTTTAATGTGAATCCTAAAAGATATATAGGATGTTTTCTTAATTTTTATTATGTTAAAGGGCAACAGTTGTCTGAATCAGACCTGAGCATGTCCCTTCTGGCAGAAAACAGCCTGTGCCAAAACTGCAGCAACTCTTTGGCTTCAAGAAGTTTAATTTATTGTCTTGAACAATAAACTGCCATTCAATCAACCTTGCAAAACAAAACATAAAACAGGATGGTGCTTAAATCTTGAACAGTGACCAAAAGAGTCTTCCACACGGGAAACAAAATTGGGAGAGGCATTTTATATTAAATAACGTCAATTATTTTATTCTCCCTTTTTGTCTGCCTTCAGTATCAATTAGGCGTAACAGACAGTTAATATGCTCCAAGCTCTGCGTGGTAAAATTGATCAGTATAATAAGATGGAAAATAAGAATCAATTATTGATGAAAAATATCAGGTTTCAGAGCACTTCATGTGGCAGCTGTGAGGAAGGAAAAAGTGTCAAGATATTAACCCATCCACAACACTCAGCTGGGCATTTGCCCAGTCCTGCTGATAGAACTGTGTCAATGGACACAGCCCGCCGCCACTTTTTGGTTAAGCCCTGCATTATTTCCTCTTAACTTTTGCCTGGTGGTTTTGCCCATTTTTACTATAACGCACATGCTCTGCTCAGTAACTGTTGTCTAAATGTGTAAGAAGCTTGCATGACTGACAAAAATTAGCTTTTAATTTATCCCACTGGCATGCACAGTAGATGTTACACCTTGCGTTATTAATAATATTATTATTATATACCTTTTAATCACAAAACACTCTGAAACTCAGATACATCCCTCGTGTGAAAAGATGTCTAAGAAAGTTATGACCGCTATTGCTTTTATTAAAAAAAAATACATTATTTTCTTTAAAATATCGTATTTATTTACCAGGCTTTACTTCTGAAAATAGAAACTTGTCTTGAAGCATAAAGTATCGATTATTAACAAACCCCAAACAACAGGATGACAAAACAAACAAAACAATAAAGTTGCTTCAATTCATTTTTTTTTAATTCCAGGGAATTTATACACTAATGAAGGCATTTCCAAATTCAAATGTCTTTGAAATATTTTGGTGTTTTGACTTTTTTCACATTTTGCAAATAATTCTTTCCTACCGGTTGTAAACAACATTAATATAATTCTGCTTCGTGCCTACTCACACAGACTATGAGGCTTATTACAGGGCGGTTAACCATGACAAATCAATAAGATACAATTGGGTGTGGAATGTCTTTTAAAGTCTAAAAGCCTGGTATTACAAAAACCTAACCATGATAAGAAGCTACTGCATAAACGAGATCATATCGTTCACTTGAAATCCCAGTTAGCTGTTGCCGCCAGGGCTGCACATGCCTGTGTTCTCTCTTCGCTACTCCAAGAGCTGTAGTTCAAAATTAAATTTTAAAGATCACTAGGATACTTGGCTTGGCAATCAGTGTCCCTCCTTGCTGGAGACAGGGGAAACACGGCGCGGCGGTGGGAGGACACGGGTGACACGACATGATCTTACCTTCCAGCAACATATAGGGCTGCGAGGAGCAGCGAGCTGGTGTGGAGGAAGCGCGGGCAGGAGCCGATGTCAGCGTTGCGCACATGCCTCCTGGTAACATCCCGCTGGCATTCTACCTGTTCTTTGGGCCCCAACTATTTACAAGCTTCCTTCCAGAAAGTCACAACTTCAGGAATGACAAAAAACCCTCACTCCAAATGGAGGACTGGAAGGCGGATCACGTGGCCACCAGGAGCCGGTCTTGTTGCATTACACACAGCAAGTGTGGATGGGAAACAATATCAGTTGATGTTTATGCCATATGTTCTTGGTTTCTTCATGTATACACACCAAAATCCTGTTACTGTACTGTGCAACACCACGGGACCCCACTGGGAACAGGGTCACAGTCTAATTAGGCAAACTGCGGAAAAAACACGGCTGGCTAATGAAGACCGAGAGGGACTGAATTTTACAAAGCAAGCCCTTGCTCTGGAAGGCAAGAAGCTATACCCAGCTGAAATGTTAACAATTGCTTTAAACACATGCTCAGACACCTTGCATCTTATCCCCTGAGCAATTTGTCCATATTCAGGCTGGCTGCTGCCTAAAGGCAGTTGAGGTTTTGAGGACAGTATTGATACTTGGGCTACCGCTCAAGTCAGCTGTCTGCCTCTTGGAAATGTTCAGCATAAAGGAAACTCCTCATCCAGTGCTAATACACTGCCTCAAAAAAGGCATGAGAGCTGACCTGTACCACAGGTTATCCTGCGTCTCTAAAGCAAGGGCAAGAGGCAACACAGAGCCTGTGCATCTGTAATGGAGTCTTTAATGAGTTATCTCAGCTGTTCCACTTTTTCCTTGAAAACCAAAGCTTTTAAGAACCAAAGCTTTTCCTAAAACAAAATATATCATGCCTTACACCTGAGTGGCAAAATTAATGGTCTTTCGCATATGTCACCTTATTTAACGATTAACATAGACACAAAAACTGCTATTTTCCTATCCCTGATTCTAACATGCCAGAGTATTCACTAAGTGAATTAAGAAATAAATGATGTTATTAGGAAATAAATGAGTTGTTCTCTCATATCCAAATATCAAAACAAGGCAAATATTCCTTTTTTTCCCAGGGTATATTAGCCTCTTTAGCTCATCAGACAATGCTCCTTACCGCAAGAGCTTGGTAAACTTCCTTTTTCCAGCATTAGTCTGGAAACCTTTTGCAATAGCAGTGGCACTCTGTATGCGACATGATTCTTCTATGGAAGATGTCATTTCCAAAATTACTTTGCAGTGAGGCAAATTAAATCAACCTGTGAACAGGCACCTCTTACCTTTAAAAAACCCCAAACATTTCAATTCTGTAATACTTCATGCTTGCTCACAGTGGTGCCCGGAGAGTTCTCCATCGACGTTTTCTAACTTTTTTCTTGCCTTCTTTCTTCCTTCTCATGCCACGTCAGAGTGTTCTCCCCACCCCTTCAAAGGACAAAACTACTGCTCAATTTTCTGACTTTTCTCTAAATAAAAACCTCCAGTGTTTAAGAGATGGCAAAGACCGTGACAGAAAGGGGAAAGGCGCCTAACAGGTGGTCCAAGGGTATTCCTTCACACATACAACTCCCATCAGGAAACAGCAGAAAGTTCAGGGGAAGTAGAAGGAATTAGTAAAAGCTACAGGGCTTTCCTACATCTCCCCCCAGCACAGACGCCCTCACGCTCTGCTCTGCATCTGTATTACATTAAACGGGGTGAAGAAACACAAACCAACTTTCACTTGAATCTGAACTCTCCATTTCATGTCAACCTCAGGACAATCATGTGAAACACATATGGTGAGTTCAGCCTGGGAACTGTGTTGGGACCTTTCCGGCCAGGAGCAGAGCTAATCCTCCCCACTGCCTTCATATGGCTCGTGACTGAGCGCTGCAGGTTCCTCCCTGCCCGCAGCTGCCAGCCCAATCGCCAGCACGGGCAGTGCCGGCCAACTGCACTGTGTCAGCAGATGGAATTGCATTTTTTCCATCGGCTCCGAGGAGGCCAATGATGGAAAGCAAAGCAAGTAACATGAGCAATTTGCTTTCAGAAAACGCTACCTAATGCACAGGCTGCACGGTTGCTGATCTCTCCAGAGAGGGAAAAAATTCACTCTCCCAGTTCTACTGCTTTCCCTAACCTGCATTTTCATTTGTCACCAGATACTCTAGTTTCCCTTCACACCCAGGGAAACGACTTGCCCCAAAACGATGGCGTTCCAGGCAAGCTGGCAAGTCTCATCCCTGTGGCATGTCCTTGCCTCATCTATTTGCTGAGCTGAGGAGAAAAAACAAGAAAAAAGAGAAACCAGCAGCTAGTCCTTTGCACAAGGAAAGACCTACCATTGAGATTAAATCAGTTAACATTCACTATATGTGCCTTTTCAGCTTTTTCTGAAACCTTAAAAGAGATAAAAAATAAACATTACTTCGAACAGTGAATACACTTTGAAGAGAGACAGTGAAGTTTCTCAGCTGGTTATATTTCAGCTGGGAGCATCTTCATCGTTCTCAGATAGTCTCAACACCCACCCTGTTGGCACATGCAAGGTCTCCCAACTGTCCTCTGCTAAGGTGATATGATGCTCCCAGGGGCTGGTGAGAAGAGAAAAGCTCTCTGGCAGTCTTCAAATATTACTGGGGATAAGGAAAAAAATAATTCACACCATTTAGATTGAAAAAAAAAAAAAAAGAATAGATGAAGTAATGCATTTGAGAACAGATTTTAACTGAGCAGTTGGCACATGATGAGAGAAAACATCAAGTCAAAGGCAGTAACAGATTTGAGGAGGAGCTATAAGTCCTGTGATGCAGCTTTTCTCTCTAAAACTCTACTTTAAGATTGTTTAGGCATGGCTTTCTAATTCAGAGATCAACCTTTTAACATAAATTGCGTAGCATAATTTCTGGACTCTGACTATCTCTTTATGCATTTAAAAATTTTTGTAACAGCAAGCACAAAAATTTCAGATTCTGCCATTATCTCTGGAGCTTCTGGATCATAGTGCTACCTTTACAAAAACCATCAGTACATCATTTGGAAAACATCCTGAGAAGTCAGATGCATCAATGCAAGCCAAGCAGGAATGTGATAGATCAATTTGAATATTTAAACAACAGAATTCTGAAAAAAAAGGACTGAGATCTCCAGATATGGCAGCATCCCCACTCAGAGAAGATTATTGAATAAAAGACACATCCTGGCATTTGGATGAAACATGAGTCTGAAAATCTCTTGGCATAAACCACCATCTACAGGGTGGGGTTTGAAAGAAGCTTATCTCCATATTCCACAAAAATGAGCTTTAGAGTCACGCTTCTATAATACCCAAGAAATTAGATGCTAGTAGACAGAACTGTGGTTGGATCTGCTGTAAGAATTCCCATATTTCTGTAACAACCAAGTTCTTTTAAATGGAATTTGCTTCATCCATCTCAAACTCTATAATGCTATGCACAGTAAAATAGAGCAGTATCTTCCTCACTCAAGAAAGAAGAGCTTAAGAAGCTGTCTTCACAGTGCTTGCAGAAAACTTCACATATATTTGTTCTGTTTTTATTTGCAATCCCTTCTTCTGAGCTCTTATCCTGCTCCATATAACAATACTCAAACAAATGATTAAAAATGAGACAGCTAGAGTTCTTGCAGCCAGCATCACCCTGATTGGGCCAGGATAGGAAATCAGATTCCTTACTGGGACTGGAATCATATAACTTCATCTACAGCTTTTGTACAACAGACAAGAAAATTGATCATCTGTCCTACATGTCTGTATCTCAACTAATAAACTGAAGACCAGAAATACTCCACAGAACTGTGATTCCAAAATTTTTGGGTGCTGGACCTTGACATTTTTGGACAACTACTAGTAATCCCATTCAAAGTCCAAAAATGCTTTCCAATATGACATCAAGAAACACTAACAAACTTTATCATAGGATTATGGGTGCAACTACTGCTAAGCTACTAAAACAAGTCCGCATCAGTATTTCTAACTCTTTTTTTCAGTTCTTCAAGTATCTGTAGAGATAAGGCTTCAGGGATCAGCAGCATCAAATCTAGCTGCCAGTATAACCCACTGAGATTACAGTGTGGTGCTGCTGCCACGGTCAGAGTCACTCCTGCTGCTCGGTATTAGACCTGCTGGGATGAGCTCTAAAACCTGGTTTGAGGAAAGTAAAGACCCTCTGGGTGACACAGGATGAGACATCTGTGTTACACCTAAGGTCTGCCTGGATTGTTTAGCGGTCCTAGAAAACCTCTGCCAAGCTGAGATTTGCTCACGTGTCCAGCATTCATGCGTCTTCTGCAGCTGGCTGGAGTACTGCACTAACCAAATACTCCAACACAGGTATTTTAGCTCCACAGAAAATATGATTTATCAGAGAGAATAGTTAAATTTTAAGCAGGACCAGTAAATCCTCAGTTGCCCACATGTGCAACATAGACCAAACAACTTTCACTGCAAAGAAACACTGGCCTTCCGCACTACTGCCAGCTGCTTCCCATCTAAGGGCAGAGGACACAGGCACCTGCTTTAACAATGGATTTCCTACTCTTCTGTTATTCCTGCTGTCTTGTATTGCAGTCCACTGTGAATGCAGTGGTTTGTTATCACACAGGGAAATAATCTAGTGGATTGGACAGCAGCTGAAGATAGTGTTGAGCACAATAATAAAGAGATCTTGAGCAGTTTCCACAGGTGCCTTGGTTTTCAACTACTTAATTGGATTACCTAAAATCCTCCAGCACAACAGATCAGTCTTGAAGTCTCTCTCTTGTCAGATTTAGTAAGTCTTCAGTCAGGTCTTCTGGCTGTGATCTGGTCTGTGGTCTCTGTGTCCATAATACTTTCAGATGCTTTCACCCTCTGACTTGTGTACTGAAAGCAAAGTCTTTGTTCATCATTGGAGCTTGAAAGAGAATAATACACACAATAAGCATTGCTGCCCACTCCAGCACTGGCATATGGATAACTTGCAGAGCTACCTAGATGGCATTGATGAAAACTCAGCAACAAACCATTTACGAGCTTTGTCCCATGTGGCCAGACATCTGGAAAAGAAGGACATGGTCAGCTAGGCTTTCACCAATATAGGATGGTGTTTACTGCAGGCCATCTTGTCCTGCTCAGTTATTTTCACCTAATACAATACACAGATATTGTAGAAATTAAAAATATTGTACAGCTCCCATTAATTCTTAGCATAGGAAAGATTTATTAATTTTCTCCTCTGGGAGTGAGTGTGGCTCAATATATGGGGCTACAACAGCCCAGCTCTTCTGTACCTCTGCTGAGAGCATGCAGAGGTACGCAGAAAAGCTCTTTCCCTGTCTTATATGTCGGTCTTGAGGGGTGTGATGGAGCCAGCCAGTCCCAAGTGCCATCTGCCACACTACATGTGAGCATCACACTCTGCTGCCCCTTCATGCCTGTCTGGATTAGCCAATGTCAACAAGACAGTTACACCCTTCCCTAAATGGGCACATGTGGGGTGGCCAACTCCATGTGCACCACGGGGGAGGGACTGAGGGGGATGAGATGGACAAAACACAGGCTTGAAGCCCTGGGAAGCGATGCCAATCAACTCCTGACTTTTGAAACAGGATCAGAGACCCTGGGAACAGAGCCATGGGGCGGAGTCAGACACGCTGAGCAGATTTTTTCCTGAATAAAAGTCCCCTGACAGAAAGGCCTAAGACACCCCAGCATTTCAGTGCTGCCAGTCTTTTTTACTTCCTCATCTCTCACTCTCTCTAGTGGTGTGATGAGTACAGTGGCCCTTGGGCATCCGAAAGTGATGCTGAGGAGGAAAGGATCAATGATCTGCCAGTCTGGATCATCTCCCGGTGTGGTGCACTTATCACCAGCACCACACAGGCAGGAGACTGTGAGGAACAAACCCTGATTGTACCAGGTACTTCCCCTGCCCATTGCATGCCATGTTTGCTCAGGAGAAGGTTCTTGACCGGGAGCATGAGCAAGGACACGCCAACGCCGTTCTGCCCTCCTGATCTCCAAGGAGGGAAAGAGGACAAGCAACATTAAGTCTGTAAGCAGATCATGGAAAGGACAGAAGTCCTTAAAATTAAACTAAAGGTGGGCTCAAAGTTGCTCTAAGGTACTAAGTCTGGGGACCAAGAAGAAAATGAAATTGTCAATAACGAACACAAACAGGGCAGTTAGTTAGAACGTATGTTCCTCCTTCTGACACATAAATCTTAAAGAAAGACACTAAAGAATTTTCACATAAAGTAGATGCAAGTAAATGTGAAATGCTGCATGAAAATCACAGGAATAAGCCTGAGATTTAAATACCAGTACTAACATCTAGGATGAGCCATTTTAATAACATCTCCACTCTGCTTCTACCCAGCAAAACATGCTGATGCAGGCTGGGAAATCCGAGGAGCAGCTCATGTGATGCAGACTCCTGACATTCCTTCAGACATGACTAAGCTTAAACAAGTGGCATTATCTGGTGCATTTGAAAGCAAGATGTGAACAACATGATCGTGGGGCTTTTTTTGGTGCCACTCAAAATGTTCCTGTCCAGATGGGGTTTGTGAAGTACAAGACATTATGAATAAGTTAAAATTTGCCTGCAGCTTTCATAGTCTTCCAGCCTTGAACTTTGGAGAGTGCTGAGAGCTAAAAGTGTGAACATAAAGAAAAGGAGTTCTGTGAAAATGCCAATAATGGAGCTGACAGCATACCCCGAGAGAAATATAACTACAATTCCTATTACAGAAAACACAGCCTTAGCTAAAGCCTACAGCAGGCACTCTTACTCAGTTTTGCAAATTTTACATCATTACAAACACACTGCTATTTAAAGTCTGCTGCTTCCAAAGGTAGAATTAAATAGTGGGTCATCACAAATGCTACTTCCCAATCATGAGGCTGAAGACATAAGTGAGCTTTTTATTAGATGAAAAGTGAATAAAAGGAAAATTAAAGTAAAGGTTTGATGTGAAACTCAGATGCCATTACCCTGAAGTGTGTGCACAACTCAAGAACATCAAGCTCAAATAGCACCTAAACCCCTCTGCAAGCACACCCTAAAAGCACCCAGTGCATCACCCAGAGCTCTTGTTTAATTTTATTTCACATTCATAGTACTTTAAAAAAAATTTGATATTACAGATGAAGACTTCTGCTTTTGAAGAAATTAAAGCAAAGAGGTTACACTTAATATTAAAAATTTTCAAAAACAAACTGATGCGTGTTTTCCATCTAAAGAAATTTGCAATTTTTAATCTTTTCCACCTAGACTTCTGCATTTAGCTCAGCAACTAACAGAGGTGCTCACTGGCTGATACTGCCACCCAATGGCTTTCTAGTCATTAACAGCTTACAAAAAGTAAAATAAAATAAAATAAAAGCAGATGTAATGTAGAATCAGTTCTGCTTCTGCTACGGGAACAGGAAGTGCCTGGGTAGGACACTTCCAGTAAACAGACCTCATGAAAAATTACTATCCAAAATACATGTTAAAAATACTGATTTGAGGAAGGTGGAAATGGAGTGACTTCTCAGAATTTTAGCTGAATGTTCTTAATATCATCTCCAGCAATAAACATGGGTGAGCAATTCAGCTGATGAGCACACAAATTTCTGCACCCACTACTCAGCCAGGAACTTCTGGAAATGTTCCCCCACTGCAGGAGAAGGGATAAACAGCCACTTTCTCCTTCCCCTTGAACTCTAGTTCCTGATAAGTAACAGGAGCTGCCTCTGGGCATTTTTTTCCCCAGACATTTAAAAACCAACACAGCTTTTCAAAGGGAGAAACTCAGCGCTCAGTTTACACGGCAAGAAAATATTTAATTCTACATGTAGTAGGCACTGGGTCTCAGGCAGGAAAAGCTGTGTGGTTAGTACCCAGGAAAACTCTGCAGTCAGTTGTAAGCCTCAGCTACACTTGAGCCGTTCCTGACATAAAACAAATACTGAACAACCCTCAAGAGTTTTTAATTCAGGGAAGAGAGAAGGTACCAACAAATTATCTCGTGATCTCTGAATATGTATTTATGTAGACAAATAAAAGGGCCTTCATGAAGAAAAATTTAATTAAAAGATTGGTGAGAAATAGAAATTTCTAGCTTCATTCCTGCAATCAGGTCTACGAGAAATTTCTTTGCCCACAGGCGGAGGGGACCGTAAGGTGGAGACAGCACTATGGAGCTTCCTGAGGAAGGAGCTGATGCACACCTTGAGTTTGCCTTTGTATGACAGCAAGGGTTCCCTTCCTATTTCTTTTTCCCATCCCAAGTGGTCCTGAAAATGTCTCCCCATCTCAGACCATGACAGCCTGACTGTGTGTGTTGGCAGCATTTCCCTGGCAGCCAGGGAAGGTCGTAGGGCTGCACTACGGCCCTAACCTGGGCAACTCTCAAACACCAGCCCTGAGCTGCTCCTGACTCACAGCCAACCATCAACATCAGCAACGTAACAGCAGGTTATGAGAAATCTGCAGGGAGCTGGGCTCCAACAAGAAAAAAAAGTGATTATGTTTTTCTCTCAAAGGCCACAAAGGGTTACATGCAGCAGAAATTTGATTTTATATTATTATACATTATATAAGGCCTCAAAGGTTTTACTTTAATGCAATAATTTAATTTGCAGAGTACTGTCTATTAACTAGTTCTTTGTGTCATTTTGTCATTAACAAACAAGCCTGATCCTGCTTTATTTTCTACATATTGTTACGATGACAAACATCCTCATGTGTATTCACTGCGTCAGAAGCAGTAGTAAAATAATTCCCTGCCATACAGGAGCAAATTATTTTCCACAGGCAAATTATAGGTAGCAGAAAAAAATTTTCCTTTGGGGAAAAATAAAAAAGTACTTTATTCTGTACCTACAGTAGTTTAAGACATCCACAAGGAAAACACTAAGGTAAAAGAGGAGCTACAACTGGACTTATTGCTGCCCGTGTGTGCAGGGCATCCTTCTCCCGAAATTGGTACTCGGTGAGTTAAGGGAGAATAACCACTAGATGGGGATGTCTGGCTTCAGAATGTAACAGACCCAAGGGTAACACACAGAATACGTGCTAACAAACTGCGACAAAGGAAGGGGGAGAGGAAACTGTAAAAAGAAAAAAGAGCCCGTGCAGCTGCCTTATCTTTCTCCGGAATGAGTGAAAGATGAATGAATTGACTCATATTGCACAAGGGATAAACAAGTACAAGAGAAAATTCCCAAACTGACAAGAAAATAATTTCAGCAAATATCCAGATGAGAGCAAACTGCTGATGCATCTCCCCTGACCTTCTGGCAGGTTCTTACATTTCTGACCAGCTCTTGTCTTGGACAGGAGATCTTTTGGTAGTTTCACCTGCTCTTAGTCCTCCTTGTCCTCTTTTCCACCTCGCTAACCTTATGTCGTCCCCTCTTCCCTCCAGCACCTGGTGGCCAAATTCTGGTGCTCCTCTATCCACATCTTTTCCTTTTCAGGTTACAGGTATAACTTAAACATGCATCTCCTGCAAAAATAATGGAACCCACTCCTTCACGACGTGAATGGCCCTCACCCCCTTCAACCCATGACAGAGCTCCTGCACCAACATTCTTCCTCTTCAAATGGTTCTGTAGGTCCCAGGGCACGAAGACACTGTTATCAGTCCTTAAACTCTTCACAGCACTGGCAATGCTCATCTCAGTTAATCAGCTTCGGGGACCCCTTGCTCACTTGCCCCTCTTCCTCCTCATGATCGCAATGTCTTCTGCATCAAAACCAAAGGCCCCTCTTCCCTCCATCTTCAAATTCTCTCTGAATATTACCCTTCTCCCCAGCACATAAAAGCAAGTGGCCAAATAACGACAGAGAACCAGAGCAGTGGGAAACTACTCAGAGATAGTTTAAATATTTCTTTAAATACATATTTAAATATTATTAAATACATGTAATTTAAAGATCCCGTTACATGTCAAGAGAAGGATGCACCCCAAAGTGAGAATCTTTTACATTTTGTTGGTGTTGTCCTCATTGCAAGACTGATTACACCTTGCTGTAGATGCAGACAATTATACGTAGGGACAACACCTGTCTGAACACAATTATTTTATTTGCAAGAGCAGGTGAGAGGTTCACATCAGCTTTCCATACACTTAAGAACAAACCCATAGAAGACACCTGGGGAATCCTGTCAGGAATACAGACGGATTTGGGAGGATTTAAAAAAATGGGATCTTCCTTTTTTTCACATCTGGAAACTGCTTACTCACATAAAAATTTTCTAACCAGTATTCATTCACACTAAAAAGGAGGAGACATGAAATCTTTTTAACTGTTTTACCTTGTCCCAAGGTAAGAAGATCACAAAAGACCACTGTTTATTGCTTTGAAAGTATCCAGGCATCTCCTTTTAAAAACACCCTCGTGTAAGAGTGAAAAATGGTAAAAAAATGAAGAAACACTGTTACTAAAAAAGTTTCTTTCAACTTAATGTGCAAAATGTTGGATTTATTTCTAAAGCTGCATTTTAGAGATGACACATATTTGGTCAGGTTTTCAAACTCTGAGAAAACAAAAGAAACAGTTCATGTCCAATATGTTTTGTCATAGCTTTCAACTCACTGGAAAGTAAAGGTAAATGCAAAAAGCACAGGAGGCTGAATTCTTATAATTTATTTCAGCCAAAGATGAAATATTAATTGATGTCACCAGTACAGATTCAGCCTCCTCTGGGCGTTTTCTGTAACATATTTGAGATCTGAAAAGACACTGTTAAGGGTCCGTGCTCTGTGCAAGCAATTAGGCTGTGGAATTCCCTCCCATCAGGCATGAAGAAAGTAATTCAATGCATTATGCTTGAACATACCAGCGCCTGGGTGGGCACTCCCATTTACTAAAAGAATAACTATATGTGCACATCAGAAAAGACTTTAACTACAGCTCCATGAAAGATCCTGTGCAAAGATTTCTTGAGGAGTTGCGGACAATACTCCCAAAAGGAAACCCGAGACCATCCTCGGAATTACAACATCATCCACTACAGCAAGGAAGCATAAAACAGCTCATTAGCAACCCTATCGAGTGACAGACCTAAAGCCAGCTCCAAAGTTGTCCACACCTGCCCGTCTACAGCAACTGCCAAAACCCCAAAACTCCTCTGGGGAAATAATCCTTGTCCCTCTTCTTACATCTGGATATTGTAACCCCAATATGCTCCAGGGAATCACAGGTTTTAGAGCAGCAGGGTGCACAGCAAGGGTCAAAAGATAAGCAGATGCTGTAAGAGCCCCTCCCCCCCCCAATTAATTCCACACTACTGTGCTTCAAATGTGACAACCCAAAACACCAGTAAAAATTTCTGTCAATTTTAAGTAGCATAATATGAGGTAGTCCAGCAAAAAATATACATTGGCATTTCTAGTACATCTGGTTCACTTACAGTTATATGTGAAAATGCACAAGTTCCTGTGAGTTCCTACGATCTTAGGAACTCATTTACAGTAGGCACCCTGATATGTTCTTTTGATGGCGTAAGAGCAAAGTGTAGCAATAATAGTTATTGTACAGCTTCACACTGAACTCCAATACTATAGCGAAAGCCTTAATTACGTTAAAAGCAGAAGTCTTAAATAAGCCAGAAAAATGCATCTTCCCACTTCATCCTCCACAATGATCTGAATACTTCATTAGCCTCCCAGGATCTGTTTTCCATAAGCAGTGGGATTTTTTTAACATGTGCTGTATACAGGCCTCAGGAGCAATCTATCAAGAAATTTGATAATGAGTTCAGTGAAATTAAACTAAAACCTGAGACACACGAGTATCTGTCAGAGATTCACAAAGATCACACACACACACCCCATATGACACTCCAAAGAAAGATGAGAACAGCCTCGGTTAGAAACCAGACATATTTATCCTTGTGGAAAACTTCTCCAATTGTTCAAAAATTTCAGAAAGATAATTATAAATATGTAGATGATAACACGTGTGGAAAATGTGAGAGGAGAGAAATGCCATTTTTTCCGACAACGTAGTAAGAAATTTCATCTCACTGTAATGGTGTCTTGGAAGTGTGAAAAAGGACTCTTTGCTAGTGTCAGTGTTGTTTGTTTTTCTTCCTGATATACATAATCAGCATTATTACTATCAGAATTTACTTCACCTTTACAGTAAAAGACATAAAACTAGATGCAATAGAGCTGTGGTGGTACGCAGCTGTAACAAGACCAGTACCACAGATCATGGACAGTAGAAGAACATTATACAGGAGAAAATCAAAACTCCTCACACAATCGAAACACTGCAAGGTACTGCACCAGGTCATCTGCAAGCCTGTGTATTAGAAGTTTTCAGAAGAAATTACTCTCTTGCAAGACACAAAAGGCAGAAGAACACTCCCTAATATTTCCCTAAATGATTCTTGCCCTTACACTTCATGAATATAAACCTATGGGCTTTTTCCTGCATATTAAACTCGGTTTCAAATTTTGATCCCAAGTAACATTGAATCTAAATAGGTGAAGGCATGTGCAAACAATGCCTGGGACTCCCGTGCTTTGGAAAGAAAAGAATTTAACAACGGCCTGAGTTCCTTGATCACTTCACTACAGCTCCCCCATTGTCTCAAAGTGCCCTAAATTCTAGTTCCAGGCTTAATTCTTAAAAGAAATGCATGGTTTTGATGTAAAAAAAAAAGATGCATTAATACTGCAGGACCACTTAATCTCTGTTAGACTACAAAAAACTTGTCTACAAAAAGTTTGAAGCACAATAAAGATCCCAAAAAGAAAGTCTAAATGGCAGCACCCCCATCTAAACTCTCACTTGCTTCTCTCCGCTGGCCAAGCTGGTATGGGTTCAGCAGCCAGCACAGGCACCTGAACTGGCCACTGCATCTCCCACACAGGAGGCAGGGCAGAGCCTGAAGCAGGTTTAAGGAGGCAGACAGGTGGACTGGAAGTGGCACAGGAATTCACGAATCCAAAGGGCTGCATTCCTGGCCCACATGAAGGGACATACTGCCCCAGCTGCAGGATGGAAGAGCTCAGAAGCCCACTCATGTACTAAGTAGAAATGTACATTCCAGTAAAAAGTCACATATGAAGTCAAAACATATGAAAAAAATTCCAGAGGGTCCTTGTTACAGATCGGAGCGCAGTAACAAGAATCTACTTACTATATTTCTCCTCCCCACCACAGCATTGAGACACTTTTTAACTATTTCACACTCAGCATTTTGCTTTTTACTTAAAACATGCAGAAATTTTACAGACTCCCTACCTCTGGATAAGAGTCTATTTAGTACAAATCTGCTAAGAGGTACCACCTGCAGTAGGGTTTTTAAGATTAATTACCTACCACATATGAAGATAATAGCAATCAGATCCATTACAAACAGCTGAGTGTTTTTCTAGCACTTGAAGGACATCTTTAAAGGGCATCTGCAGCTGTAATGCCCTGTGGGACAGCCCAGGGTTGTACCTGGTCACATACACAGTCCAAAAGTTGATGCCCTGGCTTCTGCTCTGGACCATTGCTCTGCCATTGCTCAGTCAGAGCTTCAAACTGTACTGTCTGTTTGGGATAATAAATCTTAACCCAAATCTCCCTTCAAAACAACATCCACTAACCCAATTAACGTAATTTTTTCAAAATGAGTTATCCATAACCAGTGTTCAGCTGTACAGTAGATGGCAGTAAATCTTCACTTGCCATGTCAGAAACGCTCCGGCCTCTCTTCAGAATTCAAACTATTTGTGAATACATTTATGACATTTTCCAACATGCTGTAGAAGTAAACTCCTGCTCAGCTAAGCATCTTCAGCTTTCTCACCAACCTCTTCCCTAGGTGTGCACATGTGATTCTATTATTTCACACACAGTTCATTCTCAGAATTCTTCCATTTCGGGAAAGCAATGGGATGTACATCCTCCTTAGCACTCTTAGATGAAACCTGGCTCATTTCAATGTAATAGAATCCAAAAACATATGAAACATAAAACAGAGGATTCTTAATCACAGCTGTAAATGTGTTGGCACACAGAGAGCGAGGAAGGGAAAAAAACATACTGGGTGTTGCTGACAGCGTGTCAAACAGCATTACCAGAAAGAGAAGCAAGATGCAGCATGTGATTTGGATGACACCCTGGGACACAGAAATATAACTCAATTTAGATTTTTCTGTCACAGAAAAGCATCCTCTTCAAGCCAAGCCTTTGCAAAGCTCCGAATCTCTCTTAATATGGTTTTGATGTTCATTTAACCTCTGCCACCAAAGATGCAGTTTCAAGCTTTGAAATGCTCCATGACCCAGTCTGCAAAAGGTACATTTCCTAAATAATTTTACATCTAGACATCCGCTCCTAGTAATTTATAGGACACATGAAGCCATTAAAATTGAGGGTTTGACCCAGAACACCAATTGGTAAAAGTATTTCCAGTTCCCTACCTCAGTTCTCGGATCATCACCCAAATGAACAAAGGTTTGCTAGGCCAGCTTTTTGAGAAAGTTTACCCTCGGTTAAGTGGCCATAAATTCAGTGAAATTGTAACATTCACACATGTGAGGAAGGCAGCCCTTTAAGTGCCTTCTCTTCACATACTATCTAGAGTACAAATTAAGCTCATCTCAAAAAATACTGTTACGCCTTGTTGCCCTTCAGACACTTTCATCAAAAACAACAGGAAGCTACAAAACAATCTCTCTTTACACTGGATGACACTAATTAAACCAGATCAATATTTTACTAACTTGTAACACTGCACAGAAATCTGTTCTACATCACGGCCTTCTGATGGACTGAATTCCAAAATAATTTTGGTGCCAGCTCTCACATTCCCCAAAGTGTTTTAAAAAACCACCTTGCAACCATCTGTAGAGGTCTCATAACTTGCATCCAGCACTTGAACACTGGCTCTCTGGGAATTTTGGGCTAGCATTCAAGATCAGTACCCTGGCATCTGCACAGGGCAGTGCACAAGTGTGAAATCTTTGGGACTCAAAGCCCCACAAGAAACATCTTCTGACCGTGTTTATGCGCAAGTCAGTCGAACAGATACTGCAGTTTTGTTTCTCATGACCAGCAGTCGAATTGGTTGCAAAAAGCAATTTTCCTGCTGCACTAAAGCAGTTGTCTCTGCATTAGTGCAGGTTGCTGGAGCAGCAAGGACAGAGACCTTCGCCAGGACTCACAAACAATACTGTCCTTGTGCCCATCCTGTTCCAGCGTGGGACTTGCTTGCAGGAAGTGGAAAAAGCTTACAAACAACAATGTTACAAACAACAAACAAATGTTCTGGTACTGGCAGCCTGAGAGAAGAGAATTCTATCTTTGCAGCAGTGAAAGGAACGTGCTCACTTAAAGTTGGTAGCAGCAGTGTGTGTGCAGGTAAAGTGAACTCTAAAATTGTTCTATATAGAAAATGTTTTAAATACCGAAACTGTTTTAGAGGCTTTTTCTTTTTTTTTTCCCTTAATGCTTTTCAATGCACACAAAACCACACAACTGAAAGTAGGACAAATACCTTTTAGAAGCTGTTGAAACGGAATAGAAATGAAAAGTCTCTGTGAGGAAATACACACATATATGTGGAACCTTTGTGTAACTATAAACAACTACAGATACACTAATACAAACATTAAGAGACACGCACACACAAAATTCATGAATACAACTAGATTCTCAAAATTGTTTTTATTTGCGTAGCTGCACAACACATCTCCCCAGCAGCCCCTGAGCCTCCTAGAGAGCTTCACCCATTGCAATTTACCCAGGGGCAATGATTTGTAGAACTGCTATGATGGTGTTACGCTCTGGGATGTGCTCTCGGTCTCTGCACGGGTGTTAGATGGTGAGTTGGACTAGATGATCCTTGTGGGTCCCTTCCAACTCATAATATTCTCTGTGTGTGTGTGTGTGTGTGTGTGTGTGTGATCTCTGAAGGTCAGGGGTCTTTACCTTCACCACCAAACCTGCTCAACTTAGGCTCTAAGCCAGTCACTACCACTTTCTTTAGATGCTTGTAGCACTGTTAAAAGGAAAAGCTTGCTTGAAGTCTACCAATTTGGACCTTGTCAGGAAGCGGGGTATGAAAAAATCGCCATGTTTTCAAGAAGCCTAGCAAGAACATGGAGGTTATACCTATGAAAAGCCTCAGAGCTCTGAATTAAAATTTACCTCTTTGGTCTACCAATAGCAAATACTTCACCTCCCAGCCCCAGGGCAAAGCTCACTGGCTTTACACTGCTTCACAACAACTACACCCTAAGTAAAGGCACAGGTTCCTCTACACCATCAGAGCAATTTCAGCTCAAGACGCCCATTCAGCTCAGTGTGGGTGGAGAGGAACCTTGCCAACTGTAATCTGATTCTTCACCACTTAACATCTTTCCTCTCAAATGCTGAACTGAACACCTTGAGATTTCCTCACGTTTTTATAAAACTGACTCACAAGATATTCCATCATCAAAGTGGCAGAGCTGAAAACCTGCCAAAAAAAAAGTGTAATACACTTCAACTAAAAACAAAAATAAACAAAATCACACAAATTCCAAACAAACAACCCCCCAAATAAACAAACAACTCCCCCCAACCAAAACACAACATGAAAAATCATGTAATTATTTTCTTGCACACTAACCCTTCCAGGCCACTGAAGCATGTGTTTAACATTCAGTGGGCTATTGTCGGTTTAAGGCGGTAGAATAAATCAAATAACCACTTCTGCTCCTTCAACTATAAACAATACTTAAATTCCTTGGTGGATTTAGGCCCCAGTCACTACAAGTCAATGAAGCTCTGTAGTATATTGCATTCACTCCAGAGCAGCATTTGCTGCAGCCTCATTGTAGGATAAAATGTTCAGGGAAAAGAAAGCAAAAATCCTTGCAGTAACACGTACCCGCTCACTTTGGAGGAGCTAATCTTTCAGTATGAGCAAGATGAGCTAGATAAACATCTCTTCTCACCCCATTAAGTTATGAGCCCCCTCCACATCAAAGACAACACACAACAGCTGAGTCATATACAGTATTTACGTGACATCCACTTGTCCAGTACAAATGCCCTTACAGAACCTAAATATCTTCAGCCTGAGAGAAAACTATGGACAAGCCTCTCATACTGCAACAGCAAACACACAAGGCCCAGACACTCACAGACTTGTGACCTTTATTACACCCCACCACAGGCTGCTCACTAGCATGTGGACAACCCTATTTATGGCAACATCGAAGCACTGCAAGTTATCCCGTCTGAGAGCTTGGAGACAGGCACACCTGAACCATCACACATCTCAGGACTCCTCATACGCACTTTGTTTTGCTCTAGCAAGACAGAGAAATTGGCATCATCCCCAGCCTATCTTGGTTTTAGTTCTGACACAGCTACAGGCAACACAAAAGGATAGGATGCCATGGCACGAGGAGAGTATTCAATGCTGACTAATGATGACCGAGCTCTAAAAGGATCAGAAACTGGATTTTAAGAAAAATCTTTGCTCATGAGCCAGAAATCAAGGTCAAAGAAAGCTGGGGATGATGAGAGATTTATGCCTCTTTTTACCACTTCTCCCTTTCTAATCCTTGCATTGTCTCCCAGCTGGGTAAATGCAATTTGAGTTTCCTGTCTCTACCTGGAAACTGCTTCTTCAAGTTTTTTCCTTTTGCAAGTTTTGGTTCAATGCCTTTTCCGCTCCTCCTCTCATGATGCTGCATAAAAGCAGCTCCAAAAAGTTCAAGTCTGGACACACCACTGGGACACCCCACAATACCCTGTGGGCCACAGCCTGGGATGCTTCACCTCATTAACCCAGTAACACGCATGTGCTTGGAAGCAAGACTTCCTGAAAAACTACCTTGATCTAAGTTAAGAGAGGGAGAATTGATCATGCTTGTTTCCTTTTGGTGCACTGCAATGGCTAGTTACCCTTATTATTGAAATAGAATTTTATTCCAACTCAAATATCCAATTCTGAACTTATTTCTTTGGACTTGGCTTTAAAATATGTTGTGTTAACAAGGGCCCAGCTTTCTGCATGAACTGAGGTTACAGTAATATTCAAGATTGCAGGGATCTTTATGTATCTAGTGAACATCATCTAGGTTTACTCCAAACTGTTGGTGAAAATAATGACTAAGACCGTTTCCAAGTCCCTATGGTATTACACTGAAAAGATCCATTTTTGAAGGAAATTCACTACTACCAATGTTTCTCAGATACTTCTGAGTTTAGCGTTTAATACAGTCAGATGTTGCTATACAGATAATGTGTTTCTACCCTAAAAGTAAAAACACAGGGAGATAAGAAGCAAAATACACTGCAAACACAAAAGCTCATTATCTCTTTATCTACGTTTATCAAACAAAACTAAAATCTTGGGGGGGAAAAATCAGCTCCTTTTAACAGAAGATTATGCTGACTGAAATTACAATTCTACCCTGTAAGCTTCTGTTATTTCAGTCTTTATCAAATGCATTAACCTTAAAAATATCCTGTAATATTGTCTCTTACTTGTATCAGACTAACCACACTACAGCTACACAGACCTTCCCAGTCATCACTGATCAATGGTTAGCCCTTCTTCCTCAGTGTGAGTTTATTCACAGATTCTATTATTTTTTCATTAAATTCTCACAGCAAAAGTCTCTGGGGACTTCTGGATCTCACTCTTTGGATTCTCTGGTACAGCTAACCAGATGGATTGATTTTTAGTGCAGTTCTACTACAAAAAACATTACCATATTCTTACTAAATATTGGCTTCAATGTGTGCTGTATCCTCCTCATTCAGCACATCAAGGTTATCATGCTCTTTTCCAAATAGAAAATTATGTACTTATTGGAAAGTGGAGTATTTATTGAACACTTCTGCTCCTTTTTTGCTTCTTTACAGTCTTTATTTAGTACTGAGTCTCACTCCTTTCTAGCATCATTCTCCTGAAATATCTGAATTTTTCCATTGACTACAGATTTTATTTTTAACTTCCCAGCCAGAACACCCCTGTTCATTTTTCAGTTTGAGTGGGAATAGTGCAGCAGAGACTTTGCAAATGTTTCTTAACAAAACCTCTATTTAATTTATTCACTTCTCATTTTTAACTCTTGATCAACTTTGCTCAAAAGATTTTCCTGGGAGTGATGAAATTCAACATTTCCGAAATACCAAATCAGCGTGTTACCCGTACAAACCAGCATAAGCCCCTTCATCAGGAAGTAGGTCACGCTCACTGGTCCCTAGGCAACCACCAAATCTCACTCCCTTGATCAATTCATCTGCATCCCTGTTCATGACGTCTGAAACGGGTTCAGCTGGTATTGTGTGCTGTGGGTTTTGCATTAGATGATTATTATCTGTTTGTAGCAATGCTAAGTGTGCTACTATTGGCTGCGTCAGATCTCTGGCAGATTGAATGGCCCATTTTAAAATATTTCGTATCTGTTTTCCTTCTCCACCCACTGCTGTACAACAAACTAGTTCACATCGGTCTCTGGTCTTATTTAATGGGATTCTTCTCCAGAACTTGATGATCAAGTTTAACCCTATGCAGTCAAAACTCAGTGGACATGAGACACTCATCAATTCTTTAATACCGTAACATCCAGCTTCATTTTTTTTTCTATGCTTGTCCCTTCTGAGAGTCTGGATGACCACATGAGCAGCGGGGGAAGCCACAGAGTATATCCCAGAGCAAACTGCATTGTTCCACACACACGTGCACTAGCAGGGCATTTCAAAGTATGAGAAATGAACAGGCACCATACAACAAGGCAGGGACCAGAAACCACAATGGCAGAGCCCTGGTCTGGGCAGACGTAAACTTGCTTTCACTGGGGCTGGGTGACCTCCCTCTGCAAGAGTTGCATCTAGTGCTCAAAGCTGTTGGTCATCACAACTACCTGACCATCGAAGTATCCCATGAGCTTTATGACTCTAGTCACACAAAGAGTTCTCCAAGGGTTGAGCAACACACGTTTCTTAAAATTACTGAGAATATCAGTTCCCACAGCCCTTCAGCACCATGTGAGCAATTTCTCTCTCACATATTTTGTAGGAGGGGACCAGTCTGTCCACAGCAAGATGAGCTCGGTTTGTACATCTGACTTAGCAGGAGCATCCAATCTTGTAAATTAAATGTTAATTCAGTGCCTTCATATCTGCTTCTTACAATGTCCAGACATTCTTTGCCTTCCAGTTTGTGAGGTACCAGCTGCTGCATGAAGGGAGTTCTGCAGCTCCCAGGAACCTGGCCCAAAGCTGTGCTTGGGCTCTACTATTAGGATGAATTTTGCTGGCTTATAAAGAAATAGTTCATGTGATCCTGCATATTTTTCTTCATTTCTTCTGACAATTATCTTCTGGTCATAGATCAGAACTAAGACAAAAAAGAAGATTTTTTTTCTCAGCCCCATCTAGAGACATTTTGTGTGTGCAAGAGTAGAAAGCTAAGAAGGTCCAACCTGTACACCAAAAATTAGATGATGATGGAGAGACTAAAGCCAGCTACCAGAACATGGATGTTATTTTGTCAAGGTAATCAGTAATATCATATTGTCACATACTTAGAGTGACTGCACCTCTATAATAAAAAAAAAAAGAAAGAGGCAAATATAAAGAAATTAAACACACATTTTCATATAGAAAGTGCCCATCCTTTGATTCCAAACTGGTAAAAAGGAAAAAAATAAAAAAATGTGAAACAAAGAAAAATGAAAAAGACGTACATATTTTTTAAAATGTTCTCGCAGATAAGCTGCGGGCAAGAAACAAAATTTTTTCTGTATTTAGCCGGGAAAAAAGTGTCACCTCTGCCTACGTGTCTTAAAAGACATACTGGAATAAGGGAAAATTTCTCTGTATTGCTCAAAACTGGCATTGAGATTCCAGTGCCTCAGAAGAGACAACCACGATACACCACCAAATACAACTACGGACTAACCCTGGCCATTGCCTGCCCCGACCCAGCTCACAGGAGGAGGTACAATCGTTCCACACAAGCAATGTCAAGTGATAGCACTTTTTCCTGACACATACTCAGCAAATGCATCAACAGAAGTGGATGCTGCTCAGACCTTCACTGAGGAGAGCAGGAGAAATATGTCTAGACTTCACTCCTCACCTCAATGAGATTGCTGCTTGTTTTAGTATCTTGCATTAGCTCTCCAAAGCAGCAAGCCAAGAAGTCTAACAATAAAAAGCTTAGGGAAAGCTCATTTCATTCCTCCATGCCCCACCAGTTCCAGGGACCATGGGTTTGGGGTCTGGACTTCACTGTGTGACCAGTGTTCAAATAGCTACAGCCTTAAAACCTGCTGGGCATGACAGCCTGCAGACACAGCAGATTTCCATCTGTCTTCATCATCAAGCTGTGGCTGTCAATCCCACCAGCTTCACGGGAAACCCTGGTGTTACCAATCAGCTTAGCCTACTGTGCACAAGCCACACAGCTACAAACCATAAAATTATTGTTTTTACAAGGGCAGTGGATTTAAAATTGCATAAGCCAGTCAGCTGAAGAAGTGAGAGGCTATTGGACCAGCTTAAATGCATATGCAAATGGATAAAAACCACATGCATCAGTGTCTTCTGAGATAAAAGAACCTGAACCTTCAACATTATATATAAGCACAAAAGAGAAGAGGTAGTTTGTGTTTCTTCCAGACCAACACATACAAGAACTGCCCTTGGAGGAGCAGTTCACCACATGATCTCTAATGGCATCAGCATCTTCTATAGATACAGAGAGACAACAGGTGGGAGAAGCAGATGAGACAAGGTTTCTTTTAGGTGTACAAAGTTTGTATTCCATTCATGCTATTTGTGAAATGGAATAACATCAGCAAGTAGTCATGAGGCCACAAGTTAGGAAATTACATCATATATTTGGCAATGACTGCAGGATATAAATAACCTGGAACAAACCTCTCACAGAAACAGATGCAAAAGCGAATTCACTTGCCCCTTGTGCAATTTGCAGTTTGTAACATTTATGTGTGGATGGGAAAGTTGGTTTTTGCTTCCCAGAAGTTAGACAAACCTGCCAGAACCGGGTTGCACATTTCCACACAAATGGCAGCAGGTGATTGCTACGAGCTGCAGAGCAGCTAATTCACGATGCTGAACAGCATAAATCCAAGAAAGAATGTAAGGACCCTTCTCCTCTCTCTCTATTTCACAGAATCACAGAATACTATGAGTTGGAAGGGACCCACAAGGATCATCTAGTCCAACTCACCATCTAACCCCCATACAGAGACTGAACACACACCTCAGAGTAGTAAACATAAACCTAGATCCCTCACAGGTGCACAGTCCACTCCAGGAGAGACCCACAGGACCATCCAGCCCTACACGCCCCAGCTAGACCACATTTTCCCATTCAGAGTCGCTACAGAAAGAGAAATTACTCCAAGTGTTATGACTTAGTACAAGCAGCCCTCTGTAGCCAATCTTACAATAGGAATAGCGTATCTCCCTTCTCCCCTTTGGGCTGTTTTAAACCCATTTGTGCGTAGTTCAACACCTAGAGCCAGACCCTGCAAAGATAAAAGTATAGGAATAATTTTATTCCCATAACCTGTCCTCGGGGCAAACGTGCACATACACTTTCAGAGTAAGGTATATCTGACTTAAATTAAATGAACCCTACACAAACTAACATTAATTGTTTCTTCTGCTTTTCTAACATAGTTCTCTAAGTAAAGGTACGCATAGATAACTGAGACCCACAGGACATTGGATCACATCTGTTCAAAACTACTGGCATCCTCTACCATTCATTAAAAGGGACAGCATGGGTGAACTTCTCCTGGGTACTAGAAATAACACATTGTCAATTTAGCAGCTACAGAACCATCACAATAAGGGATTGTGAGTAGACAAACAACTGCTAAACAAATCCTAATTCATAATAATGCAAATAAAATAAAGATACTGGAAATACTCTCAGCACTTCACCACACTGATCTTTAGTAACTTTTCTTCTTCCTTTCCAGTCTCACCAGGGGATAAGCAACAGCCTCATTGTGTCGCTGAAGACGGACGTGAATCCCAGCCCTCCCACTAACATATTTGCTTGCATGGGGATAGGACTTTCCAGTGAAATTATAAAACAGATTCCAGGCAAAATGCTTTGTGTCTTAGTGCTTAGCAGACACACCAAAACACAGAGGTTTTGGTATGTACTGTGCAAACACAGCCAGAAATAATTCTTGCTGTTCAGCTCCTCCCCATCCTGCAACACTAAGAGGATGAGAAATCACGACATTAAAGATCTGTTGCTGCTCTTGCTTCCTCAAAATTAGCCTTTGGTATTTCAATCTGCAAAGTCCTTTCTGTTTTCAAGAATTCCAAGGTGCTTTACTAACTCTGCTTAATTATGTGTTGCGGTTTTGGATTGTTGAATTGAGTGTAATGTACTTTTTACATGCGAGCAAAGAGAGGAAAGGCGGAGAAATTGAGCAAACCCACCATAAGCAAGACCACAACACTGCCTTTTCTTAAACAATCTGGGTTAGCACACATGCTTAACTAGTCAGAGGTGAAGCCAGTAAATTCAGTAAGCCTTCCACAAGTTAAATCAATTGTGCTCTAAAGCAGAGGTGTTCACTGCTCATTTAAACTTACCTAGATATTGACTGAAACAAGGTACATGATAAATAACTGCAAGTTTTAGAAACATGTCAGGACAGGAGGACTGCTTGTCTGTTCTACAGCTTGTTGCACTTCTTTGTGCAACAATTCATAACCCTATGCAGAAGTCACAAGATTTCTAAGTTAACTGGAATCATCACATAAAAGTAATTACCCTGCAGCACAGAAATAATCTAAACAATGAGGAACAATCTCAAGCAAATGCCAATCATGCTGCCATTTTACAGATGTTGCAGGGTTATCACTTCCTTGCTTCTATCACTGCTATAATTTTAAGATACAAATAAAACAAATCTTTATAGTGTTAGCCATCAGCCTTCACACACGGCTGCTGTAACCACTCCTCTACTAGACCTTGCTTATTTTTCCATAAGGATTTTACCTATTTTGATCATGCCCTCTTTCATTCTCTCTTGCAGTGCAGACAGTAAAACACAAATGTTAGTTAAGCACAGAAATCCTTAAAGTAGATTTCACTGGGGTTATAAGCTATTTTTAGCCCAGCCAGCACAGAGATGCACTGGAGTGTTTACTAGCTTGAACATAGGTCATAAAGTCTGCATTTGTCATTACCAAAGACCACCTGCAGTTTAAGAAATTTATGGCCAGTGACAACTGTTTATTACTCTCCAACGGGCAAATAATTTAACCCTTCTCTATCAGCCATACAGCTCTGGAGGGAACACTGCAGCAGTGACCTTTGTGCTGTCTTTCAAACCTTGTGCCTACAGAAACATATAGGGGACTTGCTGCTCTCAGAGTTACAGGTCTTCAAGTGGGAAGTGCCAATTAGACATGCAAAGCCAAAACTCCCCAGGAAGCCTCCCAGAAACAGCAGATAAAATACCAGGAAAACAAAAGCAGCTCTTCCACAGAAGAAGAAAGTACTAAAGAACCCAGACCTGAGAAATGGATACATTACTGAACATCCACCATTTCACATTTTATCAATTTCAGTATTATTTCGCCCCAAATTAACCCTGTATGTAATTGTAAATCCATGTGAAATATTTACATATGAAATGACAAATGATATATTTTGCACAGTATTTTCAAATACCTTTCCCATTGTCTTTATCACCTATTGTCTTTGTATTAGTTTCCTGGTGTCTGGCAGCATCTCTCCATGTACCTACTCCAAATTCATGGAAAAATTCCTAAAAAAGCCCTCTGGCCTACCTTGCTCATTGCTTTGGGTAGGAGACTGAGGGAAGTTGCAAAAGCCAACAAGACCTTAATTGATTACGTTTGGGCAAACACAAGAATTTAATCAGAGGTAGTGATTTACAGGATCAGGACTCAATTGCTGTATGATGGCTCTTTTCTGCTCTATTAAACAGTGACTGCAGCTCAGCCCAGAATAGTTGCTCTACTGTTCAACCAGGTAATAATACACAGGATGGAGGAAGGAATTGCATGTTTTTTCAAATCAAGGCAATTCTCCCTGAGAACACTGCATTATTGTATTTGCCTACCACAATACAAATATGATAAGCCTAGATTTATAGTCACTTTTGGTTTACTCTACACTCAATGGATAAAATTAATGGTCAACAAAGTCATGTGAAGGTTGTAATTTGGAATTTAGACTACCTAGATTGGGAACAAGGCAATATTTCTCTATGATGAATTATCTTAAGCTTCAGCAGGGAAAGTTTAGATTTGATATTACGAAAAGGTTTTTTACTGAAAGAGTGATCCGGATGTGGAATGGGTTGCCCACAGAGGTGGTTGACTCGCCAACCCTGGAGGTGTTTAAGGGTTGGCTGGATGAGGTGTTGAGTGATATGATCTAGATGTAGATGATAGGTTAGTTGGATTATAGGTTGGACTAGATGATCTTCAAGGTCCTTTCCAGCCTTATCTATACTGTGATACCACTGTGATACCACAAGAAACCTGAAATCTGACTTCCAAACCAGAATGATCATTCTGTTCCTCACCAACTTCAGTGTACCATATCAATTATTCTGGATGAATAATTTATTTATCATTACATTCGTTATTTGTGTGAAAACAAGTCTTCGAGGAATTACGTATGTCCAAGAGAACTCAGGCTTAGTCTGTATCACTTGTCATGCCTAGATGAGTACTAATGCAGATAATTTTACATAGTGAATTAATATCTTCTACATGCCATGACCTCCTCAACTTCATTCTTTAGGATACTTAGAGCAATTTGAAACAACTATCTTGATGTTATTCCCAATTTGCTGAAGCCAAGAGAAAGATTCCTATTTATTTACACAGAAAACAATAAATTCTTTTAACCGTATACTCCTTCCTTTAGAAGTGTCATCTCTCATTCTAAGCACTTACTTCATTTGCAATCAAAATATTCTCTGCAAAAGTACTGGGCAAGACAACACTGGCAGGGCTCCTGGGATTTCCTGCCAGGCTACTATAGCCTGTGGTCTCTCCTGTGGGCATCCAGCAGCCAACCTGGGCAGCCCTGGGAGAGCTGGCTGTGGACAGGGCTATCAGAGCTGCTCTGCTGGATCGACAGCAAGGTCCTGGACACTGCATGACTGAGGTTCACATTTGTGGAGGCAGGAACCTGAAGCACTGGTTCCAGGTGAGGCTGCTGGATCTATCCTGGGCTGGCTGCCCTGGGAACCCAGGCACCATCAGGAACTCCAGCTTCTCTGCAGGGAGCTCCTCCAGCTTCTCTGCAGAGAGTTCCTCCACCTCAGCCTCCTGGACCAAATGGGCAGAAGCGACTCAAAGACCTCAGCTGCAACAAATGCAGAGTCAGTGACTCTCTAAAGCATGGAGCTCCTGCTTGGATCACTTGAGAGGAAGAAAAAAGACCAGTTAGAAATTTTATATCTTAAATGCTTGCAAGAAAAGGCCCATTAGTTCAGATCACACAATACATGTTGTGTTTTTTCACAGAGAGACTCTGCTGTAAAAAGTAAGCCGACACATTCTGCACTGGCTTTATCCTCTAAATGATTTCACATTCTGTGCCAAATCCAGCACATTATAATAATCTTGCCCTGGAATGGAATGTGGGAGAAATTATTTATTACGTATACTCACATACATATGTACCTCTCAATCTGATGTTTGCTCATATTAATAGCTGGGACAATAAAAAGATTAACAGTTTAATATCTCCTACTTCTGTGAAGATTATAGGTTTCTACTCCTTGGCAAGTACTTTGAATTGTCAACAACATAATTATGCACTATTCTCACAAACTTTTGTGCAATGGAGCTCTTGTGTGAGGTGTTAAATCAGTTAAAAAAATCTTTTAAGTGAATTAAATGTTAAACTGTTTCAATCACTTGCTTATTGACACAGTCCAATATCTTCAAAATCCGTGTTCCTGACAATTCAGTTTGAACCGCAAACGACTTTGAGAAGTAAGATTTGTTCATAATTCTTGAATTAGCTTACACTGATGAGCCACAGGGAGCCCAAACTTTTGCCTGGTTGCACAAGTGATTTAGAAAAATACATGTAACTGAAATTAATGATACCAGATTTACTGGTGGGATATGCTGCTGCATTTCCACTGATCTCCATAGCATTAGTTAAGAACAAAGGTCACTTTCCATTCCAGCACACTGGAGCAATCCCCGGAACAGCAATGCCACGGGCTCTGGAGAGCTTCTGAAGACTAACAGAGCACAGGGCAGGAGAACAAGGGCAAGATGTCACTGATGCCTTCCCAAACAAGCAGGGGAACTTTAGAAAGACATTAAGTTACAACAGTATTCAGAGATCTGATTCATCACAAGACAAAAACAGGGCACTCAGTGCCAATTTTATTAGAATTTACTGATTGCAGCTACTGTTTAATCAGCAAACTTAATGTTGTTCATTACAATGAACGTTCACTTACTGATTAAGAAACCTTCTATTTGTCATCAAGAGTCAGATCTTCAGAGGGAGGCTAAAAGCCTCACAGCTCTCTAATTAACACGTTAAAACACATCAAAGTAACCCACACTAAGAAACTGAAAATGGTTGGTTCAACTGGCTTATGTACATCTCCTCAGACTCATGTCTGAGACACTAAAAGCCCTTTTGGCACTATGACCCTTGCATGTGTAGGGTAATTTGGATCTCCTGCATGTCAGACTCCTGCCTCTCGCATCCCCCAAACCCTTTTTCAACCTTTCAGTTGTGCTCTGCTCAAGATAAGAGGGGTTCAGTGCTGCTACACAGATGAACAAGCAGAGCTCCTGCTGCTTTTGGGGTGTGATCAGAACAGTACTGCTACACCCCCATGTTCATACAAAAAACGGCAGTAAAACTTGAAAGAAAAACTATGGCAGAGGAATGCTGTCTTCTGAAAAACAAAACAGCAGATAATCCCTAAATTTAGAAAGTTTATCCTATTATGCAATGAGGCCCCAAGTTTTAGGATAGCCCAAAAAAAGCAGCTACTAACCAAACAGAATGAATTTCTCCAGCTCTAGAGCAGCAAAGGCTCTGATAAAATCAGAGATTAAGCACTGGGGTTACAGTACTCTTTCTGAAGATTAGTGTAAAACTTCTGTCTCAGATAATGTCATCATGCCAACACTCAGTCCCTTTTCTTCTACTCACCAATATTTTGATGCACTGTGATTGATATATTTCTAATTTTCTGATTCCTAGGGAAGAAATCCCAGTAGGTTTTGGTATAACCCCTTTTTCTCACACAAGAGTTTTGTATAACTTACTGGTTAATGTATCCTCCAGGGGAAGACACACAAAATTGATCTGATGTCCCTATGTTACCGCCCTGGAGCAGATGCTCCAGCACAGAAGATTTTCAGATTATCAAGATGGGGTAAGAGGAATATCACAGCCTCTCGTAGTCTATGTAGGGACACTTATCAAAAAGACAGCTGGTATGAGATTGCTATATTCTCTTCTCTATATTCTCTTGAAAACGTCTTAGGTAATTAAGCTGAAGCTTATTTTCCAAACTACAACAGGCTGAGGAATTTGTTCCACCAGCTGAAGAATTAATTTCCTTTATGCTGAAGTAGCCTCAGTTACAGTATTATCTTTCCTCTCAGTCTCCACATATGCCAGCAGATATTTCCATTAGGTACAGCGCTCACAAAGAACTCAGACAAGAGGCTGGAATCACACTTTACTGCCCCAACATTAGGCTGTTCTTGAGTCCTTACTCTGGTAGAGTGGAAATATCTGCAGAGTCTCACTTTGACAAACCACAGAACAATTCAACACTTAAGGAAAGTAAACCATCAGCTCCTGGAGTACAAGAGTCACATTTTGTATCTCAAAATGCAGAAGGTTGTACAAATGCAATGAAACCAGACTGCAGTTCTTTGGTTGTGAACAAGAAATATCACCTTTCATCTAACAGCAAACAAATGCCACTCACACAACAAAAAGGAATAAGGTCTACATGAGAAAAACAAGCAACAAAAGAAACTAGTCTGTAAAAGCTCAATTCTTAAGATGCTTTTGTGTCTGGCACAGGTCAAGCACTAGAAAAGATGCATGAAAGGCTGTGATGGGCATCTGTGCTGCCACAGCTCTGGAATGCTGCAGTGTATGTTTTGAGAAATCCTCTCTGAGAACTGCAGGATCCACATGGCACAGTGCACACATGGTGCATAGTATAGCATTAACTGAGGAGAGGATCTGAACAAGGAAAACATCTGCATCTCCTCCTTTTTACATGGCTACAATTTCTCCTTCGCAAGGGAATTAGGTGCCCCATCTGCATCAGCGCTAGCACTGGCCAGCACACAATTTTCTTCTGGAAAGGATTTTTGTCTAAGGACAAAAGCTGCTTTGAGAGCTGAACTTAAGGCTATTCTGCTCACAATGTACTTCAGTGATGTTAAAAAAAAAAAAAAAAGAGTTGAAAAAAGAAAAAATCGCTTCTGCTACGGTTTTCCTGCGTGAGCTTATTAAGGTAGTATTTGCATTTTTTCAATGTGTTTTCAATGTTGAAAAGCCACAAGAAGGTGAATAAAACTGATCACGCACATAAATACCATGACCCACCTGACCAAAATAACATTTAACTAACGAGGAGGTGCCCACAGGACACATGCATGCGGGGTTTACCCATTTCACTGTGCATGACTTGGCTGTGTAATACATATTTCACATCAATCTCCGCACCAACTTTGTTCACATCAAACCCTTGTAAAAAGATCAACAAGCTCTTAGGAGGATATGAAATTACTCACACAACAGAACACACATAAGCCATGGCTTAATTCAGCAGTGTCCTTAGCTGGCCACCTTTTCCTAGAGTATTTCCAGCTTCCACAAAATGTCTGGAAAGCAAGAGACCAATATTTAAGAGTCAGCAACAGTTTAGCTTGAGTTTTACACCATTTACATCTATTTTTTTCCTCGTAAGGTTCCCATGTGACAGAAGAGTAATTTGCAACTGATAGTACTGAGATGCACGACTTTGCATACATTACCCACTATGGTGCAGCACAGAGATATTTCAAGATAGCTTAAAATAAACTGGCTTGAGCACAAGAAAGGTCTAGATGTAAGAACACAAAGCACTGTCACAGCTTCATCTATCCCAACAAGGGGCAAAAGCAACTGGCACAGCTTGCAGATACATTAGGCTTGGATCGGTGCCCACCTCTGAGCTCAGCTTTGTGAGCAGGCTCTGCCACTCCCACCTCATTTGGAGCAGGCATTTGATTCAATTTTAACACGACTTTTGCAGAGAAAAGTTCAGCCTCCTGCTACCCATGTCCTCAGTGCACAGCCACTTGTAGCAACACCCACATCAACATCAAACAGGCAAACTGGCTGTGCCACATACCACAACAGCAGCTGCGGCATCCACAGAGAGCAGGAGCCCAAACCCCTCCCTCATAACTCTATGGAGACACCGGAGACACTGCACTGGAACAGTCTGCATCTTGCACTGCTGCCACACTGAGCAGGGACCACTGCAAACGTAAGGAATAAAGTCTTCATGCACCTCAAATGTGATTTAAAACAAACGGAGAAGGGGAAATGGAAGTGAAAAATACGTTATTTTCCTCCACATTTGTATGGCACACAAAATTGCCTCCTTAGTATATCCGGTCCTTGCAGGATATAAAACCTGTAGCAACCGAAAAAATGATGACGTAAGCATCAAAACAAAAATTAGGCATCTGAAACACAAAGGAATTTCCAAAACTGATTAATGGTTTTGAATTTTTAAAAAAGTTCTGTAAAATATTCAAGTCGGTAAAATATTTAATGTCTTCTCCTTTTTGGCCGAAGTAATTATATGCTAAATGTTCTTAAAACTGCAAACATCGAAGAAAGATAATCAGACATAAAATTCCCAATTATGTAGGAAGAAAGTACGTAAATCCCAGAGTTAAAAGATCAAACATTTAGTATACTTTCAAGGATCAAGCTTGTACTCAACGGCTCATCAAGTTTAGCTCTTCTCATAAAGAGGGAGCCATTTCTTCCTGGCATTAAAGCACTTCCAAAACATCACTTCCACAACATCACCTCAACAGATGCAGCACTTGCATCCATAGTGCATATTTTATGATCTGCTGGACCAGGTTTTGCTGAAACATGTTCAAGAAAAAGGCCGCATGGAAAAGGACTTCTTTCCCCATGCACAATCTAATTTAATTTTCGGTTGCTTCTGTATTCTATTTTTTTAATGCTTCAGTTCAATTTCTAGTCTACTCCCTCCTCCACTCAAGAAAGGAATCCAGAAATTTAAAGGGTAAGTCCAGGAAAACCTCACAATTTAATACAGAGGCTTACTTAAAAGAAAACCCAGCCACAGTGGATTAATGTATTTCCTTTCCCACAGCTTTTTCACTTGAACCATAACTGTGCATATTTACTGCAACTCTTCCATCTGCCAGCGGCATTGTGCTGACACATCCAGCACACAGGCTGGGGACCGATGGTCCCACCACTGCTCTCAAACTTTGTATGGCATGGAGCCTGGTGAAAAGCCACACTTAGGGACATTGCTGACAATCAACAGTCGCCCAAATCCTTGTTATTTCAGCTCTTTATCCTAAACATGAGACAAGTCTTTAAGAACATAAAATGCTCATGAACAAAAACCAAACCAGATTGTCATCAAAAGCTTAAGGGATATAATCAGACTTGTTCCTTTTTCTTCTAAGTCCTGCATTGCCTGTGTAGGGGAAGCAGAAATGCCTAATGCAGGTATTTGCTTTTTCTTTTATAAAAAGCAGTTCAGCCAAGGAGGAGGTACTTACCTTTGTACAAGGTCAAATAGAATCCACATCACTGTCACAGTTTATCCTTTGAACCCGATCCTTTCAGCAGGCATATATATAAACACACACACTTGACAATATGGGAAGTGTTACTGATAGATAAGTTATGTAAATGATACGGCATTACTATAATCACCTCTAAACTTATTCTTGGAGTTGAGAGGTTTCTGGAAGAGATCAACCAGCCACGTTGTCACTCCAGTGCCCCAACCTGACAAACTCACTAACTGCAGCAATGTCACAGTAATTCTTCCAACAGCTTGGTAACCTCTTTGCAAACCTCTCTCCAGCTTAACACTGGCCTGAATAAACGTAGCTCCTCCCCAATTGAAAAAAAGTGTGTAAAAGCCTCTATGTTGCTTCCACATAGTGAACTTCAAGTAAAGGTGATGCTTCTTTTCTTGTTTGGGGTGGCAGGTCTGTTTTGAAGGAAGGTTATTTCTCAAATGTCACTCTTAATTGATAATAAGCAAGTTGACTGCAAATCTGATGCTAATTTTAGAGGTCCACTGCTTTCAAAGGGATGTTCATCCATCCTTCATACATACATACTTTCTACATGAGTAGTGGAGAAGTCCCAACTGCAACTGGCCAAGATGGGCAAACACACAACAAAACGTGGCCACTTTAGCAGCTTGAGAAGGCCACTGAAAGCCACACATAATTCCAGCTGCCAAGAAAGCTGAAATCCAGAGGTCTCCAGACTACAGGGAAATACAGCCATCCCGGCCACCAGCACCCAACTGAGGCACCAAACACAGACAGAAATGGATAAAGTAAACCCACGTAGCTCCATAAAATGGAGAGTGTTGCCTCCTTCCAGAGATTAATGTAATGCAGTCTCCCTTTGCTGAGAACAATAGCCAAGTGTGGTGATACAGATGCTTATTCACTGAGAATTCAAATAAGACATATCAGTTTGCTGTGCAAAACTCACCAAAACCATCCAGCTTCAGATACTTCTAACTGGGCTTTACATTAAAAACCATGGTCTGAACACAGGCAGTCTTTCCCCACTCCATGAAGCTTCCAGACAGATGCCTTTTCCTTAGAGCTGACTATTACCACTGATGACGCACATCAATGCTTTTCATGCTCATTTAAAAAAAATAAAGACTTCTTAACTCTGTGCTGTAAAACTTACTCGTTTACATCTCAGCACAAATAATATTCCCATGTGCAGCACTAGTCTCATCTGTTATCAAGCCATGAAAAAAACCCATCTACTGCTCTTAAAAGGCTAGAAGGTAATAAAATGACTTTTGGTACAGAGTGTCAGTTAATATGGCAATCTCATCAAGGAATCTTGTAAGAAATACCACCCATTGCAGTTCATAAACACAAGCCTGGTTTGGATATATTCAATTACAAGCAAAGAAGGATAATTAAGCAGTTCATGATATGGAATGTCTAAAGCATGTGCAATCTTTATTTATGCTCTCTGCACCTGTGTTTTCTATGGCTTAAATTATAATACTGATCTTTTAAATTGCACTCGGGGAGTATCCCAGTTCATTCACATGAGAGAGAGTAATATATTCTATTTTTACTCAATATGTAAATGAAAAAGGATGCAAGATATTGTAGAGCCTTCCAGTAGCCAAATATATACAGGCAAATTACTCTTAAATTGTTTATACTTGCCTCAAGGCAACCCAAGTACTCCCAGAACTAGTCGGTGTGCCTAGATTACTGCCAGTGTTATTCCTCTCCTTTGTTCTGTCCATCTTTATCTGTTCTTTCTTGTGCTTCGACTCACATTATTTAATTCATGGTGTAATGGGGACCTCCTGTAGCTCATTTTTCAAACCAGACTGTAACCTCTACCCGCGCTAAGCCACAAACGCATTTTCCAACGCTTGGAGCAACGAAACCACACAATCCTTGCTAAAGCCCTCTAATCCTTAACAAAATCTTTGAGGTAGAAGCAACCACTCCTGTTAGATGTGCACAGTGCAGAGGGGAATGGCAGAGACCTCTCAGTCCCCGCGCAATCCAGCCCGTAGCGACATTCAGGGCTCCGGCTCTGAAGCGGCCCCATAGCCCCACGCGCTGTGGAGCAACTCCTGGAGGCCCACATCACACACCTAAGGCCAGGTGGGTAATACAGCAGGTTTACTGCCAATGCCTACTCTTTTCCTAGCACCCACAGACTGCTCCTGTCCTAAATATCATAGGAAAGGGGACACACTCACGCTTTTACTTAGTTACTACATTTTTAATTAATTATTGCAGTATGACAGCAGATTATTGCACTGTCTGTAATTTCATCCTCCCTGTACTCCAGTTATTACTCTACATGGAACTTACGGGAGTTACAGGATGATTCTCAGGTATCTTCGTTTGGCATATCCTTCAAAAATAATTGAAAAAAAAAGTACTGATAATTGGTTCGGATATAAAAAAATGGAAGGAATCTTATTTTATCTTTATTTTATCTTATTAGTATTTTTATCTTATTTTTCAAAAAAGCCAGCTAGTCTCAAGCCACCTACACTCATCTCCTGATATGTGTGTGTCTGGACAGGGAATTCATTATACATATGACAGCTCTGAATTTCCAGTTCACTTTAAAGAGTACGGGTAACACACTACGGTACTTTTGTATGGCAAACACTTCCCCCAAATCTAGAAGAACAAAACATGGCTCCATAAAGGAAAAGTAGAGTTATACAACTGAAAAACAATTAAGCTTCTTTCAAGATATTTAAATACCTGCAAAGGAAAACAAATTTCCTTTGCAATCTTAGACTGCAACATTAAAAACACTGTAATAGTTAAACATAATCACTAGCTGACTTGTCTGTTATAAGATGTGGACTAACAGTAATTAACAACATTTATGTAATGATCAGTTATATATATATCCCCCCCAAAAAATCTAATGCCAAACACAGTGAAGAATTTTCTGGCACAAAAAGCTTATATTGTTCAACCTTTGTCGTACACGGACATTTAACTATAACACCAAAATGCTTTTGCTTTTTTCCCCTCCGTGTATGCTTCGAACAGCACAGAAATTACTGAGCTCTGTGAGGGTTTCAAGAAAATTTCTTCACTGTCAGTATTAATAGAATTGTATTAATTTCAAAGGAGCAGACATTATGTAACATTTTAACTACTCTTACATACTGATGAAGTGCCTCATTCAAGAGATTGTTTTTCCTTAAAATCATTCAATGGTCCTTCATCTTCATCTTTGCCATACTTCCGTTATACTGTGGCTCTTAGAAATGTACAGAAATATACTTAAAACTAAGAATAATAAAATCTGAAAATATTTGACTGAAAAGGATAAAAAATACCAGTTCAAGCCAAGTATTTTTTAAAAACAAGTTTCTAACAGTAAAAAAAATACTTTTAGAGCATTCACAAAGAATGAAATGGCATTAAATAAGATGTTCCTACTACGTATAATAGCCAATGTCTAGGGAAATTGTCACTGTACTTTATTCCAACAAGTCAACAGCATAGCAGCTTCTAGCTGAACATGCTACTCAAACCTGCAGAACAGCACCACAGAAATTCTTAAATTTCTTAAATGTTGAATATATTGTCAGCAATACAGCAATGGAAAATTATTCTAAGTTATAGGAACAATGTTACTTTCTTGCAAGTAATTACAAAAACCTCTGTTTTATACATTGACTTTTGTGTTTATAACTTACTCTTTCTGTCCTTTTTACATGCAGATGATATTATATTTCACAGAAAAAGCAGTGCACAGCCAGTTTTAGATTACGGAGGATTACACAGCATTAAGATTGTCGGAAGAGAGTGAAGGCAAACTCTGAGCTAAATTAACACAAATCCTGTCATCGGGATTTTCCTTCCACCATCTAACCTTTCACATTTTAAATATTCTCGATTTCTAAAATTTAAAGCTTATCTTTCAAACAATCTTACCATTATCTTTACTTGAACTTACGAAGTAGGTATGTCCAGTGCTATAGTTTTTGTATTTCACAGACTTCCGTGTTAAGAAGGATGTAACCAACTCCTCTAAGACATGAACTCTTTAGTACTTTGTGGCAATTTAAACATTTTTTTAAGAAGACAATTATACAAGAGATGAAATTTAACATTTGTTCTTATAACTGAAGTTGACTTCCAAAACAACCAAATTTTAAAACTCTGAACACATCACTCAGCCTTGTACTCCAGAAAACCAACATAAACTCAGCTCACAGAAAAACCTGCAAGCATCATTAATTTGGGAATTTACCATAAAAATGAAACAACAAGAATAAACACACTCAGTTGCCTCTCAGTAAGTACTGCATCTCCTCCTTAATTGCAGGGAGTTTTCAATATTAAAACCATCAAAAGCAGGTTGATGAACTTTTAAGATCATGTGCTATCAAAAATTATGAATACAAACAGTCATTAACATACTTAGCTACCAGTTTCAGTAACACATAATTACAACTATGGCTATCAACTCTTTGCTTTCAGAGTCTTCCTGTAAACTTCAAAACACCAGAAATAAAGATGACTGTAACCACTGATTTTAAAAGCAAAATATTTTAAATAGAAAGCAGAGGTTTTATGAATTTCCCAAGTAAGTTTTGTTAGCGCTAGTATTCCTTAAATCTAGCAGTGTCAGAGCCAGGGCATTCCAGCCCACTATAGTTTCCCCATTGCAAATGAAACAAACGAAATAACAGATACACAGAAAATCTTTTTGACACGATACACAGAAACCAAAACCAAATTCAAATTTTGTCAGAATTCACCAACACTTAGTTGAAAACAGGGACAGATGAATAACTCATATGAAGTCTAGAAACAATTTTCCCTTCACAAATTGCCGACCAAAATATTCCTTCTTTTTGCTAGCGAGCTAATTATCTAAGAAACTGTTGGAATAAAGTCAGTTAAAAGCTGACTGATATTATGATGTACTTGAGCCACTTTCACTGCACATTGATCAGAGGAAACACTTTCACGCTCTGCTGAAAACACACAGGTATCTTTTCACACTCCTTCAAGCATAGAAGGAACTTCCTTAAGCAACCTGGTTGTGTGCTTAATGTTCTTTGATTTGCTAGACATTCATACAAATGAGATCAGTTGAACCAGAAAGCAATTAGCAAACATAAAGGCATAAATTTGACATGTTTGCTTACAAAATTCTCAGTGGACAGTGAAATGCACTAAAAACTACTCAATGATTTTTTTTTATTTGTTATTTTAGTTCTTTGCGTTTGATTATTTTTCTTTCTTAACAGCTAGAAACAGGCTAAACAGTCTTCCAACAGTTTTCTGTTTAAATTATTTTACAGTTTTTCAAGGGAGAGCTTGGTTCAGATTTTAGGGTTCAGATCATCCAGCGCAAAATGTGCCCAAACACCAATCTCCCACACGGCACAGAAACGTGGCCCCTGAAGGCATTTGGTCTATCAGAAATCAGATCCAAATGCTGGATCTAGTACTAATTCCAGGTGTTCTCAAAGTCATGGTCACAAATGGAGAGGATTTTTACCCTTCCCCACATCCTGTTTTAAAAAGCAGATGTGGGGCTCCCTGGACCCTGACAGACAACTCTTTGTTCCCACTTGACTGGAGGGTATCCAAGCATTCCCGCTACAGAAAACGGGGTTTCTGTGTCCCAGTTGCGTTATGAAGGAAAAAAAATCATCAATGCCATGGGCTCTTTAGGAAGCAATTTTCAATGAGAGTAGACAAGATAACCAACATCTCCACAGCTTTGACAGTTGGTTTATTTCATGGCAACTTCTGGTTTGTTTTTCTCCTGAGCCCAAAAATGAAAGTGAATAAATTTCCATGAATTACACCTTGAAGATTTAAGATCCATTGATGAGAATTAATTGGGCTTGGGCTTCAAATTGTCCCACATCAATAAAGGAATATTTTAAATCACTGACAGAATCCAGTGAGATAATTTTCCTGCTCAACAAAGCCAAGATTCCCATTCTTTCTTTAGCCTTTGTATTGAGAAATACAGCATGTATTCACTCTGCAGGTTCTTTAATAACACTTAATACTGGACATTAACATCTATTTTGCTTAGATATCAGAGAGCATTTAGAGGATTCCCTGACGGGTATCCTCAGGCAAAAAGTTTGAAAAAGAACTAATTCTAAAAAGGAGATTGTCAAGCTCCAGGAGGACTGATGAATAACATACAGGAAACCCCCTAACAACTGCTTTTGGTAACTTTGAATGCAAGTAAAATTCTGAGAGAGTTGAACAGGAGACCCAAAAATACTAATTTTTGGTACAAATTCACTGTGAAGAATGATGATGATACAGAAAAGATTACAAAATGTATTCATATATTCCCAGAACAGAATAATTCATGCTGCCTCTGCTGTTCTTTGGGGGGAACAAGACAGGACATGTATTGGCATACAGATTTCTAAAACTGTATGATTTCCTTCATTATATACTTATAATGTATATTGCACTGAGTAAAAAGGCACATGTAAAGAACTGTTCCAGAACTAATTATTCCTAAGGAACATGTCCTAATTTTATTAAGGGTACTTTAACAATGGCTTTGGAGTACGTATTTGTAAAAGACAAATAAACTTCATATCCCATCAACGTGATACTTGATATATTGTGCAAATGCAGCTTAAACTCCTTCACAGGTTTGCTTACAATGAACATATCAGGTCACTGCCAGGACTGAAAATTGTAGCAACTCTAGTTTTCAGACACACAATCCTGCAACATCCACAAGAATTTATCAGTTTTCTTTGCCCCTTCACTTGCCAGGAAACATTTTATTCAAACCATATTGAAGAGCAGCCGTAAGATTTGACAAAAAGTAACCTCTCCTGCTTTCACTCCAGCTAAAATAAAAAAAAGTGTCATTGCTTTAGAAAACCAACTCCAAGAAGGACAGTAAAATACCACTGAAGGGATCTGTTGCGTTCAGCATGGTTCTAATACCCTGCTGACTTGTATTACCTGTTTGATACATGAAGAGCCTGAAAGCTGTGTTTTGGAAAATTTAAAAAGCCACCATGACAAATTTTAACATAGAAAATATCAACGTGGTGCAGATGTTAACTCATTTCTACTCCTCAAACAGAGAAGTTTGGCTGTTTAAATCCGTGAAGATAGGTGGCTTACAGAAGAAATCCCAGCTCTCTAACTGGAGAGGAGGAAAGGATCTGGCTGGGACCAAAGCAGCTCATTTTTTATCGCAGTTCTTTTTCTTTTTCCTTTCCTTCGAAGCTTTTTTCCCTTTTTTGACAATTTCAAAACAAGTGAATGACACTAAAAATGATAAACACTCTCATACAACTCCACAGATCTCTACCCAGAAACCACATACGATCCACTGAAAACCAGGCAGTACAGTTTTTTACAAGCAAACATTTTTCTACCTACTCGTCCAGTCCTAGGAGTCACTGAGGATTAATCTACACTTACAATCTACAGTTTCAGAGCAGTCCAGGCTGCTGAAGTTATAATTTTTAGAAGGCCATTTAACAAGTCTTTGTAGCCAGAATTGCCAATTCCCAGGACAAGGAGCGGCCAAGTTACCAGATCTTTCAATGAGTAACTAGGACTGTTCGTAGTTAATACAGGAGTATCACTCATGGGGATAAAGGCAGCAGAAACCGTATTTTATGCTAGTAATTAATAATATACACTGTCAAATTTCTCCTAAAGGATATGAAGATCTTTGTTACTTCAGGAAAAACAGGGGCATAATTGGGCTACAATTTCCTCTATGGTTTTAACTCCTGGTTTTCATCTGACACTGTAACTGAGAAACTATCTATAGTAATATAGGTTAGAAGTACTATATCAAGGAATATGTATTCAGCTGTTACTGAATTACTTTTTAACCCTACTCAATACCAACTTGTAGCACTTTTTTTCATTTGGTACAGAAATACTGAGTCAGATTTTATAAAACTCTTTCCAACTCTTTAATAACTCCATGAAATTAATATTGCACGTAACAAATACTTAGATATACAGCAGTTAACACATCGAAGATGTTCAGGGAAGACTTTATAAATGAGCTACTGGCCTGTGTGAACTGCCTTTACCATGACTATATTTTCTCTGATTTAGATTTTATATTGAAGGAATTTCAGTTTTCCTTCATTCACAGCAGCCTTTGCTCCTCATACAGAGATTTGCATCCACTGCCTAATAAAATTATACAGATACAGGCACTAAATAGTACCTTCTGCCAGGCTTCACTAACACAAGTTCCAATACACATTATTTGTTACTTTAATTTTCTTTCTCAAGTATAATTCACTATTATGGCTGATTACACAATGATTGCTCATGTTGGTAGGCATGCCAACAAATGGCATAAAAATCTTTCAGTAACCACTGAAAAGAGTATTCCGTATTTTCCAAGAGGAAATTTCCAAGAGGAGTATTCCATATATTCCAAGAGGAAAGTATTCCTGCAATATATTTCCCATGGTACAAGTAAGTTGAAGACACAAAGGCAACTCAAAAATTATCAGTAAGTACACTTTTATACACTCAACACAATCAAGAGCATTTCAGTTTTCTGCTAACAAAGAAGTTCATGCATTTCCATTTCCTCCTTCAAAGTTCTGCTTAAAGTTTGCAAATGTATCTTTAGATACAGAACCATTTGCCAGCTAAAAGTCTTTATTGAATAAATAGTTTCATCTCTTTGGTCCTTCTGTTCCACTAAAGGAAGAGAAGATACGAAGAAGAGAAGTAAAGATACGAAAGAGATTGAAAACAAAGGAAAAACGACCATTTTGTCAAACCTGTGCATTTTATCCATAGTGATACCATAACAATGAGAAGCTATGGAAAATCTCTTACTATTATTAGATTTTTTTACTTTTGAGTCAATATTCATAATTTCTCCTGAAAAACTGTGCAATATTTATAGCTGCAGATTTCATAAATCTTCACAGGTACATTTCATTTACAGAATTCTGTTCTAGTTTTAAACCTCAACATAAAAAAGCCAATTAAAACATACAGTTTCTAAGTTACACAAGTCTTTACTATTAAACCACAGAGTTGCAACTCTGCAGTTAAACTGCTCTGCTCTTTCAACACTGCAGGGTCCAAGAACTTGGGGCACAGGACCAGTGTCAACCCAAGACACTAAACGGTTACAAACAATCAATTGACATAATGTGAGTGCATGTGCCCACTACCATACTCCAGTACAGACCAAACACTTTTTAAGACTTCTAACCATTTGCACAGAATTCAATGTGCTTGCTCCATCTGTTGCTTTAGTTTCCTTCAATGCCTTACCTTTATGAAGGCATAGAACAGAGTTTTCATCGCTCATGTAACAAAAAACGTACATAAATAAGTTTTCCTTCAAAAAAGCACTACGTAATTGCAGTGGTTGTTCTTAAAACCTTCCTAAAAATATCAAATGCACCAGAAAAATACATTTATTCTGAAAATCTATTAAATAAACACAATAAATAAATAAATTTAGAAGTTTACAAAGTATTTTATACTACTAAATTGTTTATGCTTATGTAAGACTAATTTATGCTTTTAATAGATTTCCACTCAACAAAGCACTGCTAAAGAAGCATAGTTTCCTCTGGTTTCCTGGTCTCACTAGGAGTTCTCTCCCCCAGTCTTATCCCTCATCCCACAGCCCTGTGGCTCACTGTGGTCACTTTAATAAACAGCCTTAAAAACAGTAAAAAGTTTGTGACTTCCCCTATCTATGTGTTTTAAATACCAGCACTATCAAGCAGTCACCCCAGGACTCAGGAAAGATAAGGGTATGTTGTCAACAAAGGAAAAAAGAGATAAGGTCTTCGGTGCCCACCCCCCTGACCTGGCAAAACCCAGGGCTTGATACCGGTCTCCAGGTCAAAAATAGACTGTCTGCATCTGAAAGCAGTGGAGAACATTTCCACAGTTATCTCATTCTTAGTTGTTTTGCAAACTGCATTAAGTACTTAATACAAGAGCATCCATATCAGCTGTGGAATCATTTGGGAAGAACTCTTAAAGACATTTGAGAGAAAGCACAATTTCCCAGAGCAATAGGAACAATTAAGAAAAATAAATCCTACCCTGAAATCTGTTCTCTTGTGTCTGTGCATTGTGCTTTCGATAGAAGGAGGTGTCTTCCTCACAAAAGCACCGCCAACCCATTCACACTAAAAATCAATACCAAAACACACAGACCTTCCTCTTACTCAACACAGCATTATTACACATTGGAGGCACAAATGCCTCTAACAAAAGACTGGATAACCACACACAGCGGTGACATACACTAAGTTCTCCTTTTCATGACCCAAGGAAAGAAATGCCTTTAAGTACCTAACGTTATTCCAAACAATTATAACAAACCAGTATCATCAAGTTAAATGAATACACTACCTTTGCTGATTCATTATCTTTGCTTTTGAGTTTTTTCTCTCATAAAATTTTGTCTGCTTTCCTCTGATAAAAATTCAGTAATTCCCCATGTTCTTGCTGAGCACTCACGTAAGTTCGCACGGTTCATCTGCACGTGCTGTCCCAGCCAGTACAGCTTAAATCTCAGCCAGCCAGGAAGCCAGGCAGATAAGCACTGGCCTAGGGAAAGTTTATCTTTTGAAAGAGAACGGGCAGCTTGAAACAGAACTTAAGGCCACGACGGTTCATAAGTTAATGTTGAGTTACCGTTCGTAGACGAACGACCAAATAAGAGCACTGACAACAAGGATCGTCTCTGCCAGGCTACACCAGTTACTCCTCAATTCATTTCATCTAATTCCAACAGGAAGATTTTGAACCCCCACTTTCTCCACCAGAGGGTTTTATAATTTTGTAATACAATTAAATAAACCAGTTTTTGAGATTTGCCATTTAATTAAAAAAAAAAGGTAGTGGGTTGCTTTATAGCTGAGACATGTAGCTTGCTTTGCAAATCAACAAAACGAAGCTTTTTCCAGTGAAAGGTTCTCTTGTGTAAGAATTTTTTTCTTTTTTTTTAAGGAAAAACTTTGGTTTTATTTTAAAAGCATATATTCTAGAGTCTCTAAGCTGAGCATTCACAGATTTTTATTCAAAACTATAAAATAACAGAAATTTTATAACATGTTTAAAATTCAGGATCAGAAAGCTTTCAAAAATAATTAATATTTGCCTTTCAAGTATAATGGAATTCTAAGACATTGTACAGTTGCAGAGAGAACAAAAATTTCATTATATCAAGGGGAGAAATAATGTGTAATTAGCAACTGAAAGGTCAGTATTATTCAGTAGTAATCAACTAGTACTGTTAAGTTTGACACTTTCAGCATATAGAACAAAAATCCCTACTAAACCAGATGAAACTAGCAGTATTCCATTAAATTTGTTCTTGAATGTGCACTTATTTAAAAGAGTTGTATTCACAAACTTAAATTAAATGAGTTATTTCCAAGCCTGAGCTAAAAAAAGTCATTTATTGTTAAAAAACCCCCAAAATCAATGTTTTTCCTATATGTGCTCTTAAAAATAATTCAAAACAGCATCAGATTCAGACATGCCCAAATAGCTTTCATTATGTAAATGAAACTAAAATTCTAAACTGAATTTTAATTAATAAACATATTATATATGTTTAGTTTATAAGTGATAAAGAATTTGATCTGCCTGTTTCCAGTCTGCAATTCTAACCCCACAGGGATTTCCTTTGCCAGAAAAATTAACTTCAGCTTTAGGAAGAGGTTTTTTTAAATGATACACAATCTTTTTGATGAGATACAAACCAAAACATGTGGTTTCCTTCTGTATTACATATATAAACAAGAATGTCAAAAACAATTTCAAAGAAGAAAAAGCCACTATTGCTCATAAAGTAACAGCTTCCTGAGCTAATGATTTAAATTCCTATGTTCAACATGTGTACAGAATAAGCAGAGAAATGGGATATGTCTGTGGTTGCCTTGGAAGGAAGAAATACACTGATACAGTAAGCAAAAATGAGCTATAATATGAACTAATGTGGGACACTATTTTATTTAACCTATCTAAATAGAAAATACTTGATTACAGAAACTGTCTGATGTGGCCCGGTATGTTATTGTTGACTAACTTGAGTGATTTTCCACTTTGCTTGTCCCATCCACACTGCAGTGCTCCACTGCTCCCACTAACCTGCTCAGAACTGTTTCTGCATAGGGCAAGACTTCTGTTTGTTCCTATTGTCAATAGGANGTTCCTATAGGAAAAAAATAAGTTTGATATCTTGCTGTACAATTTCTGAAAAAAATTATTGTTTTCTCTAAGTAGAACAAAAGTC
>WEKX01015157.1:578413-589075 GCA_013390025.1 Pitta sordida | reverse complement strand
ATTCTGTGATTCTGTGATTCCCTGATGCCAGATCACATCTGACAACACGGAACACCCTTCCCCAGTGCCAGCAACATTGCAGTGGCATGTTCTGGTGTACCTTCCTCTGAACAGTTCTGTGAAACTACATCTTGATGATGGAAACCTTTAGTACAGATTCTCGCTGTTCATAGTGACATTCTGGAGAAGGTCAGGAAGGAAAACCTGGTCCAAAACTGCAGAGCTCCCTTCAACCCTTGCACCTCAAGGCACTCGCTCGCTCTATTTCTGCCCTTAACTCGACGAACGTTTTGTTAAATCTGCATTTTTCTCAATTTTGTTCAACAGAAATTACTTAGAAAATAAAGGGCAAGAAGAAAGACTCCACACTTTAGCACAGAAGCGAGGCAGAGCAGCCTCACACCGGGACCCCACAGCGGGTCCCCTTGTCCCCTCTCGGGTTCCTGCCCTGAGGGGCCGCCCCGTGTCCAGCTGCGCCATTGGCGTAACGCCCTCACGGCGCTCCCCGCCGAACGCGGCGCTTACGCTGTTGGCGCAGGGCCGGACGCGGCGCTCGGCGGCGCTGCCGCGATTCACGAAGCGGCGCGTACGCCAAGAGCGGTCGCTGTGGCAACCAGGGCACGCGGGCGGTGAGGGAGCGGGGAGCGACAGCCGGGGGGGACACGGCGGGACACGGCGCCTTCGGACGCTTTGTGCGTTTCTTGTGTTTTGGAGAGAGAAGTGCAGTTGTTTAGCAGTTGTGTTAACTTTTTGGCTGGTTTCTGTCGAGCGGTTTTCAGCATGGTTCTGTCAGATGAGCCGCTTTCCGTGCTGAGGGGAGGGCGCGGGGGGCACCCATCGCCCGTTCTGTCAAACGCTACCGCATCTTAAGGGCGGATTTAAACTAGATAAATTTTAAAACAATGGCACTTTCTTTGCTTTTGCTTTAATATTATTATTTTGAGCGCCTCTTTGGTTCGGGGTCTTGCGCTACTTAATTTACCTGTTTGAAAAACATTCCCTCCATCACGTTGCAGTTTTACCCTCTCTCTCTCTTTTTTTTTTTCTTTACAGTGTTCAATAGAGAATTAAACCAGAAGACAGTTCAGCAACTGAACAGACATTAGTGCTGATGGCCACGCACCATTCCAGCCTCTTTCATAGCTTCCTGACAATGTTCGTGTGCTAAAATAGCTCCTCTGGGACACAGAGCACTCCTTAAAGTCAGTCGGTGCCTTTCTGATCCATTATCTGCCCAGTCACCAAGTACAGCCATTTTAGAGTATTTTTAGAGGAAGGAATAACCCTTCCCAGGAAAATTTGGGATGGCACAGCCTCATATCTCAGCCCAACTGCCCCCTGATATAGATCCCACAAAAGCTTCCCTGGCATTTGGGAGGAGGGCCCTTCTCAAACTGAATGAGGAGTTACAGTCTCCTGAGCTGCTGACGCAGCAGCGGGCGCTGATGGCACTCTGCGATCTGCTCCACGATCCAGAAAATGTCTACCAGGCAATAGAAATAGGTAAGTGTTGTGTTGTCGTAAGCTCTGACACTCTTTCATCACATTTTCCTTACAGTATCTTTGATGACACAAGATGCCCAGGAAAATTGCTCAGTTTGTTCTACCTCACTTCCATCACCACACTTACTTTGGTGTGTGAAGCAATGCTGGGTGTTTTTACATAGCCCATGCTACACCTAAAGAAAATGTCCTGTAAACATGTGCTTTTCCAAAGACATCAATAGCTCCACTGACTTATTTTTAGTTATGTCACTTTATATTTGCAGAATTAGTATTTAACTTGATACAAAAGTCGGCAGCTTGTTTGTAGCATGACATTTTTGGCAACTGGCCTTGAAATGTGGAAGTTTCTTTCCTACTTGAGATATGACAATGAAAGTTTCACTGTCAGGACAAGTTAAAAGTTCTGATTGTTTGCATTTCAAATAGTGAGATAAAAACTAGTGGTAATATTTCAAAGTAATGGCAAAGGTAAGAAATGTTAAGATGGAAAAATCCACTTTAGTACAGTGGTAAGTGTCCCCACCTGGCATGTGGGAGACCCGGGTTCAATTCCCGCCAGGGAGACAGTGTTAAGAGTTGGACTTGATGATCCTTGTGGGTCCCTTCCAATTCAGAATATTCTGTGATTCTGTGACTTTGGTGTCTCACAGGGTTCTTGGATAACCTGAAGACTTTGCTGGAACATCCTGACAGCCTTGTCCGGCAAAAAACAGCAGAAATTCTCTATCTAATGGCGATGCACAGTGTGGGCAGGTGGGTGCAATAACAAAATCTACTGAAGGGTAAGGGAAGTGATAAAGAAGTTTCAGTGAGACGCAAGAACAAAGTCTTAAGTTTTGTCAAGATAGATGCAGCATAAATGAGAGTATTTAAGTATCTCACAAATACGTCTGAGTTTTATTATGCTTTGGTAAATCTGTCCTCCAATGTTGTTTCTAGGCAAGGGCTAATAGAAAATGGAGTGATTTCTGCCCTCACTGGGCTCTTGGAGGATCCTGTAGATATCTGTCCGAAGAACATCCATCAGATTTTTGAAATGATGGCAAAACTACCTGAAGGTAGGGGGTTTAAGTAGTTAAATATTCAAATAGACAACACAGAAGGAAAATCAGGTAAGTTCACTGATGTTCCAAATTTATTCCGTTTTCCTTGAAATCATATTTAAATCCAGTATCATTCCAATTTTTTCTTATCTTAGTTTTCTTTAGTTTGTTCTGAAGTCTCATGCAAACTAAGGCTACCTGCCCCAGGTACAGGTTGTGTGGACTGCATGCTTGAATTTGTATTTCAGAATGTCCCATAGAAATATCACTTTGTCCTCTTCTGTTCAAAATGTGGATCAGCAGCTCATCATGGTGCACTAATTTCATAAACTTTCTAATCTGAGCATTAGTCTTAAACTTTTCCAGTTTGTAAAAATTATAATGTTGAAATTAAAATTTCAGTAAATAGAAATTTTCAATTAAAAAGCCATACTGTTCAAATTCACTGGGAAGTACTTATATTGTCTGAGGAATTATGTTCCATTACTTGTTCGTAAAAGATATTAAATGAATGCTTAAAGCCTTGCTGAGTGTACATGAGCCTTAAAAATCTAAAGATGTATTTTTACGTGTTTGTAACGCTTTTTCATGTCCTAAATAATTGAATCCAAGTGAAGGTTTTCTTTGAAAAGTCTGAAAGCATCTCTGAGTAATTATCCTTAAAAAAAATGTTGTTTGTCTAAAAGATGTATCTATGAAAACACACATGCCTGTATTTAAGGTTTGGAAGAAAACCCCTTGAGCAGAATTGTGTCACTGCAGAAGGGACTCACATACAGATGGCTACTTACCAAAAGAACAGAAAGGTGCTAAAATGTTTTGCTTGGAGACAATTTGAGGAATTACCAGGGATAACCACAAATATTTTCCAGTAGGTAGCTGAAGAGTCACGAGGCCCAACATAATTCATTTGACAAGTTACAGGTACAGAAATAGTCTCTGCTTGGTAATTTGGCTTCTTCAGCCAAGAAACTGTCTGTCTTCCTCTTGGCATCCACCTCACCCCAGACAGTGAGAGAGGATGGACCTTGGATGAGGTGCAGGAAGTCAGCAACTCTTGCCCCATCCCAGCTCCATTCCTGGTGTTCTCCCGAGCTGAGGTGATTTACAGGGCCAATAAAGCCCCGTGTTGTGGGCTGGACAAAGAGGAACATGAGCTGTACGTGCACTTGGGGTCAGGTGGAGCTGGTTTAACTGGGAGGTGCTCAGTGGCTCTGGTTAACTCCAGGCCAGGCCACCTGGGCGTTCTCCAAACGGGAGTATCACAGTATCACAGTATTAGCAAGGTTAATTTAGGAACATGTGGTTATTTAAATCACATCCACTTACAGATTCTTTTTGATTCCTAAATATAAGGATGTATACCAGTATCTTCTGGGACCAGTGGTGGGAAAATCAACAAAGACTGGGAGAATACTGAGGAGTAACATTTCTAGAAGAAACAATGACTTAGTGAAAAGAATTAATGGGCAGAGGAAAGACAAAAATAGGATAGATGGGGTATGTATTCAGTTCAAAATATATATCCAGAAGAGGGAGAAGAACAAGCAGGAAGAGAAAATATAAGAATACTGAAAAAAATCAATGGCAAAGCTTTCACTCTTTGTAAAAACAGTTGACACACACAAAACTTAACCATGTTAGTGAGAGGGTGTTATGTCTAAGTGACCTGGGCAATAACATCTGCAAAAATAATTATAGGAAAAAGCATCTTTCATTAGGATACGGTTAATACTGAAAAGTTTAATAATTCTTACCTATTATCTATGCTGTCATTTTTGTATACTTAATCCTTTTGGACAAAGGTTGATGTGGATTGGATAGGGCAATGGATTTTTAAGCTTGCCAGCAGCTCTATTTGAGGAGAGTCCAAGAGATAATATTTCTCCTACATTACTAACTCTCAGTGGCTCCACTATTCCTTGAAAATTCGTAACCATTGGATATGTGGGTAAGGAATCTTTAAGGATCCCTTTTTCCTTTCAGAACTTGTTTTGCTGCATGGAGTGCAAATGAAAGGGCAGATGGCATTCTTACTGCAGCAGATGGGACATGTCTTCTGTGAATGTCATTGTTGCCCAGGTGAAGTGAAATCCCAGCTCTTTCAGGTGGCAGTGCACTGCATCACTGATAAACCTAAGAACTGAGAAAATAGATGCAAATTCAATTGCATGATTTATCCAGGTGAATGACTAGGAGTCAAGGGATTTAATTTCAGCACCTGTCTTCAGCCCAGACTTTTTAGTTTTAAGTTCACTATGCTTCAGTTTTCTTGTACAATCATAATTTTTATCCAGAGTTCTCGCATGATTATGTGAACTGGCCCTCCCCATGCCTATGCTTTTCTCATGTCAAGTAGGAACATTTGTTGTGCTTCTCTTTCTTTTCTCCTTTGCAAGGTAGTCTTCATTCAGCGAGAAATGCAACTGGCTGCTTCTCCTTGGAAATCCCTTTGGGCCTCTGATTCAGATATGGAGGTTCTCCACTTCATTCTAGGTTGTCTTTAACATTTATGCTGGAGGGACATTTTTAGTAGAATAAAAATTTGTTTTTAGTATAAAGCGTCTCTTACCCTCCTCATGACTTGACTACACTTGTGGTTTTGTCCAGCTTCCTTACCTTGAAGCTGTGCTGTAATGAATGTTGGGGTTTTCTTGTCCCTTACTGGCCAAGGAACCTCTGACTAACTTCCTACCTTTTCCACAATTCAGCTGTCCAATAACAAGGTATTGAATAATAGAAAACAAATTAGATTAGAAATACTGTAAAATTTCCTAAGTAAATGATGACAATTTAACAGTAAACAAAGTTTGGAGCATCTTGTACTATCAAACCTAGCTGTTAGTAACCTCCCCAAGTCAAGCAGCCTGGCTGCAAACATCACAAGCAGGCAGCAACACCCTCTCACTACAGGCAAGACCCAAGTATTCCCTCTGTGCCATGACAGGCCTTTTATACTTTGAAGGCACAACCTCATTGGCTCATCTGCCTCTATCCTTCAGCTGTAATAGTTGGCAGGAAATGCTTAAAGGGACCCTGTATCTTCAGTACAAGATAAAAAAATACCTTATTCAACATTAGATAGATTTCCCCCCTCCATTATTATGTCTGGACTGAAGAGTTGAGCCTCATTTTGCTTATGTTGCATTCTCTAACAAGACTGAAAGTTATTATTGCTTGAACCATTGCCTTCAAGAGAATTGTAGTTCTCCGGGCAGTCCCAGCTCATCATTAGCTGGAGTCTCCAGTTCACTTAGAAAAAATCTTAGCTTGCATTTTTATATTCTGAACCAGGTCAAAAGAGGGTTCGTACACAAGGTAAGGAAGATTAGGCCTTTCTTAAGCATTCTGTAGAAAGCAAACAAAGGAATAAAACTTGACATGCATTTTCAAATATTTTCAGCTGATGTCAGAAATTATCAATGGAGTAAAGGGTTCTAAGTCAAATTTTGTTTAAACTCCAGGGATAATATCTACAAGGACAAATATCTATTATCTGCCATCCTCTAACAAGTGATCTTGGTCTATACCTAACAGTCTCCCCCAAAAGTACAATAACATGCAATCAGAATTTGTAAAGATATTAAATGCAAATGCACCCTTGAAATCTTACTGAGTTGCTGAGATGTAATTGCTTAAGAATGAAATTGCTGAATGTTGATGAATAAGCTGAGGAAGGAGATCTGGGGCAAATTATGAAGAACCTCAGCAGCCTGTCAGAAAGGAAAGGAAACATCACAAACCTCTGGTAAGTGTGGTAACACTGGGTAATGAACACACCACAGACACACTCAGTATCGTTTGAATGATTTATTTTTTTTAGTGGACAATTTATACGTTGATGTTATTAACCATTTTGTTTTAATTTTCTTAGAGCCCTTGGCTGAGATTTCTTGCACTAATCATAGTAGGTCAGGGGAACCAAAGTAGAGGGTGATTTTCCAGTGTGCATGTGTGTCTGTGTCTCTGTGTACGGATGTGCTTTACAGTTATCAAACATATATTTACACACCAACTTTACACTGAAGTCTTTAAGAAGTCTTTTCTATGGCAGGGGAAAGAATCAACTGACCAAAGGCTTAGGTCTCTATGATCCATTAGAGATTTTCCAGTATAGTCCCACAGAGCTTCTTATGCATTCAAACTTTTGCCGGAATGTTACTCCATCCAGTAGTGTTTCTTTCTGAGATGAAACCTGGAGCTGAGGAATGCATCTCTTCAGTTTCCTTAACTTCACTAAACTGTAAATAATTTAAATTATTAAACTGAAATATCAAGACATTTAGTTATTGTTCATATCGCTCATCTTTAACCTTCTAAGAATACATCACATTTAAAAAATAATTTTAAAAAACAACAAAAAAAAGCCTTTGGAGGCTATATACTACACAATCTCCATGGCTCCTGCTTCTTGGGGAATAATGTTATAATGTTACAATTCCCAGAACACATTTGGAGCAGTGGAACAGAATTGTCCGTTGGCAACTTTCACTTTCAGCAATCCAGACACTACAACAATAATTTAAAAAATTGCTTTGTGATTTATTTTTTTTAATCTGTATTAAAAAAAGGAACACTAACCTACTCCTTAAATATAGTTTGGTTTTTGTGAAACACCACAAGATTTGGCAAAAAAAGATGTAAAAGAAGACTGTTTTGATGTATAAAACTCCTTACTCAGTAGAAGAAACACTGACCTTAATTTGGCCTAGTCATAGATTAACTTCATGTAGTTTTGCTGCATATTTGAAGCTTTAAAGAGCAGAAAGAGCTGCTAGTCAGTTTGGAAATCACAAAACAGCGCACCAACAATTCCTTTAATAGGCAAGGTGTCCATGAGAAACAGTAAAGTAAAGCAGAAGTGTGTACATAGTATATGCTGAGTCATGTGCATGTGCCTACATATGGATGTGCACAGACTGGGGGGACCAGCACTGTGGGTTCATGCCCATTCTCCACTAATTACAGCAGCATTTGCTTTAACTCCCCTGTTCTGGAGCTTCTGCTTTGAACTCGCTTTTCCCCCCAACCCCACCATCCTGCTCCACACCCTGCAAACGAGTTCAACTGTCAGTCACCAGATTTATGTCAATAAAATTTTAGGACAACTGGATGAAGAACTATCTCTTACACAGAACATGATAACACTCCCACTGTAGGAAATGGAATGAAATGAATGGAATAAAAGTGCAGTGACTGTGGTGAAACATCTCCACAGAGTTAGGCCTCAATCTCTTTTTTGAGGGAGGGGGTGGTTGTTTTGGGGTTGGTTTTTTTTCACTGGGGTTGTGTGGTTTTCATGGAGAGGAGGCTTTCGCTCTCCAGAACATACATTTGTGGAAAATGATGTTGCAAGTTAAGGGGCCATAAGAAGAACATCAGATTTCCTCTTTTCTCTCCTTGGGCTATTAAGCATTGCCCCATTTTTTTCCACTAGAAGTGGAAGTGTTTAGCCCCTTTTTTATCACTCCAGCAAAAACCAAGGATTCTTAGCAGAGGCCAATGTATTTGAGATTGTTCTGAATGATGACATCTGTCACTGCATCAAACACAAACTGTATGTTACTGGTATCAGTGGCACAGGTGAAGTGTGAGTAGATCTCCTTGGTCTCCTTGTTGCGGTTCAAGTCCTCAAACTGGCGCTGGATGTAGACAGCTGCCTCCTCGTACGTGTTTTGGCCTTTGTATTCAGGGAAGCAGACTGTTAAGGGGATGCGTCGGATTTTTTCTGCCAGCAGATCTTTCTTGTTCAAAAAAAGGATGAGGGAAGTGTTGATAAACCAGTTGTTGTTGCAGATGGAATCAAAGAGACGCAAACTTTCTGCCATTCGACTCTGTAGGAAGGGAAACATCAGTGTCAGCAGAGTGTTTCAGCAGGACTGTGGAAAGCACACAAAATACATTATTGTCCATCTATGAACAAAACCCTGCCTTTAGAAACAACTTTGATTTGATTTGGTGACTGTCCTTCTTACCTGACCATTACATTTCAGGGCTCTTAATTCACTTATTTTCATGTAATACATTTCACCACAGATGACCTCCTCCTTTACTTTATAAAATATTTGGCAACTAGGAAGAAAAGTTTAAAACTGAAGAACTAGAAACAATAAGTGTAGCTTCTTTAAAAGGAATCACATCACAGAAACAATCTGCTTTTCAATTTTTAAAAAAGATGTTAATTAATGCAGCCCGATTATAACATGGCATTAGATGTGTAGTTTAGCATGCCATACATACTCTGAACTTTTTCCTTTCCTTAATTCTCCCACTGTTTAATTGTAAGCTTGAAACAACACACAAGAACAACATTCTGCAGGGGTGGGATGACTTGAATTTTTATAGATGAGTTTCGAGAGATGTGTTCAGATCTGTGTTACACATTTGGAAATTAACCCGGAGAGGTCCCATAGAAATCAGTCACCGTCTTGAATCTGTGACAGTCCCTGGTGATGCGGCTGGAGCTGTCCATGGTACCAAGCTCTTGGAGGCTGTTTACTGATGGTTTACACCAATAAATAGGTGTAAACAGATGTAATGTTTTGAATAGAAAATGTTCTAGATTAGTAAAATAAAGATCACTTCAGTCTCACTTTCCACATGGAATTAAATGACAAACAATTAAATCCAAACCTAAGAGAAAAAAATTATACTTGGCAAGACAAGGCCTTTATAAATTCCGAGTGGTGGCTTATGGTTTGTTCAGTGCATCAATCACGTTCCAAACTGGAGTGCACGACAGCCAGATGATTTCTTCTGTACCTAGAGGTGATACGTCCACAGTGCTAAGATGAAAGCTGACACTGAAAATATGTGATGTATCCACTCAGATGCTCATTTCTAATTTTGTTAATGTTCTAAAACTACTGTTCACATCATGGGGAAAGTGAACTTGAGAGAGTTATGGCTTATTACAATAAAAATAGCATCAATTATTATGCAATTCCCAAAGATGTTATTAAAATTTTCTATTAACATGGAGAAAAACTAATGATAGGAAAAAGGCATTCTTCTTCTCTGCAGTGTTTTCCAGTTCTGGAATCTTGAAGGTGGTCAGAAAAAATGTGCTGCTGTAATTTTATAATTCTGCACAAGCTGCGGTATGAGCAAGATAATGCCAATGCTTTATCCAGATGGCCTCGTTGGGGGCTAATTGCAAATTCTTCTCCGAGCATAAGAACAAGGAATTGGTTGCTTAAGGGAAAGAACTTGCTAAGGAACAGATGGCTGCTTCTATTCATCCAATACTGTGCAAACATACAAATATCCCTGGTCATCCTCTGGAACAGTAGAGGTGTGATTAGCAAGAAGTTCAGAACAACTAAGAGCTTCCAGTTCTGAAGACAGCAAGAAATTTTAAAAAAAAATCACTTGGTAAATGCAGCCAAATTGGAATGTAGTATCTCCTTACAGCTTTCACATTAAAGCTTTGTAGTCACAGCTGGGGGAACTTTGAAATTAAAAATGAAAAATTATGAGGAGAGAAACTACCACAAATAAGGAAATTAACTGCCATTTGTACTTAATACCTAAGAACTTAATCATTATTTCTCTTTCATCATCATTATTTTAAAACCAGTAGGCACTTGAGGATTGAAAACTAAAGAAAATTTCTCTTTTGTTAACTATAAACAAGAATGAATATAATAATTTATGCAGGAAGAGTAATATTTGCTTTCCAGAAAAGTTAGAAAATCTTTAAATGTCAGTAAACCTTGGAGGAACCAGTGGAAGCGGTTGGTATTTTCTGGTTGAAGTTCCCCTTGCAAGAGTGGCTGACATTTAACATATGCTGGGAGCTATGAACTGTTTCACAAAATGGCACAAATCTCTTCTTTCTGTTTCAAGCGTCTCCTCTAGAGACCCACGACTTAAGACCTTCTAAAGAAAGCAGGTGAAGCTAAAGTATTTGAAGAAGGGGTAGTGGGGTAAAAAGGTAATTGAATCAGTTGAATGCAAACCTTGTTTTTTCCTTAAGGTTACTAGAGAAAATTGAATCCATTCTGAAATAATGACAGTCTACAAAATAAATGAAGGAAATGCCATTGCCCAGGACAGTCACAGTCAAAGCAATTCAGGAATTCAAACTATGCTTGCATAAAGGCAGGGGGAA
>WEKX01015157.1:402681-574795 GCA_013390025.1 Pitta sordida | reverse complement strand
CTCTGTACCTTTATGGAAGCTACTAGATGTAAAATAAAGGATCATTGGTAACAGTCAATAGAATTAGAAAACAGAGAAAACCAGCAAGAATTACCAAAAGCATGGATTGATTATTATATAAAATTAAATAAACTAGTTCTTTTCAACTTGGAAGAAGAAATAGCTGAAAGAGAACACAGCAGAGATCATAGAACCATGAATGGTATGGAAATGGTGAAGAGTGAATCATTTTTGCACCATTTCATACAATGCAAGCAGTAAGACACATCAAATTTACTTATCTGACAGCAGACAAGTATTCCTTCCATACAGTGCATAATTAAATGTAAAACTCTGTCATGAGGTGTTAGAGAATAATAACGATAATAGTAAAAGTCATAAAACTGTAATTGGGTTCAAAAAGCAATTAAATTAAAAGGGCATTTAAACAGAAAGATGTTGATGCAAACTGAGGTTCAGTTATCTGGTAAATTGGAGGAAATATCAGTGTATGCTTGATCTGTTCCCACAGTGCTTCAGTGCTTCCATCATTGCTGCAGTTCCCACACAATTTTGCCTTTCCCATTAGTCTTGTCCAGTTTAGAGTTTGTTTCACACACTTCACTGTCATTTGAAGGAATGAGTGTTTCTCATAAAAAGGGTCTTGGAACTAGAAGTACTGACCTCTGGTAATCTGCATTGTCCAACCCTGGAGTGTTTGAATGATGGGAAGATAATTACATTTTCTCTTACACACAGAAGAAAAAGGAAAAAAAAAGGAAGAAAAAAAGAAAAGGAAGAAAATTGGCCCACGTTGATGCTGAGCCAGTTTTGCCTGGAAAAAGCTGGCCAGTGGTTTTATTCTTCAGTACTATCTGAACAAGAAAAACAGCCAATTATACAACAAGAAAGGTAAATACCACCTTATACTGAGAAATTTACTGCAGGGAAAATACAAAAAAATAATTCCCATAAAACCTGAGACCATTTCTCAGGCTGTGTGACATCTGGAGAAGGATGCATTTTGCCCTCACAAATTCCTGCAGGAACACTGGCTTTTCATTTTATTGCATGTTTGAAGATATTTTGGGATGTCTGTAGGATGCTCACAGAGTTTGGCACAGCAAGAGCTCTTTGGGAATGACAGGAATCTTCCCTTTGTAACCCATTTATGCTGCAAGATTAATGTAGCAGGAGCAAGTGGTTATTTTTAGCACCCTTGCCTGGAATTCTAACAAAGTTCTTGCCCTGGTTGTGAAGTTGCCTCCTACTAACCTGGAAGAAACACAAAGGCTGTGGGGCAGAAAGGTCAGAGTTAGGACAGAAAGGGAAGGAGAAAGCAAGAGAAAGGACAAATTGCAGAGCAATCTCAACTAGAGGGTCTAAGTCTGGATCTGATCTTGGCCACTTTGCCAAGCTGAGAGCCGTACTGAGAAAGCAAAACCAGAATGTTCAGCACCATGGAGAATCTTGTCTTCACTTTCAGTGAATTCTTACGGGTTTAAGCAACATCACTGGAATTGAGATCCAGTCAATTTGAAGAGAGGATTTCCATGGCGTCATTTTAGAGCGACTGGAGAAGAATGAAAGGAAAGAAATGCTGATGTATGCTGAAAAAAATGCTTTTTTGAGATGGAAGTTCTAATTTCATGAGCTGCAGGCAAAGAAGTAAAAACCATTTTGGTTGATCAAGACTGAATTAAAAAAAAAACCAACACCAAAACAAGCCCACATTGTGGTCTCAGGTTACAGGAACACATTTTCTCTTCACTGAACCCTGTCTCATTCAACTTGCAAGATGGAGAATGCCCTGTGCCAGTCAACATTTGTTTTTAGAGTCACAACTCAATTTACTATAAACTTGCTATTTATGAGCTGCTCCAGAGACAGAATTACTGGTTTCTTCTCAAGCTTATAATTATTGTAAGTGAATATTTCATTGACTACATTTGTTTCCACAGCATGTAGTCAGATCAAGAGGTGCTGTTAAAAGCAATTCAAAAATAGGGAATGAAACAATCTCTACAATGAGAAATTATAGTTAGAAGGAACCCAGTCATTCTAGACACCCAACTTAATTTTCTAGAACCTAGGTTTTCACACGTCTTTATTTACTTAACAAAGTTTAATAGATTTTTCAAGCTGTCAGCGATATCTGGTGTAGCTCTGAATTATCAGACCCATTACAAATCAAATCACAGAATCTGAAATTACATCCCTTTGAGAAAAGTAAGGAAGAATGTGGGATTACCTGGGAGAATTTCCGTTTAAGAAACGCATTTAGAACTAAAAAAGAACATTGACCTATGCCAGGTTCTGGTACAAGTTTTCAGTAACTAATTGAGTTACACAAGGAAGTGTCTCATGGGACTCCCTTGCGCTCAGGAGACAATCAAAACTGTACTATTGGCTTATTAAAAAAAATTACCCCATTGCTTGAATTATTTCTTGTGGGATCACAAGGGGAATCATAGGAAGTGCTGATAATGACAATTCAGGTACAAACAGAACAGAGAAGAAAAGGATGCTGTTTGAGCATCTGATCTGTAGATAGAGCTACAAGTCATACTTTTTCTGAAGGCTTACTCCAGGTAGTAACACCGCAGCACTCCTGGCAGCTTGCCTGATGTCTTTGCAACAAATCAACTATTAGTGTTGTCTCTGTAATAGCTGCTGTCTGCTTGGAGAGCTCTTAATTAATGAGTCTAGGATTGAATCAAGAAAGAGCCATTCTGAGAATGACTTATACCAGAGCAAACAAGGGGAAAACTAACCAAGTTAGCAGCTCTTGCAGTCTGGAAGGGGTTTCATTTACGTATTCACAAAGCTGCTGATCACTTGTCGATTTCTTGGATTTCTTGAGGAGCTGTAGAATCATTTTCTATTCAATCCATTAAAAGGGAGAGGCTGTATTTTGGGTTGTATGCTGCTTCCCTATTTTCAACTTAGTGTTTAAACCTTCGATCAGAAATACTATAATTAATTTTGTACTCAGTTACAGCAGAGAATAATTTTGGTCCAGTGAGTCCTGAACCTTATCCTAAGCACAGAGTGCGAACTCCAGATGCCTTCTCCTCCAACTTCTGTTTTCCATTGCATTCATTACAAGTCCCTCTTCAGGTTTCCATGGAAATAGCAGAGAAGTGTGCTTATATTCTTGGCATTAAAATATTTGTAAAACAGAATAAGGAGATGGTTTAAATGGCAGATGCTGAATTGCTGAAACAGGCAGTGAGATTTAAGGTCTCTGTCTGTAAATGATACATGTGTAAGTGAACACATTGTGGGAAGAGCAGGCCCAGGATTTATCCTTCCCAGGGAGAGGAGGAGGGATGGGCAACACCACTCTGACCTGCAGAGAAAGCAGGAATTTCTGGCTGGAGAGCAAGACTTCCCAGAACAATGCAAGATAAAATGCTGCTAAGATTTTCTCATTAGAAGTTGAAAGCTTTCTTCAGGAAATAGAAGATGATTTAAGCTTATAGAATTATCTTTTATAACTGTAAAAAATATTTCTCAACTCCAAATGACTTAATTAAATTTTAAAGTCTTCCATGTGTAAAGCTTCTAATTCCTTTCACTTATTGCAAATATAATATTAGGTAGAAAATTTAAATTTCACCCCTTCAAAAATACTCTCATACATTTGAGCTCTGAGCACATGTAATGTTCTCAAATAGCCATAAAACTTTAACATTCTTTTAATCATAGAAAATCTAATTGGAAGCAGGAAATCTCCTGACTTATCTACATTTTGATTCATGAATCTTACTTAGACCAATTGTTTTGATTATTTTACTCATTACATAGACTTCAATCCTGAGCATTACTGGAATTATTCTAACAGTATAAATAAGCATTTATATCCTGGGAGATCTGTTTTTCTTATTCAAAATACAAGCTCCAGTCCTTATAAAACCATTGTATGGGTGGATTCCACTATAGGGCTTTGAGGAGAATGGAACACAGCCTGTAACATAAAGACAACTTTAAAAAAATCTATGAAAAACAAACAGTAAATATATGTATCATCTCAAACCTTGCTGTTGGAATATTTACTGTGTAGGGACTCGCTGTGTTTTTCATTTTCCAAGAACAAGGGTATTTTTAAAATATAAGTCTATAAAAATAAACGCCTCAATGTGTCAAAACAACAGCACTGTCACTTTGAGCAGTGGAAGTCAAGAATGTTGTATTGATTTGTCTGCATGAAGTTATTCTCAAAAAACCTTGAAAATCACGGGGCAGATGACAAATGCATGGCAATGAAGATCTATCAAAATGCTTATTAGGCTTTATCTGTAAAATCAGCATGACTTTTGGCATGTTTATCAATAAATCCTTATTTGAAATACATTTTTAAAAGTGTAATATACCAGTCTGGTAAACCTATTATTCAAGCTCTGCATGTAACAAATACTCTTGAGACATTTTTATGCTACAAAAAGTCTTTAAGCAAATACCTCTTTCAAGAAGATATTTTTTATATGCCATACACATCTGGAACTGAGAAAAGCAAGACAGAAAAGGAAGATTAAACCATTGACGCAAGGTGATGGAACAACCAAGGAAGAGCAGGAGATGAGGGTTTATAATGCAGAACAAGAACATTAAATACAGAGAAGTTTAGGAATTGTTGTCATACAGTCACTGCAGATCTGCTATTTTGGCTGTGTCTGTGAAGTTTAATAATAAAAATTTAAAAACCAATATGTACCCTATAGAGTTCTGCATAGCCTCAGCTATAAAAATCTCCCAAAGCAGCATTTTCTAACATTATTTTATATTGTTTCTTTTGAATAGATGGGAATCAGAACAGCTGGACAATTCCCACCATTCTAACTGAAGGCATCATCCTGTCCCACTCAGTGGACAAGCCAACTGAGGTGCAATGTTAGACCTGTTCTACATTTTCCCACAGGCTGAAGTCTTTTCTGACTGCACTTTCAGTGCAACAAATAATTTTGTTGAGTTCAGTTTCTATGGAATGATGTCTGTTATCCAATACAAAAGCATAAAATACAGGAAAATTTAAATTGGCCAAATACTTCAAAATTCCCATTTGATTTAAACATCAAACCTTTTCAGGACTTTGTGTCTTTCCCCCACAACTCCCCGAATTTAAGTTTGCACACAATAGAATACCAAGCACCACCATCCCTTCCTCCAGTATTCTGTCCACAGCAAATGAAGTGTTGATGCCTTATTAGAAGGTATTTGTGGTTGTACAAGTTTGGTGTGTACAAGAAAGCTGTTCATAAAGACAGGAAGTGTAATCTGTAATGAAAATGGTCAATGGAAAATGATTTTGAGAAGAATATTTGGAAACAGAAAAGAGGGGACTGAGGAAATAATATGCAGATCACCAAAAGTAAAGACTCTGCACCTGATCCCTTGTGAGGCTGGGAATTGACAGGCCTGGTTCAGAGGATTTTCCTGTGGAGCTGTTTTCTCGGCTCTCAAAGTGGAGCAATCTTGCATTTGGGTTATCTATGCTCTTTGCAAATGTGTTTATAGCTGGTGACTCTAGTGTTTCCTCTGGAATTACATGACAGTCCAAATTCTCCTTCAATTTATCTCACACTGCTCCAGCTTAACCCTCAAATCTGCTCCTTCTTCTACTGTACAAGAGCTTCCCTACCTACACTGTGCCTATACCCTGAGCAACGCAACCAAGTGCATAGAAATCTGACTCCTTAATAGGAAAGTCAGCTTTGTGAACAGAAAGCAAGATACCATCCAGGATCTATTTACCAATGAAGGAAACAATTGAGAATGTGCAGTATTAATAAAGAAAATTCATACTAATAAAAATTAGCCATTTCCTCACAGCAAATAATGAATCCAAAAAGCACAGAAATACAGAAGTATTAATCAGGAAGGCAAAAGGACAAAGAATTAAAATCTTGAGCCTGGTTTTTCTCATATTGAAATCAGTGCTAATAATAAATTCACTTGTGGCAGAAGTTACCTCCCACACGCTTCAGGAAGCCCCCAGACTGTGCATCCTCCCCTGCATTGTATGTCCAGGCAACCTGTGATGGGTTGAAGAATGAGTCCATGAGAATAAGGACTAGTAATTGTGAGACTCCTCCCAGCTCCCTCTTCATCCTGGTTGGATGGTGTTCAACAGACTCAAACCACAATATCCACCTTGTGGGCCTTCCCTCTCATCCTTACTCACAAACACTTTCCCTACCAAGTGTCCTCAATCTGTTCCATCCTTGAAAAACTAGAGCAGACTGAGAATCTAATTTCTGTCCCCAAATCCCTATTATTTTAGTATGTGATGTGATTGTATTTACAGAAGAAATTATTCCCATCTTGTTGTCCTGTGCTCTGGCTTTTACAGGAGACAGTAAAAAGCAGTGGGTAACATCTGGGTGGCTCATTAAAGTGAGCTCTCAGTCAAATGCAGGTGTGGAGGCTCGTGATGCCTTCCTGTATCTACAACAGCGTGACTTTTCTACGCTTGAAATTACGTATATTTCTGTAGAAATAAATATTGAGTTTATCACAAACATTACATCTTTTGGTTTGACAAAATCCACTTTAGTACAGTGGTGAGTGTCCCTGCCTCTCATGCAGGAGACCCGGGTTCGATTCCCGCCAGGGAGGCAGTGAGAGTTGGACTCTCAGTTTAAGAGTTGGACTCGATGATCCTTGTGGGTCCCTTCCAACTCACAATATTCTGTGATTCTGTGAATCCATTTATCACAACTATGGCCATGTCCATCTGTTGGGTTTTCCCTGTCCTAACCCTGGTCAGTTGGAGCTGACATGGCTGTTTGACTGAACCTCAGCTTCCAGAAAAGCTGCTTCAACTGGTTCAGCCTCCTTCCTTCAAAAACTAAAATTTTTAAAAGAGCTGTTTCAAGCTGGTATTTATCTGACCTCACTTCATGCCATTTGTTCTCATTTCACCTTTCTCCATTAGATTAAGTATTTCTTCAACTATTGAGCATTTTTTGCTCCTTCAGGTATTTATGCACTGAACAGGTAGTTCAGAATCTTTTTAGCTCTACAAAACTAATTAACCTTTTGAAACCTTTTTAAGTGCTGTAAGTCTCAGCCTGGATTTGTGGATGGCAGTGACAGCCAGATGCTCTGCAGAGCACTGCCTGCAGGACATTCAGGCACAGCCACAGTGCATTTAGTTTTGTCAGCCTTTCATTTCACTGGCTTTAACATATTCTTAACCTCCTTTATTAACCTTTCACATTTCCGATTCAATTGGATTGCTTTCCTTTTCCATGTGTGGGTTGTTATTTATTTATTTCTAATTACTGCTTTCAGTTGATCTCTGCAGAGCAGCAAAGGCCTGTGCAGGCTGCTCCTAAACCATCCCCCTGTAGCACTGCCAGGAGAACCCAGACTATTGGAGTACCCCTAATACTAAAGCCCTTACACAAACCAGAGCACTCTGACAATCCTCTTTCCTATTTGTAAAGTAAAATATGACCAATCAGTAAATGTGAGAACAAGTACAGAGAGAATGTGTGGACTGTGTATTGAAAGCAAGTTGTTTCAATCAGTTTAATGATGGAAAGAAAGGACGGTATCAAGCTTAAAAATCTAAAGAACAAGTGACAGGATTTAGAGAACTGAATTAATTGGAGTAGAGGAGTTATTCATTGTCTGCAAATTTTGAAGTATAATTAGGGGACACTGCCATTGGTTGACAAGTTAAAAGTTTAACTGAGTGTATTAATAGCTTTTAAAAATGTGTTTTGGTACTCAAAAAGGTTTCCAACATGCAGGGTTACGTATTCAGCCTTGGCAGCACACAAAACCCCCAAAGGCTGAAAGCAGTAAAACCACAGCAACAAATGCAAATTACTAAATCTGTATAAGTGTATAGATCTGTTAAATATCCAAGCTTATTTAATATCTCAGTTAATGACAGAAAGAGTCACTATAGCCACAGATAACACTACAGTAAAACATACCATCCACACAGTCCAGGATAAAGACAACAATAGAGCAGGACTAGAGTAGCTGTATGCCAAGTCACTGAGATTTTTTTAAATTCATGTAAGTAATTAAACTCAGGGATTTTGCAGAATTGACAGAGATAGGAGTCAGTAATGATCCTTACAAAGGGAACAAGCAAAATGAGTTTCAAGTTGAGATAAGAATATTTTCAGTGCAAAAAAAAAAGAACAAAGAGTATCTGAAAAGGCTCTAGTCTGGACTAAGTGCCACTTCAAACCGCCCCAGGAGAATATTACAAGGTAATGATTCAGTGGTGAAATATTTGTATTTGCAAAACTTTGGAGCTGAAGTTAACCCCACCACCTTTCCAGCGTGTATAACAAATAGTTCTATTTTCTTACATTGTCAGGTTTCTGTCAGGGTCTGGAATGCCTCCTCTTCCTGGTGCTGCCCAACTCGGCCACAGCAGGTCAATGGTGCAGCCACCAGTGAATGTGGTAACTGGACTGATCTTGTTATCTTGATTACGTAATGATTAGTATAAAAGGTTAATCAGTATAATTATCCTGTAAGGATAGTTGTTATTAAAGGCAGTAGGCAGAGCTAATGGTAAATTTTTAAAAAGAGAAAATTATCAAGAAGAGTAAAGGCCCCAGATGAATCCTGTAGCACTCAAGAATGCTCAGGGGTCAGTCCATGGACAATGCTGACTGGACAGGGTCACTGACCTGGGCCTGCAACCCCTCAGCCCCAAATCCATGTGGAGGGGCAGCACCAACTACCAGGAAGTCTCTCATCCTCTGTCTCACCTCATCCCTCTGGACACAGCACAGGGCACAAAGCTGCCTGTGCTGAAGGTGTCCCATAAAGTCACTCGGTCCTGGGAACACGAAAGCCTTACAGCAAATACACTGGAAAGGCCTTCAGCACATCCGGAATTGTCATCTCTAAAGAGAAAGGAGACTGAGGCTGCTGCCACCACCAGCCAAACCAAACACAAAAAGCCCTGGCAAAGCCAGAATGCCCTGCATGTGCACTGGATCCATTAAGCAGGAGGAGAGGGTGGGAATGTTGCTGGAGATAGAGCTCCAGCCTGCACTGAGAACCATGGAAGAACAGAGAATGAATCAGCTGCAAGGAGGTCTTCAGGCAAGCGCTAACAAGAGCATAGAACAGCTTTAAGATAAGACAGAGTATGTTAACCTTTTGTTCAAGATCATAACAGACTGTGAGATATTGGGCAATAGTGAGAAAGTCAAAAGTATCTAAGTGATGATTAAAATACCTAAAATATTTTCAAGCACATGAGTAACTATTTTATAGAAAAGAAACAACACTTGTATTACTGGGGTAAAAATTTTTTTCAAGTATTTTATTCACCTAAAGTGTGGATTTGTAATAATGGAAGAAAGTTGTGAAAAATCCACCACCACCAAAACTCCCTCTGAAGGCATATTAACAGCAAGGACCCTCCTTTGTTCCAGCATTTTTGCTTATTTTTAAGGCTAATTGGACTCCACTAGTCTCTCTGGGGCTGGCACACTGCAGAGAGTTGTTACAGCTTATACAGTTCCAAAAATAACCCAAAGGAGCTGTTTTTCCAGACCAGGGTGGAATTTTTTGGGGTTTTTTTTGTGTATTGCCACATTCCTATTCCCTGTGAGTATGAAGAAAAAAGCAGGCAGTACTATGAAGGGTGATACCAACACTTCTCTACCCACTGCATGGACTGTAGGTTCTAAACACAACCCACATTAGTCTTTCTGTGGCAGTCAAACACCTCACCTAGTCCAGGAGTTCTGAATCCAGCCAGTCACAGAGACCTAAAAAAGGGAGTTACATCATCTTTCAGGCATTTGTCATAGGGGGACTTGAGCCATTCCCAGGACACCTAAATATGCCGGGAAATTTATTTGTGTAATTCAGACAAGTGTGGCAACCAGCATCGGATACCAAAGGAGACAAACACCACTCAGCAGGAATCCAGCAATACTTACATGCCATATTTTTCCAAAACCTGTAAAAGTCTTTCTGGTTTTGTCTCCCTTAATTTCTTCCAATTCATCTCTTTTAATTAAGCCCACTGTTCCACAGTGAAAAAACACTAATTTATCTATCGGTTTTAGTGCCTATTGGCATTAACCAGAGAAGCCTCATAGCAACACTTTGCAGGCTTTTACAATCTGCTACTGGCATCTTGATCCACTTATACAATGGCATTAGAATGAGCCTTATTTTTTATATTCCATGGTCTGACACAGTACCATATTTGTGACTTTTTTAATTAGAGGAAATAACTGAGTAAACATACAACCACAACTGAAAGATTGCACACTTGGATGCTAAAGTCACCTGAGCTTTGCTCCCACACAAACTTCACTATGAAAAACCTTGAAATGGAAACGCTTCATGGAAAAGTGAGAGTGCCTGAACAGTTTAGGTCAATCTTTTTCTCAGCTTCCCAAGAGACTTATTTTGTCAGAAAGACATTTGCCGACATAGTTTTTACCACTGATAATAGCATGTGCTAAAAGGGCTGTGGATACACGTATCACAATTTCCCCTCTGTCCTGGCTGCTGTTCTGAGCATTGCAGGAGAAGAGCTGCCTACCAAAAAGGAGTTTCAATGCACTGTAATACTCAAAAAGCTGAAGCATCAGGAAAGGCAAATAAGCTCCTTAAGTATTTGGCTTAAGAGGAAAAAAAAATGTTAACAATGTTGTTTACTTGATAAAAAATTTTCTGTGAGAAACAGAATTTCTGTTGTTCACACAATTAGCACGTCACAAGCCTTCCCAGTTATTGTTAGATACCTGAGGTGCCAGTATGACCCGAGCAATCAGTGTTGGTTGCTGCATTTTGTCTTTTTCAGCTGCACCTTCTTTTAACAAGATGCTGTGCTAAAAAAGCAGCCTCAAAAAGCCTAAAATATAGTTTTTTTCTATTGATTTCCAATGGCTGTAAAAAAGGGAATAAAAATTACATTACTTGCAAATAGCTTTCCTTTAACATCCATATTTATGAAATTATGGAACTTAGTGCCATTTTTAGACCTTTACAACCTTGGCTTGTATCTCCAGCACAGTGAAACTATTGCAACTCCTACTGACCTCAGGAATCCTCAGACACAAATTCATATTTAACTCATTATTTTGAGGAGTGTTTCTAACAGTCTCAAACCCTATGGCACCTATAGACTGTAGAAGAAAATGGAAAACCATCCAATGGAACATAAAGCAGACCTGGAACACCCAAGTGAATGCACATGGCTGGGCAGGGGGGGAAGGACTGCAAAGAAACTGCAAGAATCCTTTTCAGGGTGAGAGGCAAAAGCACTGACGTTGGAGAATACAGATTATTTGACATTCTTTAGCACACATTCATTTAAGGAGAAATTTAAATGAAGATGAGACACTTAGATATTAACAGGTAATTCCTCCTAAGAGCAGGATGCAACATGTAAGGTGAAAAATGATCACTTGATAATTTGATATTATTACAGGCCAGAGATGACATCTCAATATGTAATAAAAGATGGAATGGCTCAATCAGCTGCTAAGGACCATGAAAACTATGACAAGTAATCTATTTGATATAACAAGAAGAAATCAGCATGAGGATATAAAAACGTAAGGCAACCTTCTCAGAGTGGTGGTCAGGAGTAGTAATATTACAATAAATCCATAGCATTCCAAAGGCATTTTACAAACAAATTTTGCAACTGTGTCAAAAGAAGCAGCAGCTGTTCCCCAGCTGAGTCATGCTAACCAGGTATGGTGCATGGAAAGATACAGCTATACTTATTATGTCAGGTAGGGAAAAAAACCCCTAAGGCATTGTAGAAATGAAACCAGACACAGATCACATTTGCAGATAACCCCAGAGAAGCAGGAAAAATATTGCTACAGAGTGACAGGAGAAAGCTCCCTAGGTGGAGAAAAAAACCAAGGAATTGCAGTTTTCACTATCTTGCTCTTAAGAAAGCAGCTAAACATCACATGTTAAACAGACAAGGCAAAATCCTGGTTTGCCCAGGTCTACAAACTGCCAGGTGCTTTTGGCCCTCGAAGTGACATTACCCAGAATAAAGCATAGCAAGAGAAAAACAAAAGCCCCAGAAAAATTCTGTGCTCCCCTTCTGTCATTTGTTTTCAGGAGTATAAAGTTTAACTTGTCACTTAAAATTACACACAAAGGAAAAGTTGTCCAGGCAACTGATGGTTTGGGCATTATTTCTGTTCTCCCTTCTGCACATCCGTGTCACCACCACGATCTCACCCTGAGCAGACCTCACGAGTCAGCCCTAATCAGGACCCTCCAGTGTAAGGAACTGAGCTTTCCCCTCATTTTTTACCATATTTGTCAATCATTGTTTTAACACATCTTCAATAAAGACAGAGTTCATGCATAGCATTCCCCCACTTCTGTCAACGGGATCACTGAAGTGATCATATTCCTACAGATCATTTCTCAGCTTTCACAGTTTATAAAGCAGCCAGATTCTTACATGCTCTCTCGAGCAGTAAGTTATGTTTGGCAGTCAACTAGTTTTATTTAACAGTTCTCTTCACCATAGATACTACAGCAGGAAGCATTTTAGACTCTGCAACACTACTAATTGTAGGGCTTTTCTCATGGGTGGCAGTCTCAGTGTTGCAGTTCAGTGATGCACCAAAGTAAGTACCAAAGTTGGTCCTGTATGGACCAGCATCCATATAGATTTTGCAGATTATAATGTTTTTTTTCCCTTTGACCTAATTCTTTTTGATCTTTAAACCTGAACAGCAAGGCAGAAAAAGTCTAAAGAATTGCAAGAAACCAACTAACTCCTAGTCAGGGTCTAGATATAAAAGAAATATGCTTTTCTTATTATATCTGAAAACGAAGAGAAAAAAATCAGGGACAATGCTTCTGTCATGTTAAGAGGAGGTTACTAAACAAGAATCAGATACAGAAATCTGTTACAGTAGAGAGGCACTAATGCCAAGACAAGAATCTCCAGATATTGAGGTAGCATCATTTTAAGGTTAACTTCCCAATAGATTTAATTCTTCCTGAAAGGCAGCTGTTTTCAAACATAAATACACCACAGTTGGGGATCGCTGGATGACAGAATATCTGCTTCTACCCACAAGCTCCCTTCTCTCACACAGCACATTTTACAAGGCTGTCAAAAAAAAAAAAATCAAGTGAAACCCTATAAAGCTTAACTCAGGCAACCTGCAAGTGATACCAGACACACAGTTGCATATTCATAAGCATTCCTACATTTCCCTTAGTTCCTGTATTTGTGTGCTGTGAAAAGCGGAATGAACAGCATTAGAGGGTATTAAACAGGAATAGCTGTTCTTTGGACAAGGTCAATTGCCCATATAGCTGACAACAGTCAAAGAAGGGTTTAAAGATTAAAGTTTCATTCTAATTAAAAACTGAATTACTTTTTAAAATTAATACAAAATTCTGATTGAAAATTCCCCCCAAAACGGGGAGAAAGCTATTTTAGCTTCAAAATTTCCCAGGACCTGCAAACATGGTGTCCGAATGAATCCTCTCTGTACCCCAGGATGTCACTACAGCCTGCCTTTGTAAGTGGTGTTTGAAGTAGCACTTCACCAGGTAAACATTTAGCTAGAATGCACCAAAACATAATAAATTTGCTGTCATGTGAGGAGCACACCTCCATTTTCCCAAAATGACATTAAATGACTCCCTGTGTCCAGCGGGTGAAACTATCCAAATGAAGGAATCAGAGCTTCTGGCTTTTTCCTAAAGACTGGGGGAGAAGGGAAGAAAATAGTGGGCTGGAAACTCAAGATTGACTGACTTGGGTGGGTAGGGAGGAGGGGGAGGAAAAAAGGCCGAATATTGGTGAGGAGGAAATGAGGAGAAGGAAAGAGAAGAAGGAGCAGAAGATGCACTTACTGTTTGGTTATCTTCATAGAGCTTCAAGTCATACCCACTCAGCTCCACACAGAAAATTATTGCTGTTACCCCCTCAAAACAGTGGATCCATTTTTTGCGTTCAGATCTCTGTCCACCCACATCCACCATTTTGAAAGTCAGCTCTTTGAAGGTGAACTTGTTTTCTACAATGCCCGTGGTCATGTCCCGGGACCGCAGGATATCTTCCACGGTGGGGATGTATTCCAGCGCGGCGATGCGCTCCAGGTCATTCAGGTAGTAGGCGGCATTGTCCTCCAGGTGGTACTCGTTGGAGCGGCAGAAACACTCCTGCACGCCGGGGTCTGCCCACAGCCTCTTCATCACCCCCAGCAGCTCTGGGGTGATCTCACCCTTGCTCTCGGCTGGGCCCGTCAGGGCAAAGAGCTGCACAGCATCATATGCTCTGTCAGGATTGTGGAATTCTATCTTAAGGGTGGCAAGAGCACGAATGATTCGTGTGAGAGAGTCAATGGCGTTGTAGATAATTAGAGGTTTGTACTCCTTACACGCCTCCAAGTTAAAGCCTCCACTGTGAATGATTTTCATCTGCTTTACAATAGTACTCTTCCCAGAATTGCTGGTACCCAGGAGGAGGAGCTTGATCTCCCTTCGCTGTCGCTGGCTTTCAGAGCGCAGGTGGCGGTCAATCCTTCGGGACCGCCGCGCTGCCTCTTTCTCCTCAGAGCTTTGCCGACATCCCATGGTACAGCAGGCAGGAGATTGTCTGGCTCTCTTTGCGTCTCTGAAAAAGATCTGCAGTGTCTTTCAGCTTCCGTGCCAGGTACCCCCTGAATTGGAAAAAAGGTCACTTTCCAAGACCTGATGGTCCCCGATGCCTACGGCCACCTAATTCAGTCCCAGCAGGGGGACAGACACGTGTAGATATGCAACCACAGAAATAGTCTCTCCAGCAGATGTCATGGCACTCCCCTTTCCAGTGCATAAACCGTGGCACATTCCTGTCAATGACGGGACACTTCCCTTTGCCACAGTTTGTCTAGAACCAGCAAATATCCTTTTCTGTTCTGCATAATTATTTTGCTGCCTTCTGTCCAAAGGTACAGAGCCACACTTTCACCTTCTCTGTTCTAGCCCTTGTCCTCTGATTGTATTCTCTGGTTGCTGTGGTGATGTTGCAAGATGAAGCTGAAGCTCTTTTCACTGGTACTGGACTTGTTTTGTTTATCTTCCCCCACTTCTTCAGCTGATCCAGTTCAGCTCTGTGAATCTGTACTTTCCACCTGCCAAACAATGAGAAAAGAAATGAATGAAATGAGAGACTCTGCTTCCTTGCAACAAGCCACTCACTTTCTCCTTTTCTAGACTTCTAAACCTCTTATTGTGCCAAACGGAAAATACAGATGGAAAAACATGTAAGGAAAAGCAAATATCTAAACATAGGGGCAGCTGAAGCTTGCAGACCTAAGAAAATGTGGTTTCTGAACAATAGTAAATCAAATCTCTCTTTCAGCCTTCTGTGTTGTATTATCTAAACCTACATGAAAACAAACAGTGCTGAGCTGTGCCCCAATTTCTCCCTCAGCAAGAGCTTATGGCAGTGCTTTTCCTGCACAGTCCTGTTCCAACTGGTTTTTCTGAAGTAGAAAACAAAACAGACTCACAACTACTTTTCACAGTCTCTCTATTTATATCAATATCTTATACTCAGACAGATGTCCTTCTGAGTTTTCTTTCATCTTATCTGTCTGCACTGAACATTGAAATAACTAGATTAGGAAGCCAAAGAAGCTGATTAACTTTGCTTCATGATTTTGTAAAAGGAAGAGTTATTGATCTTTGCAGAATACAGTAACATGTCTTTTTTTTCCCTTGGGGAACAGTGGAGTTAAATACTCTACCTGCATCCTACTTGATCAATAAAGAGCTGCACTACTACAATAAACCTTGTAAGCTTCTCTCCATAGCCAAGTAAAGTGTTACTAATGTAGCCTCTTCCATTTTCAATACAGGAAATTCTGAGATACAGTAAAAGTGAACAGTGACTTTAAGGGGAATTTTTCATACAAAAGGCAAAGGAAACTCCATCCCAAGCCAGGCTGACAGCATTTCAGTGACTGTTAGAGCAATTATTCTTTCCCAAATTAGGGGCTAAGCCTACTAGCTGGAACTCTGCAGAAGGCAACAGCAGGAAGCAGTTACCTCTCACAGAGGGAAAACACATTGCTAATAACTGATTTGGGATAATTTGCCTCTTTTCTAGGAAGGCCTTGCTGCTCCCACCAAGCTCTGGGCACAGTGGGCAGCAGAATCACAGATGTCACGGCTTCCTCAGATTCCTGGCTCTGCTCACTTTGGCACCTCTCTTGCTGTCTGGTTATTCATGTCCAGGGGAGTATATTTTACAAATTAAGGTACATGTCACTGAGATACCCTCAGATGTAGCTTAAGAAAAACTGCACAGTCTGTTGAAGAAACAAAGTTTAGTCTCAGTTCGTTTCATGGAATATACTCCCACTTGTCTAAAGCTTGTTTAAAGAAATTTTATTATTTGAATGACCAGATTATACTGCATGTGTATAAACTAACACATCTGCATTCTCCTGACAATTTAAGCTGCTCAAAATGTTAAGAAAATGTATTTGCAAAATCTGATGACACAGATGAGATGTCTTGTCGTGACTAAAATGGGTGATTTTTCCCCCAGGATAAAATTAATATGCCCCAAATCCTGAGCCAACAGTAACCTATTTCCGTTATCAAAAGGAATAATGAATGCTACACAATTTCTGTGGTGGGGGGCAAAAACTTACCTGAGCAGGCTGTTCAGTTCTTCTGGCCATCCATCGATAGCCAATAACCCCAGTCATTAGTGTTGCTGTCCTATCCAGGCTTGCCCTTTGCCCACACCCATCACTCCTGTCTTCCTCAATCTGATCGGCGTGTGTCAATAAACACCTCTTTTCCCATCCCCAGTAACGGCAGCAGGGGAGGGGAGGGGGAGGGAAGGAGAATGACACAACACCACAGTTCAGCTGTAAACATTTCCATAAGGAAAGATCTAAGTATTGTCTCTAGATGCATTAGCTGCTGACATGCCATGGAATCTGCTTTGAAAGGTGTTTCCCCCTCGGTCTCGTAGAGAGGAGCTGGTTCCTGGGCAGAGAGCAGAGCCAAGGGCTGTGACTATCACAGGCAGCACAGAGCCTGTGCATTCTGAATGCTGCTGGCAGCAGGAATTTCAGCTGGAATTGTAGGCACAAAGCTGTATTATCCCTCCAATGCAAGTGGTACCAGCAGCCTGATCATTTAACTTCATGACCACCAGCCCACACACACAGAGCTTTAGGAGCCTAATCTTATTTGGGTCTTTGCAGTATTTTCATCCCAGTGGCCAGATGATACATATAATTTTTCCCCAGTAGTATCTAATTTAAGAAAGTGAAATGAAGTTGAAAAGGTTTCAGCAAGCTTTGCACAGCAGATTTGGATTGCAGATTGCTGGCAATCTTTGTTAATTCAGCACTGATATCCAATTCAGTATTACAGAACATACACAGCACTACATACACAGAACATATACATCAGAGGAGGAAAGCAAAACCTTACCCAAGCTATACTTTCCCAGCTTATTGATCTGGTAACTTTTTCTCACTTATCCCAGAGTTTAAAGGTGTTGGACCTGCCTGTTCCAACACGTGCCCATGTAATAGCAAGTGAAAGTAAATGCAGCAAGAAGTGGCACAGGACACATCTCAGTCTCACAAGTGTAAGCCACCTACTTTCATCAGTTTCTAATGATTGCACACGTCCACTGAGACTTCCTGTACTTTAACAAAACCTTATTTGTGCAGGTTTAAACTTTCAATCACTTCTTACACTGTTAACAAATGAGAAGACATGAGGGACTGTGATATATCAGGAAATAACCCCCTGAGGTAGTTACTGAGGGACAAGTCAGGTGATCTGCTCAGGAACTTTGTTGGGCTTTTTGCCTTCTCTTTTTTTTTTTTTTTGGTGAGAGAACCAAACTGAGGCTCATAAGGAATAGGAAAGTTGGTCCAGATTTTTGAATCCAGGAAAGCAGCCAGAAAGAGTCCCAGATATTTATGCATTAGAAATAATGTGAGGTTGAAATAAATTCACAGCATTTCATTTACTCTTTAATGTATGGTGATTAAAGCCCATTTATTACAGAATAAAGCTGTTTTAAACTACTGACATTCTCTTTAGACAGTCATTGAAATCAGAAAGACAAAGATGGAAAAAAGGTGATAAGAAAGAAAAACTGGACTAAATTTTTTCTTAATAGAACCTCCTATTTGACAGCACAACTCTGTTTCAGTTGGCTGACAATATATTATTTAGGTTGCTGGCATTGAAATACCTGTCAGACCTCTATCTCTAAATAAATGTCTGGGGACATTTTTCTTAGAAAAGTGTCTTGGGCATTGACCAGAACTAGAGCCATACCAGGAGCTCCTTATTTCACCAGCACTGTTACCAGGCCAGCACTCAACTGCTTCCAGCACCCTTCCCAGGAGGAGAGTTGGCAGCTCCATGAAGTTCTCATCTGCTGATTCTCCCCGTGATTTTATAGAAACTCTCAGGTCTGTGGTGTAAAACCTGAGCTGAACTAACAGAATGGCTGCCTAGGGATCCCATCCTGTGATACATGGCAGAAGGAAGTTTTCCAAGGAAATAATGGAGAACCCAGAGAAAATGTCTTGCTTCTATTCCATGTAGGCATAGACCTGTTGGTTTGTGACTGAGGGGTGACTGACACAGACTAGAACAGACCTGCTGCAGTGAGAAATGTTATTCATAGCTTTAAATCACATCTTTGGCTATTGCTTGGAAAATATCCAACATACTTTAGCAGTACCACAGCACAAGTTATGCTACTTTGGAATATCCACTAGCTAAGTATATTACCCAGCCAAAATTTAGCAAACAGGCTTGATCCAAGTTTTAGGGAAGCATAAGAACCTATAGTGAAAACAAAGTATTCTTTATAAACTGAGCATTCAACGAGTTATTTTGAACTATGTACACTCCACTTGCTTCAGGAAGTTGGAAACATAAATCCAACAACCAGTACGTAATACTAATTCTTGAATAGAATTACATATCCACTAGTTCTGAGCTGTGTTGCTGAAAGGGCAGAGCAGTGGCAGTGACTGCACAGGAACACAAACCTGTGCTCCACAGCAGTCTGACTAAGCCCAGTCTGCCACAGCAGCCGTTTTAGAGGTGACCTTTAGACTTCCATAAAAAAGCATTACAAGAACAAGAATATTACAGTGGCTCTAACAGTGGGTGTGCAGAAAATCTTGGCTGTTAGACAAGGGTGAGAAGAACTAACACCCACAGCATCTGCTTTAGGGACACATGAACATCTGACTCATTTAAAAGTGTGCAGTGAAGCACCAAACAAAATGCAGTCCCCTCAGTGCTTTGGAAGCCCTCAGGTGGTGGCAGTGGTGTAGGTTACGTCTTCATTAGAGCTGCTCTTTAGCTTTTATCATCACTGTACTGTAACCTTTACATGGGGGATGCAGGAAGTAAGATCCTGTACCCATGGCTGCTGTTTCATCAGCCTCACAGAACATAAGGAGATTATTTTATGTATTACATAAGGAAAAGGACTGGTAAACATTAGTTTGGTCGTGAATATAGTAACAGATTTCATATCACCATTCCCCTTATTGCACACAATACCTTATGAAAGACAAGGGCATTTTGGCAGTTATAGCAAAAGAAAGTTGAAGAGGGACTTGAAAGAGTATGACAGTGTAGTCTTGTAAAAGGAAGTTGTTCATCCTGTGCATAAAAGGTCACGTAACAGAGCAAAACCATGCTTGTGTTAGGCTAGACCAGTGACAGGTATGAGCTAATCTGAATCTCTGTTGCAACAACACAAGCGCCCGGTACAGATACGAGTGTCCTGAAGACAGGAAATTTGTTTAATGTGATAGGGAAAAGTAGCCAGTGAAGATCCAAAGATTGAACCTCGAGGCCAACCAAGAAGTAAGAAAAAGACGCTCCAGTAAATGGGAATTATGGAAACAACAGGCAAGTTTTACCTGTGATGATGTGTAAGAAAGCATCTTGGAGATTCTAAACAGAAATATGCCATGACGGTTCTACTTTTGTGTTTTCAGAGAAAGAACCAGATGAGAGGCAAAAATTAAGGCAAAGAATGGGAGAGTAAAGCCACAAAGCTAAGTAGGATTTCTAGGGTAAACTGAATGGTGTATAAACACAGGAAGCAAGACATTTCTGTATCCATGAAAAGAAGAGGGAAGAGATAGCAACAGAGGAAGGAAAGATGAGGCGAGAAGAGCAGATGGGCACATCTTACTATATCACACTGGCAGAAAATCAGCAGAAATCTGCACACAGAAGAAAAAAAGACCAGTGGGAAAAGATTGAGTCAGAAGCTGTAAAGATGGGTCTGTACATATGGAATTTAATTACACTAGGAGAAAAAAAAGGAGAGAGAATAAATCCATGGTTGAAGAAGTTCCCATGAGCATCAGACTTCCATAAAAATGGTTTTTGCTAGGAAAAGGATATTGTTGAGAGTGAATAAGGACTGGAAAGTTGGCAAGACAGACCTTGCAGGGAGAGGCAGAGCAAAAGGTTTGGAAGGAGGAAAGCAAAATCCAAGAAACTGTGTCAGTAGAAGTAATGAACACTGAATTCACAGAAAGGCTCAGTGAGAGAGAGCATGGGGGAAGAGGACTGGCAATATGATAGTCAATTGGGAACTAAGCAACAGAGAATGAGTAATGTTTCATAGGGAACAAATCAAAAGAACTTTGGTGAATGGAAAAACAGAAAAACAGACATAGGTTGAATGAGCATGCAGGAGCAGCAAGTTACCAAGTGGAGAGAAAGTCAAAAAAGAAATACAGAGGATTCATGTGAGGAGAGAACAACATAAGGGACTTCAGAGACAGCAGCTCAATGAAAGCACGAGAGGAAGAGCATCAAACAGCTGGTCAAAATGGAAAGGAGTAGGAGAAGAAAGTAAAATGGTGAAAGAATAAAGCCAGTAATTCCCATGATGGTCTAACAGAGGAGGACAAAGAAAACCTGACAAACCTGCTGAAGTTATCAGCCTCACAAAAACAATGCTGTCTCTATTATAATAAAGGAAGGAAGGAAGGAAGGAGGAGTGTGGATATCAGTACAAGAGACAGGGCTGACCAGGGATGGATTTGGTAGGTAGGGGAGAGAGCAATTTTTAGCTGTGGGCCACATACACAATTAACCATATGAACTATGTCAGAAGGTATCTACATCAGAACTGGGGATTTTTTAGGTTTCATCTTAACAACTCAAATTAACTGGAACTTTATCCACAGAAGGGAGATGAGGAGTAAAAGAAGTATTAGACTGCAGTCCAGGGCAAAGAAAAAAAAATCCCAAGAGGCTAAAGAGAATCCATGATGTTCTCAGATGGGTGACTCATGGGAGAGGACTTGGATGATACCAAGCACAGATTAGAGCTGCAGCCTACGCCTGGTCTCATTCTGCTTCTTTTGAAATTCAGAAGCTTTGACAGTCGTACAATCCTGCGGCATGCAGGAGCTTCAGCAGGTACATCTCAGACAGCTGAGTCCTTGCTGGAGTTACTCTCTGATTCAAAGGACCTTTTTTTATAAGCTGAGTATGAAGGAAGTTACTCATGTTCTGGTTTTGATATGAAATTGCTTTGTACAATGGCAAATAAGCTCCTGGTTTCAAAAGTCAAGCCAAGACTTTTTTTACAGCATTTTGCCATCTGGATGAAGTTTCATGCAGACCTTTAGAAACATGAAGTTCCTTTTCACTCACAATAAAGCAAGAAGGCCTTTGTATGTGATGCATCAACTTTTGTAGCTACCATTCTTCCTCCACTAACACCTCCCCCTGAAAACAAAACACCAACACAAAGCCCCACCACCCACAAATTGTTGCTGCCATGAAGAGCCCAACATCCTTTAGAAGTGTGGCAGCTACCAGAATTTCTCTTCAGTTTCTCCTTTCCAATTCCCTCTCTCTGGAGGGGTGGTCACACTTTCCTCACACCCCAGCTGCAGTTGCTGCAGTTACACACCCACCATGAGCCAGAGGGATTCGAGTCACTCCCTGCTGCCTCCAAACTGGGGATTATGGGAGGCAATGTATGTTGGACATACATTGAAAACTGGAGAACACAGGAGTCGTTGAATTCCTTTCCTCAGACTTTAAGAAAGTCTTTTAATAAGCAAGTTGTTTGGGGATGGAGATGCAGGTTCTCTCTCTGAAGAGACTGAAGGCCTGATTTATCCAGAGGATTAAGCCAAAGCAGCACTGCAGGCATCTCTAGCAATATTCTCAGGGTGTTTTTCACCACTTTTGCCCTGAAGAGTGTAAGTTTACTTAAGTAAAGTTAGATTTTTCCTCTTATTCAGCCTTGTTTTTAATAGTGAGATGAATATTTCTTTGTGGCATTACATGAGGCTGCACTATGAGCTAGAGGAACTTAAGCAGTCGTGAGGGGTTAGGGTATTCATAGTTCATCAGAAACAGTGGCAGTGGTATTTGGCAAGGGAGAAATAAGAATAAAAACATCCCAAACCCTGTAAAGTGCTGTGGCTGTGATCCACTTACCTTAAATGTAGTGGTTTTGTACTTCAGTGGGTTTTGAAACGAGCCTGTATCCGGTTTGGAACAGGATGAGAATAAACATAATATATTTAAAAACACTGCAAGCAGGATGTCTCCAGCAATGGAGATGGTTTTTACTGATGAAAATTTAGTGCATGGTTCAGACTCATCATATATATGAGAACCTCTGGAAGGATAGATAGGAAATGGAATCTGTAGCTCAACTTTCAGCTCCCCATTTTTGTATGATCTCATCACTACTGTGTTACCAGGAGATACTGAAGCATGATCAGTATCATTGTGCTTTAACATTCATTTCTTGCCCCTATGCACAAGTTCCAAGCCTGGCCTCTCCTGGGGTTCACTGTATATGTTTGTTCACTGGTCTCATCAACATTACAGGAGCAAAAGCCAAGTTTGACCACATACATTTCAGGTCAAACTCTGACAAATCTCAGTCTGGATGAATTCACATATTCACAGGGCTCCACCCACTGTGTCAGAATTGCAGATCACTTTAATATCATTTCAAGAATAGATTTTTGCGTATAAAACAAATATAAAACAGTAGGTATTGTATATTGGTAAATATTAATTATTTTTAAAATGGATAGGTAACAAAATATGCTGCAAAATGTAAGCATATCTTCTGAGGAAGCTTATGTGGATTTCTAATCTGGAGTGCCATGATTTAGATTTAGCTGGGCAAAGTTGCCATTTTTCAGCCTCAAGCAACTTTGCAAATTGTTATTTTTCCCTAAACCTGAAACATATAAATGATACATGGATTCATTTCTGTTGCTAGAGATAAATCAAAATCCAGTATTTTTTCTTGATCCTTTGTTATTTTTCAGCTGTGCATTGGTAACTGTACTAGTACCATTGGCAATTGTAGCTTCAAATTTTGTTAGACATCCTGATGATGCAATTGGTGTTCATTAACCCTGCCAGAACCTTTGTGTGTGTGGAGAAAGGGGGAGGATGCTCCTATTCAAGGTGTGTTGTTTATAAGGGCATTTTCATCATTCAGATATTTGCCCCCAGTTACAAGTTTTTTTATTCCCTATAGTCCTGCAAACTTCCTAATCATGCTACCAAAATGTTTTCATTGCAAATAACCCATTTCTCCTATTGTACAAGTTCTCCTTTGCTGAAATCAGAAAAGGTTCCCTTTTGTATCACCCTTCAACTAGAATTGTCTCCCTCTTTAAGGTACATAATCATCAGATCACCATTTTGTGACCATTTTAATTTCATTCATTTTGTTTGAAGGAGGCTCTTGAATCAAGTATTGAGAACTGAAAGGTTGATTTATGATACTAGACATGATATACTCCTCCTGTTAATAATAACCCCCTCAAATTTTGCAGGTTTTTGTGCATGAGGGTGTCCTAACAGCACAAGGGAGACCTTCCCTAACCAGCCAAACATACAGTACCCTCACAGCACAGGTTTAACAGCAGCATTTCAGATGGTTGCTCTTTTGTTCATTTTACTCTCAGTGACATCTCTTCATGACTCAAATAGCAGTGGCACTAAAATTATCTTAGAGCTGAAAGGTGCCAATCGAGCCTTTAGTTGATTCATTATTCAGCAATGGATCCTTAGTTATTCATTTCTCATATTACCAGAAAAAAATACTTATGGGAACACTCTATCCTACTATTAAGATGGCACATAAAGCTGGAATTTCACCACTGATTCCTAACTCTTCCAGTTAGCATTCTGCATTTCACACACAAGAAATACACAGGAAAAAAGCTGATGACTCACCATTTCATTTCTCTTTGCTTGCGAAAAATCTGCTGTTCATACTGTTGTAAAAACAACCATGGGAAACAAGCACAGATCTGGGAAAGAAATAACATATATGGTGGAGATTCCCCAGAGCACATCCAGCCTTCAGTGGAGAGGTTGGACACAAATTTCTCAGCAAGGCATATTGGTCCAAACAGTGCAAAAGCTATGGCAGCTGTCGGGACTCCAGCTTCCCCATGCACCCTGAACTCACAGAGCAGATTTACCAAGGGGAGAGGCAATATCCACAATGCAGAGCAGAACAATAGCTCATCTTGAGAGCTTTGTTAAGGGAGTACAAGGACACCTCTGAGAGCACTCGCTTTCCTCAGCTAACAGGGCTGAGGTGCTGCATTTTCAGTGACTCAGGTGCCAGTGGCTGGGTATCATTCCATCCATTGCCTGTTAACTACTTACAGCTTTTCAGGATAATTGTGCTTTAAAGTTCGTTATACGTATTTTGGTTCACTTACAGCATTCCTCAAGACTTTCAAACTGAGGCACTGAAATCAGTATTTTAACTATGAAAAGATGACAGGTTACTGCCACCTTATGCCACCTGTGACTTTCAAACAACTTTTACACCTTTGTTGTTGCCAGGCTGAAAAACTGAAAAAATAGGTGCTTTAAGTTATATTTTAGAAAATATGGAATCTATAATTGATGATTCTGACAAAACAGATGCAGACACCAAGTAAACAATGAGATTTATGTACTGTGACCATTTCTCCATCAAATACAAATCTTCACAACATAGGTAAAGACAGATCATAAAGACCTAAGAAATTCCATTTGCACTTCGTATCTCATAGCTGATTAAGAACAGTACTCCATGGATTGACAGGATTCCCTCTGCTCTACTCTAAAACAGCGTTTACAAGCACTTTATTATTTTCTTGAATTGACTTGTTTATGTAAACGTTCAGTAAGGTCTATGAATAATTCCTGACAGATTAATCATAAAAACATAAAATATCCAAAATCCAAAGTTACAATTGTACAGATAAGCTCTGATTAATTACAGACTCCTGTAACTGGAGAAGTACAATGCCCTGAATAAGATACAGAATGAAGATACAGATCCCTAAATTCTTTTTTTTGTCAAGGCAATAATACATTCAAAATTCTCTCCATTAGTATTTTTACATTTCGGATTAGGGTACATATTTGGTATTTGCTGCTTGGGGTTCATTGCTTTCCAGTGTCAGAAGACACAACTAGAAAAGCAACATAAAGTAGTCAAAACCACAAAGAAACTCAGATACTCCCAGTCTTGATCTGAAGTTTAAGATCTGAATAGGGAGATGTGATTTTTTTGTGGTTCAGCCTTCATTGTAGAGCTGGGTTGGGGCTGCCTAAATCGCAGCATGAACTGGAACACTTTCCAGGTATGATCCCAGGAGGCCACAATACCAGTGGCTGTCCTTGGTTTCCTTGACTGCAGAAGTGGGAAAAGGGGTAGAGTTGCCAGGCCATGGAAACAACAAGGAGACAGGCTCTTCTTGGCACAGGCCAGGGTAATATCCTCTGTAAACATTTAATTTAGTTTATAACCCCCTTGCACTGATGGAGAACGGGACTGTAACAGAGCCAATAATTCAGTGCTTTGTCTATATGGCAGGTTATTACTTTATCAGTGTTTTAACTTCTATTATATAGGATTTGCACTGGTCAGGACTGCGGTGTACAATCAGGCCTCTCAGAAAAAGGGAGAACTGTATTGTGTTAAAAGTCACAGACTTCTACCTCTGGTTGATGTTGATACCTGATACTGTCATTCATTTACATATTGTATACATATTTACCTGTGAGATGAAAGAATATTGTACTGATATAAGTGATCTGCACATCAACCCAAAGCCTTGCCACATTTAAAACAATTCTTTGAACATAGTAGCCAAAAATTTGTTCCTGTAATTATAAAAAATTAATTGCATGAAGTCTTCAGTATTCTATTTGTTTTTGTGAGCATGCATGCAAAAAGTAAACTTGACACACCTATGTAATCACAGCCATGAGGCAAAGTTCGGATTTGCCTTTGGGAACATTCACAGCATGAAACATAATCAGAGGACTTATTGCACCTCTAGTGAGGGGACAGAAACAATATGATATCAGAACAATTGTTCAAATTTGAAATAGATGAGGCTTAGAATTCTAAATACCAACATAAATGTCACCGAATCACAAATTAAGGTAAGTTTGTCTGTTCATGGACATAGATGGAATGAAAAAGAGGTTAAAACCATGTCTCTGAAATGACTGAGGTTCCACCATTACTGAGCAGCACAAAATGAAGGCTCAAGAAGTTCTTAGCAATTGTAAAAATATATAAATATCCTCCTGTTACAAAATGGCTTCTCCTATCACACCCCAAACTCTGCCAAATCTAAAAGGCCAGGCACAGAAAGGCATCTGGAGAGAAAATCTTCCTGCCAGGGTATTTTGGGGGACACTGTAAACTCACTGGCTGTACAGAGACATGATCCAGTGCAATGGTGTTTATCCTGGAGTCTTAGTTTAGAATGGATTTGGTTAACATCATATACATTAATTTATTGAACTTAGTGCTCTAAATTATATAAAAAAACTTTTCTGTAGTATTGGCTTGAATCCCATTGCATAAACACAGAAGGGCAACAGCTGATATCCTGGCCTTTCTTTCCTCATAAGACATCCAAACTGGAAATAACACTCTGATTCACATATATGTATAAATTGATATTACAGATCCAAAATAAACTGTATTTTGTTAATACATTCCAAATACTTGGATTATCTGACTTGGGCTGGTAACATTCAAAGAAGAAACTCTTCATTTAAAAAACCCAACCTAATAACTCAAACTGTATTATTATCAGAAAGATGTTCCCCTAGTATCCTTTTGAGTCATAAATATATTCCTCTTGTAAAGGAAGAAGTATAATGACCAGGTGCACACCCCCTCTGAACAGCAAGCCCTCAGAGCTAAACCTCCAGCTGGGCTTTTGTTACTGTGCCATGACACTGAATTGGCATCAATTCAGCTCAACTGTGTTGTTTCCTTCCACAACACAACCGTGTCAACTGTATTTGTACATCAACACTTGATATGCTGTCTAATTGTATTTGCATTTGTGTGCTTTATGAAGATAAAGGTACTTATTCCACATTGTCTGGATATGGGTTGAAAATGCTGGGAATGTGTGCTAGAATACTGCCTGGAAAAACTGCACAAAAGGTTTGGGATAGTGGTCCTGTTTTAGTGAAATCTTTCCAATACCGTTGTTACGACAAGGTCAGTGCCAGTGCATGGCCCAGTTACTGTTGAGGAAACGGGGCTGGAGGTAGGGAATAGCAACTGGATTATGATTTACAAATACTTATGGGGAACCATGAAAATATCTTCGTAATGAATTAGTTAAGCTTGGTTAAACATTACAATGTAGACAGTGAGAGTGGGATCCATCTGTCCAGATTTATCGTATGCATGTAGGTGTCTAACTCAGAGCTGACCCCTCTGTGCTGCCCTCGGGGACAGGGACAGGAGTCACAGTATCACAGTGTTGATAAGGTTGGAGAAGACCTTGAAGATCACGAAGTCCAACCTATAATACAACTAAAACCTAACAGCTGTAACATTTATATCATGGCCCTCAACACCTCATCCAGTCTACCCTTAAACACCTTAAACACAATTATTAAATTCCTAAGAAATTATTATTTGCATTTTGGTCATTATCCTTCATATACATGAGCAAAATGAATACTTAGAATTTGAACTCGGTTTTTCAGATTTGCCTCTTCATGATTTTCTGTTGGCCAACACAATCACTGATAATTTCATGGGCTGTTTCTGCAACGTAGAATTGTCTGGAAATGTTGTCACATTTGTCTTTTTGATGTGATGACTTAGCAATCCAGAGGAGAAACAACTCTGTGGTATAAGGGGCTTAAACAGAAAACAAGGACAGAGGAAAATAGGATTGGTTGGGTAAAACTCTCTTCTCTAACAATACATTGGACAGCCAGCACTAAATAATAAAATGGGATTCTGGGGACAGCCAAATTTGTGCTGAACCACAGAAAACAATCTGAGCTGCAGAAGTAAAAAAACACATGGAAAGCTTTTGCCTTCCGAAATTCTGCCCTGTGTTTTGTTAGCTCTGATTTTACATGTACGTATTTAATACTGTAGTAACAAATGTTAATGTACTATGGAAATGTTGGCCCCCATCACTAATCTGTTCCTGCCATCCAACTCCACCTGCGCTGTCAGTGCTGGGCAAAAGCAACAGTTGAGAGAAGAATATTTTCTCTGTGGGGTTCAATTCAAGGGTTAAATTGTGTCCTCAACTGCACTTGAATAAAGCTAAAAGAATTTCACTTGCTAATATATATCTACTCCAGATGTAGTAACAGGGTAAATAAAGCTGAATTTAGCCCTTCTCTGTCATGTTGTCTATTCCACATACCTTAAATTGCCAGGGGACTTCTCAAAGAGAATCAATTTTGGTTGCTTTGGAACTGTCTATTTTTTTCCTTTTGTGATTTTTCTTTCATCAATATGGTAGTTGAAATGTGGACTTCTTTAATCACAACTCTTGGGTTCTGGAAAGTTTAACAGAAATGTGGACTTTGAATATAACTTATAAAATATGTTAATTTATTCTCTCAGAGCGAAAGGTATGTGTTTTAACTAATCATGGATGTGGATTTTTTTCTGGATACTTTGGGGATCACAAGCAACAAAACTTGGCCTTTTTTTTAACAGGGATAAGACAATTTTTCTCTTCAATTATAAATACAATGTTATCCAGGTATACCAATATTTTGATTTTTGAGAACTTTGGTTTAAAAGTTCTCTTAGAAGAAAGAAAATAGTTGATTCCTTGTGAAGAAGCTGTTACTGCTCAAGGTGTAAGATCAACCTTAGCATTTGTGGGAATAACACTTCAATTTTCTCAGTAAAAAGAATGTGATTCAAATCACCGCTAATTTATGAATTAGAGTTTGTGATGCAAGTGGAGTGTTACTGAATTTGTCATTGAGCCTGTGACTCCACTGAAATCAACCACAAAATTGTTCAACATTGTTGTTCCCAGAGGGAGTGGGAGAAGCTGATCAAACTGTGTGTCCTGGCCTGGGCTCTCTCCCACTGAAACTGGTGACAAAACTTCCAGTGACTCCAGTGAAAGCTGGACCAAAGCTTTACACAGAAATAGTGACATTCAGCTCCCATTATCAGTTACATAAATCTGGAGAGTCTCATCTGAAATAAGTGTAATTACTGTGATTTAACCCAAGGGAATTGTGAGTGTTTTCCTTTAATTCTTGGAGGAGGAGAAAGAGAAAGCCATCATTCTCTTACATTGCCTCACCACTGTGTATCACCCAAGACTCTATCTGCTGTCACAATCCTTATCTGCTTAAGCTGGAGAGGAAGAGCTGACTTCACCATTTAAGGATTTAAGCTTTTATTGCCTACTAAATTTTCTGTTATCCTTATCCCCTTCCCTTAGCAGGTAGAATCCTTAAGGGACAAATGTCTGGGTTTTGTTTCTCTCCAGGTTTCTTAACATTGAACATACCTTGTTCCATCAGTGTGTAATCAGAACTGAGACAACTGGAACACTTTCACTTAAGTCCTTACAGGCTACCTGGCTGGTTATATTTAGATTATCACCATTAAATTCAAAACCTGTAGCTGAAACCCTGAAGTGTACTGGAGGCTTACAAAATTCAAGGTGGTACCTCCAGCAGAGTTATACAGCTCTGTTCACCAGTGGCCTATGAAATGACAAGCACATAATCCTCAGCCAGAGGTGAAGCATTCTCTATGTAGCACACGGAGTTTGTTCATCTCTGTAAGGTCCATTGTCAGAATGAAATCCATGGCTTACACAGAATTAATCAGCTTTTTTTTTTTCTTTATAAGCATGTATATGCACACAGAAGGAGATCCTTCTCTGAAAATGTAAGTCAGTGCTTTGGTAATGGGAGATAGCATGAATTTTTCTCCTAAATATGCCTTATTACTAAAACATTTTCTTTTGATTACACCTGTCACTGGCTTCTTGAAGACTGGAACTTCATCAATCTATACACAGAGGCCTCTCTTGTAATAATGTCCTCTAACCAAGGGCAGGGATCTGTGCTTTTTGCATGATAGCTTCCAAACAAATGATTTGTTGGAGACAGCCAAGTTAATGGCAGAACATTGTCTGTTCTGCAGAGCTGAATCTGCTCAGCTTGCCCTGTTGAAGAAAAGTGGCTATTTCTGCCTGTAACAGCACCTGAGCCATCAGCTCAGACTTCAAATGTCTATCTCCATAAAGCCAGAAAAAATTACCCCTAAATACAGAATTTGTACTCATTTGTGCTCCTTTGTGATCCATGAGTAGACATTCCCAGCACTGGGAATATGTGACCTGCTGTTGCAACCTTTACAGATGAAACGCTGACGGCCACCCGAAGGGTGTGACCCACAATGGCGCGAAATACGGAGCCCAAAGAAAAACCAAATCATGGCTGTAAGGGTACCAGAAAACAGATAAGAAGGAATATAAAGAAATACTGAAAGGAAAACTATAGATTTTTTTTTCTCAGCTCTTCCCAGGAAAAGGTTGATGAGATAGGTCAGCAGCTTCCAGAATAAATACCGCAAGAACACACGTTAAACAGCTCCTCAGCGAAACAGCCAAAAGCAGATCCAGTAGGATCAGCAGAAATTCAACTGACACATATGTGCAGCTCTCTCCACTCACACTGAGGGGTTGGGGGTTTTGTGTATGGATCGCTCACCCAAAATGCAAATGCAAAGATACCGAGAAACTTGTTCCCAACTGCAGATGGGAGCCGTCCACAGGTGCAGATTAATATAAACCCTCCTCATTCCTTCACATGCACGGACACACACAGAGAGGGAGCACATCCGACCTCTGCAGAGCCACACATCCTTAGAACGAGCAGATGTGACTGCTGCTGGGAGGATTTATTACAGAAATTGGGCAGCAGGAGTCTTCTCTGATAGAACCTTAGCCAGGCTGCATTTTCCTGGGAGGAGGTGCTACATAGCGTGGAGGTTCTTCTCCCAACAGGCAGAATCTAATGGATCATCTTTCTGAATCATTAAGAGAATGCAACAGATCTTATTAAGGCTCAGGTACTGGATATTAATGGGTTACAATCCAGACCAGGAAAGGGACATGACTTAATTTTGTGCAAAAGGGCCCAAGCTGAAGCAGCAGCTGACAGAAGGCCAGTATCCCTTGAGAAGGTCATTTTCACTGTATCAGCAGCCTGCCTCTCCTTACTATTTTTTCTCTACACACAGCAAAATGTTCTTACCTCACACTGACATTCATCTTTTTCATCCAGCAAAAGCATAGCTTATTGTTTCAAAATGACATCTTCTTCTTCTTGCTTTAGAAGTATCTTTTTATTTTGGAAATAGGGAAGTGTTCATCACTAAACTGATTTAAGGGAGAAAGACATGCGGAATATTTCACTCACCTCTCCGGCACCAGGCAGCCTCCACCTCCTCAATCCATCAGCACAAACGCTCGCATCCACTGACGCCTCTGCTCTGCTTTGGCCCTTTTTCACATCAGCATCTGTGATTTGCCGCGGGCAGACACACCACGGCTGCAGGGACTAACCCCGCAGCCCCGGCAGGAGCAGGAACCTGCCCTTTCCCATCTTCTGCCCAGAAAACACACCCGTAAAACCCCAGGATTTTCGAGAGGCGGCGGTGGGAGCACTTGTCCGGCGGCCCCCCGCGGGAGACAGGGAGGTGCTCGGCGCTCTCGCCGGGGAGCCGGGCAGGGGGAGCGCGGGGCTGGCGCTGGAGGAGGAGCCGGAGCTCCAGCCCGTTTCCACGCCAACCNCGGCTCCGCTCCCGCTCCTGCTCGGGGGCGGCCGGGCCCGCAGCCCCCGCCCCGCCGTGGCGCAGGAGCCGATGTTGACGAGGGGTTTGTGGCTGTTTGCCGTGTGCCCGCACTCGCACATTACATAATGTGCGGGAACAGACGTGCTCCGCTCCTGCGCCGCGGGCGCTGCTCGGCTGCAGCCGGTCCCGGGGGTGTCCGCGGGTCCATGTTCGCTGCGGCGGAGCAGGTCCCGGCTCTGCAGGAGCGCGAGTTTTATGATGGATTTCACAATGCGTATTTTATGGGGAACAAGTCACATACGTGTTGGAATGGTGCGATCAAGGGTGAAGGGAGAAAAAACTCAATTTCTTTAGTTCCATGGAATTTACCTGCTGATTGCTTTCCACTTCTTCCATCGCCCCGTTGTTCTCAGTACTGGGCATATATTTTCTTCTGCTTTTCCCTTTCTGCCTTTGGTGTTTGTGTATGTGTAATTTACTACAGCTTTTATGAAAATTAACAATGATTATCATTTTCTTTTTATCTCATTAATGCATTTACCCCATTTCTATTTTACATTTTTCCTAGTGTCTTTTTCCTTTTGGCTACAATGCTACAGTAGTTGCATTGTTGAATCTGCAGCCCTGATCAAATAGCTGATTTCTCCCTACACTGCTAATTTCATAAACGTGATTTGTTGCTGATACACTTCAGCTGGAGAGAGCTACAGAGACTCTCACACAGATGGGATGCAGGCATTTTTCTCACAATAAGGCCAACATAATACAGTGCAAAAAGCATCTGATTCCTGTAAACGATATAACTCCAGTACTGATATTATCAGCAGAGCTGTCACATCAGTGAATTATAATAATGAAACATTTTCCTGTAAAAAACTGTATACCATGTAAAGAAAATTTTCCTATAAATAAGGAGTCTTGTGAGTTGTTCACACTGGAAGAGTTTGCATGTACATCTGGACTGGCAAAGTTGTTCTGGGAAGCTCCTGGCATTTAAAAAAGAAATGCCCTATATATAGCTTGTATTGTTCTCCCAGCAAGATTATAATATTCAAGTCATAATTTTACCCTGCTTTAATAAAAAATATCTCTACAGTTTTATTTTGAATGTTTAGCTTTCACTTTCAAGATACATGCTCACGGTGCATCTATGAGATCAGATAAGGGTCAACTGAAAACTTTTAGTAGTGTTATATGTTAGCTCATTGTACGTACTCTTTACTTGCAAGTGCATAAACCCCTGATATAGTTGTGTTGGCAAGGGAATAGAATAAAAAAATGTATCTGTGGTAACTGAGTAGTCTAGATAATAGGATAAAAGAACAATAACAAGGTGTACAGGCTTAATCTGCAATTCCATAAAGAACAAGTAGTTACTATAGAAACTGTCACATTACATGTATCTTTAGTGTAGTACTTGATATGTGAGAAGAGGCATCTTCCACACACCAACCAACTGTGGCAGAAATAACATCAACCACCATCATCCTGGGGAGGGACATCATCTACAGAGAGAGCACTTCTAGGCATTTTCAATTTCAGTGACAAAACACTTGCTTTCTTGCAGTTTTGGGGGAGGCACCTGACTGTAAATCAAATGCTGGCAGTGAAAGAATTATGAGCATGCAGCTCCTGAGTAATGGAAGAGGTCTGAGAAGTTCAGGATTGTTATTTCATCACCACCCTATGGGATCTGGCTCTTGATTAATGGCAGAGTTAAAACACAACTCGTCCAAAAAAATGCACCAGCAGATAAATCTAAGTTTTCTTCAGTCTCACCTTGTCCTGCGTCCAGAAATTCTCAGTTAGGGCCTTTCAGCATGTATTGATTGCTAAGCTCCCACAGGAATTTAACAAGAAATATATTTCTCCAAATAGTGTTTACAGGTGATTAAATGCCAAAGTCAAACAGCAGAGAGACCCAGTTTCTTAGCTCAGCACTCCAAATGTTTTTCTTTGTATGCAGATAGATTGAAAACACACAAGTGCCTACTGAAAGTGAATATTTTGTGTGGAAAGAGTGAAGGGTAATTTGAGGAAAGTGTGATGATCTGACTGGACTTCTGTTCCCTCTTTCATGTCAGGGAAGTCATTTATCCCACAGGAGAGCAGGCTTTCATTTGGAGGGAGCAGCTTTGCACTGTTGAGGTGCAGCATTCTGGGCCCCTTGGCTGCAGGAGTTTTACTCCACTTGCCAGTGTTGGTCACTGACCAAAAGCCAAATCCTTGCCTGTTTGCTGCTGCCTTCTGTTTGGGATCAATCAAAACAGATGCATTCATACATGTTTAGTTTGAAGACAATAGTGCTAAAACAGCAGTGTGCTCTTAAGTGGAAAATCCCACAGGGATTTTTCTAATCAATTACCCTTTATTACACCATGACAACATCAAAATATTTATATGCACACTTGCAATGTTCTTGGTGAATGTGCATCTCCAAATGATAGAGGGTAAATCGAGAGGCCACATCTGGTCTGTAATAAAAATATAATAAAAGACATTTTGTATTTCATTCAATTTTATACCAAACACACTCTTTTTAACAAGCAATTGTAGATCTGGGTTAGATATTTATAGACAGGTCTGTGATTCTCTCAGCATGAAGAAGTGAACAGAACATTTAGAGAAGAATAAAAAAGGCTGTATTTTTATTTTTAACCATTTTTCTCACGTGGAAGAGTTTAAAATAGCATCAAGTACAGATGACTGGGATCTGATATTTATAACTAACTGACATATTGTTGCTTTGTATCAGTGACTGTGAGATGATGGAGAAAAAAATCATGAATGCACCCTCCATCAGGTGGTATCAGCCCGACCTCAATTTGGCTTCGTCATTTAGAAATAAAATTCACTTTCTACCAGGATTTCACCCTTTCATCCTCCTCTCACATCTTACAGGTAACTGAGGGTTACTCTTTCTATCCAAATAATGAATTGCAGTTAATATCCCAGTCAACTAAAAAAGACTCCTCTAGTTTGTCAACAGACCAAAACAAATTAAAAAGCAAAGAACAACCAAACCCTACAAAAGTTAAGTGCATTACATCCCTTCCTTCACAGCTCTATGATGTACCTGCTGTATTTGCAGCTCACAGGCTGCTGGATCAGGAGTTGCCACTGAAAATAAATTTAGAAAAACTAACATTGAATCCAGCAGTTGGAGGAGAGCTGTTCTCCTGGCTTTCCTGTGCAGGTAACTTTATAAAGCAATTCCTGCTTCTCCTAAACTTTGTCATGGATACATGGACCAAGGGAAGAAAGTTACAGACAGAGATATCATGAAATAAGATAAAGGAACATTGTTCTTTATAAAGAGCCCATCCTTCAAGGCTGCATTATTATGTTTTTAAAAAATAGTATTTAATGTTGCTAAAAAAGGGCAAAGGAATGGGGAAAACAACAAAACAAAATCCCTCAAACATTAACCCAAAGTGGGGATCATTTAGTAAAGCATACGACAAAAGATGGGTGAAGTGTGAACAGACAAAATCACTGGAGATCCAGATACATGGATTCTTGGGGAATTACACCCAGGAGATACAATTAAAGAGTGCTGACATTTTTTGCAACTGAAGCTTTTAAAACAAAAAGCACCAGCTTCAGATGTCCTGGTAAAGGGCTCTGAGCAGCAGGTTGTTGGTAACTCTTGGGATATCCCCTTCCCTCCTGCAGTCTCCTTGTCTGAGGCCTTTCCACTTCCTAAGAGTGATTTGAAAGTAGGTCTCTCCCACCTGAGGACATATATATATATATATTTTTAATAGGTACTAAGAAAAAATGTTATGATTGGACTTCACACTTCTTTGTATCCTTTACATGTGGTAATTCTACTTTGTGTCAGAACTACAGAAGGCAGCTACAATTTCAGCAGGCACTGTTACTTGTTTCTTTCATAACCTTGTTGTATCTGATTAACAGAAAGGAGAAATTGGTAATTTTTAAAAAAAAAGACTGACATTTTTGTCTCAGAACACAAAGTTAATTCCGGGAAGCTGTGGAAGAATTGCTGGGGACATCCTGGTAGCTTTACTGTGGGGACTTTAGGTGCCAGTCTGGATCTGTAAAAATTTGGAATTCTGCAGTCAGGACTCAGTAATTGGTTCAGATAATTGTCCACACCAGGCCTGGAGCTGGTTTTGCATCTACAGAAACTAAGGGTTTCCCATCTATCCACCAACCCCTTCATGAAATACAAAGTAGACACACCAAGTGGCAACTTCAGCCAGTTACAGCTCCATACTCCTCTTTTGTGAGTTGTTTTTAGACAGAGGGTGAAAAATAGAACAAAAGACTGTTTGGTCTATGACTCCATTAATGATAAATTAACAGAAAATTGCATAAATGTGCCTGCTGGGTTTGGTGATTTACTTCTCGTTTTTAAAAAGTTTTGCTCTGTCAGTGACATGCACAAGGTAGATTCAATTCACACAAGTCACTTGGGGAGGAATTCAGCCTCCAAATGAGTCTCCAAGACCATGTTCAGCTTTCAAGGGTGTCCTGACCAGCTGCACCCCAGAGAAGTCCAAATTTCCTGTAGGCCTTAAGTCACACCTGACAATCCTAGAGGGAGCAATACCTCAGAAGTGACACTAAAACCCCACACTGAGCCATCTGAGCCACTTCCTTCCTAACAGGGTGATGGAATAGGCAAAGCACATTGTGCTAACCTTATCTAACAAAGGAACTGCTTAAACTGATAAACACTTTATCACATCTTTGAATTAATGTAGTTTCAGACTTTAAACAATGTTGTTCTCTAAAGCTTATTAAAGCAGCAGTAATTTCTACCAGCTGATAGTTTCTGATATCTGTCATAATTGTTGCAAATCTGATCCTGTGTTTCTGTTTAACAGTGGTTTGAATCCTCTGTATATAATATTCTTACAGATAAGCACATTAGTAGCACTGTTGAAATGCCTGTGCTTAATCTGCCATGTTTACAGAAGCTGGACCTAATATTTTAGTCCAGGTTAAGTAACAGGTTCAGTTTGTTGCTGTGGTTTGGGTCCCACTGCAGTACTTCTCTTCCAGATAAATGACACGAAAGGCATTTTTGCAAGAACCTCTTCATTCACTCAGTTAGAGCCTCATTCAGGATGACATCTCTAATCAGAAAATGTGTATATTAAGACATGGGCCTGTTTGGGATAGACTGGCTTGAGCCAGAGTCTGTGATTTACAGCTCACTGGAGGAATAAGGCTCTCAATGCAAGAGCAGCATTTACAGGGAGAGACACTTCAAAAAGCAAATCATCCTCAAAGCACCCTTGGCAGGCTTGTACTCAATTAATAGTTAGGGATATTTCATTGTTTGAAACAAAATACAGACCAAAACATACTGGGAAGCACTGTTGCAGCAGCTCAGTCAGAACAGAATGCACTTTTCATTGAGCAGTATAAAGTACTTTTCCTTATGGCCATGGCTTGCCATGGCAAACATGGAGCCTGCAGAGCAGCAGCTCTGAGTGGGAAGTGGAGTCTCCGTCTGCCTTTCCGTGCAGCTCCACTCACGTCGTGCAGCCATCTGGGCCTGGGGCTCTAATCAAGATGTGGTTCCTCTTCTCTCATTTCAAACAAAATTGCCAAGCCAGAGCATCTGAAGCAGAAAAGGATTTCACCCACCTGTGGTACTGTATTCTTCTTCTCCAGGAGGTTTTATCAGTTCTCACCATCCAATTGTGCTTGGCTCCAGTGTCAGCAGAGTGAACTGTGGGATAAAGCTGCCTTACTGCAGCCTTGCCAGCCTGCCTGCTCAGCAAATGTGAGCACTGCCTTTGTCAGTGTCACAATTTCTCCGTTTTCTTTTTCTTTGAAATTTCTAGCAGGTCATTTATTTAAAGTATTAAAAAAATATCTCCCACCCTCCTAAACAATAGAGAAAAATTAAAAAAGAAGTGCTTACACAATGAGACTGATTTCATGTTCCCATTAATTTCCTCCTGTTGTCTTATACCACTATTTGCAGTCTTTCAGTCTGTTCAGTTTTCAGTCTGTGCGATGATTCATATCTTCAAAGCAAGTTTATGTTAATATCCAGGACAAAATTCCTCAGAACCTGACACATAATTAATTCTAGATATTTTGTTGCTTTAAGCTTCTCATTTTTATTCTTTGACAGCACTATAATCAAACCTATATAAGAAACTTTCTCATTCATATACCTCTGTTTCTGATGGATTGTGATTCAGTTGTACTATAGAGGTTCAGAGAACACTTTCACCATCTTAATGAGACATTTCTCCTAAGGAACAAAACCAACAAAAATGCTCTTTCATACCTGAGTACGTGAGGTTAATTCCTGAGTTGCAAAAGGTGAACATTCCAGATAACCAAAATGTTCTGATGGTCCTTTGGCTGTGCAGTGCCATTTTGTAATGCAGAATTCCAGTTACACCAGTACAGCTTCCAGGTACAGAAATTTAAGGTAGTTGAGAAAACTGTTTCTTGATCTTCATTTGTGCTGCTTTATTGTTTTGGCCCTTTGCCCCAAAAGAGGAAAGATTTTATTTTTTAAAATCTATTCTTTTGGCAGAAGTTCTGAAACCTTGCAATTGTGCCTTTCTCTCACATTATGGCCTTGTAAGGCAGTTGGACTTGAAAGTTCAAAACTGTTATGAGTGTAAAACATTGTAAAACTGGCTCTGAGCAGTTTCTCAGCTCTTCAACTGACTTACTTTAAACAACTTTTTGCCTCCTCCCTTCCCATCCACTCCTTTCTCCCCAGCCAGCCAGACAACAATCTGTGTAGGAAATGAGCTCTCACACATCTTTACAAGCCTCTGTGACAAGGCAGACCTTTCTCCACAGGAATCTCTAAAAGTTGCTCCAATGTAAGTAATAGTCATCTGCACGTTTGTCAGCCTGGAAATGTTGTGTTCCCTCCCAGCATCCACGGCTCTGGGACTGAAGCTGCTGGAGGAACTGGGAACACCTTCTACCCCCTTGATGTTCATGCTTGGGATAAAGTATAAAAATCCAGCTTTAAGTCAAGGTTTGTCAACGTGCCAGTCCAGGTTCCCTCTGCGCATTTTCTGTGCCAGGCACAGTAAATTCTGTGCTCTCTGGGAATGTTGGGTCACAACAGGCACTTGGGGAAGCTGCAAGTCACTGGTGGTCAAGGGCTGCACTGGTGCCTCTGTCTGATCTTACAGATACACATCCCCATTACTGACCAGCAGGAAAAAGGGACAAATTTTCACTTGGAAAATCTGAAATGAGGCAGCTTCAGTGCCCGAGATTCAGATTTTTGGGAGTAGTTCTCTCAAGGCTTGAATTTCCTCTACAGTTATTGATCTGAGAACTTTGGTGCAAGTAAGACATATGTCAGATTGTTTTCCTTCCTTCGTGTATTTTGGCAAAGTCTTCCCTGTAGAGGAAGTTAATAAATTTCAGGATGACATTTCCTTTTTCATTTAAAAGAACAAGAAAAAAATATTTTAAAACCCCCAAACCTTTAGGTAAATTCTTACAATTTTTTTTTTTTTAAATTTTCTGATTTTTTAAAACGTTCTCATAAAAAAGGTGATTTGCCAGAGGAATAAAACCCAAGATAATGCAGATATATCAGTTGTAGTTTCTATGTTGATTTTTTCAGTGGGGCTTTGCACACACACTAAAGCAAAGTTTCTAAAAACAAAAACAAGATGTGCTGGAGTCTCTTTCATTTTTTACTGAGGATTAGGAACCTCTTGTTTACCAGACCAATCTTTCCTGTTCCTTGTTAATGCTGGAAACCTTTTGGGTTTTTAAAGGATCCCCAGAGGCAGCCACATTATGTTCTTCTGCAGGGTACTGCTGACTTTTTAATATTTTTATAACCTTAATTTCTGTTATGTCTTTCGTTCAGATAGCATTCCAAAATCCTTAGTGTTGAAAAAATTCTCAGCGACTTCAAAAGCAGATCCCATAATGCTTTTATAAAGCTTATAAAGTTCTATAAAGCTGTTGTATTTTTAGTGAGGATCTGACAGACACTGTTGTGGAGGTTGTGATTTTATGCCTGGTAAATCCCCAGGGTTCTCATAAGATAAATGCATGTAGCCAATGCACAGATTTGAAATGGTTTAAAACAGAATTGTTTACTATTCCTAGTCTGATCCAATCTGCAGTGTTTTTCTCAGTTCTCTAAATGTCCCAGTAGCTCTTCAGTTCATTTAAACAGAGACTTCCCATCTCTCAGTCCTTTCAGATAAGAGATACTCTGTCTCTAGGCACAGTCATCCTTTGGGACAGTACTGTTTATTCCTGTTAAATTGTCACGGAAAGACAATTATTGTTGCAAAGAAGAGGAAAATATTCTGATTTTCAAAGTCATCAACAGAATTCTCTTTAGCGAGAAGACTTGATAAATCTGATGGGTTATAGGCAGGTGAGTTCTAGTTCACTTAATGTGGTCTGCTCCTGCTCCAAACTTACCAGAAGGTTCAGCCCAGTTCTATAGTACATATTTATAGTGTTATATTTAATCTACTCCCTGCTCCCTGACACAGCCATAATGCTGAAACATTGAGACTCAAAATGCTGAATCTTATCATTAAATTAGCTACTACAAGGTTCTCAAACTGTGCTCTTGTGACTGGTGACTCAGAGATCTTCTCAGTAAGTCTAAAGAATAAATGAGGTTTTTTCCCTTTAAGCAGAGGTGAGGAAGGAGTCTCTGGGGAGGGTGTGCTGGTTCCACAAGCCCTGTGTGCTCACACATCCACGACACACACCAGCACTCACCAGTTAAATGGACACACTGTTCCCTCGAAAATGGTGATAAACTATTGCAGTGTGAGCAAGAGAGCTGCCCAGGGTAGGAATCTGTCAGGGTCATCTGGCCTCTTGGTGAGCTCCCCCCAGGGATGTCACAGGTTGGTAGAACACCACGATGCCAGGCAGCAGATTTCCTTCCCATTTCCGTCCCATTTTCCCTTTCCTGTCTGGCCTTGCTTTTCCTTTCCTTGTGTGCCCCATCCTAAGCAGAAATGCTTCTACTGAGCATTTCAAATTGTTGTGTCCCATTGCAGGGGGGCATCTGAGATGCCAACAGAGGGTCATATCCTATAGAATCTGGGTTTCCCTGTTGTACGACACCAAAGGTCTCCTTGCAGCCACAGATGAGGCACATGCATCAGACTGAAACAAACATTTTGAGTTGAACACTGGCATTTTTAAGGAAAAGCATTTGTAATGTGATTTATTTGATTTATGTAATTGAAAACCAAAACAAAACACCACTGTTATGTACTATAAATGACTCCTTTGTCTTCTACGAAATTTAACTTGTTTACATGCCCTGCAGCCATCCTGAGACAACAGAATAAATGGCAACTCCTCTTTGGGCCTATTTGAAAAAAAAAGGATCAGGAAAGGGAGGATGAGAGTGGCCAGAGGGTTATGAGAAGGAAGAGATGAATGCTCAGATAAAAAGCAGCCCAAGGGAAGATTACAAGTTCTCAGAAAAACAGATCAATAATGACATTAACTATGCAGCTGCAAATGCAACTATTTGCATTTTGAAAACAATTTTCTCAACTACATCACTGTGCCCAGGGTATCCAGAACACTGCGAGAGATAAATCTCCTTTGAAAGGGCAGTATTTTAATGGAAAGTTGAGATCCTGAAGGTGCTCCTGTATTTCTCAGCACAGGACTAGAAAAACCAACTTACCTTCTCCTATTGCTTCTCACTGGGATGGAAGGATCTGAGACTGCTCCAATTTACAAGTGACTCTCAAACAACTTGCCACTGATTTTGTCTCCTCCTTTTTCCCTCTCTGGACCTTTCACCCCATGGTTCCCCTGGGAAAACCATGACGAATTTCCACATGAAAATTTTAGTCTCAGTGTTAGGTAGTCTCTTTTTGTTGTTGTTGATGGCCTTTCCTCTCCACCCTCTTTCTCTTCACCACATTGAGACTTTTGACAAGGTCAAACAATTCATCTTAGTTTCTATATTTGTATCTGGGAAGCTCCCCTTAGTAGCACGACAGCACTTCAGCTGGGACAGCTTGACGAAAACAGTAGGTAAGAAAGCTCCTGGTACAGAGGCCTGGCCTGGTCAGATGAAATGTAATTTTTAAGACATGAGAATATCCCAAGTGTTCATACAAGATGATCACCACCAGCTACCCAGGGACTTCTGACCCCAGAATAAATAGTACTTAGTGGCTACTCAAGGTAAAAGCTGCCCTAGCAAAGGCCCTGTGCATTATCTCCCCCGCTTACGGACACACACAGCGGTTTGTTGTGTGGCTGCCACCCAGGACTGCAGTGCCATAGTGGAGGCCAGACCAAAAGAAGACATGAAGTGCAAATGTAATGAATGAGGGATTACTGAGGCCAAGAAAGTCAATAACCATTAACTGGAAGGAACAAAGCCAAGGGCCACTAAAGCAGTCGTGGCTTGGTGAGTGTTTGGTGGAATGTATCAGAACATGAGTGAAACACAGACACGAAGAAGTGAAACCTCAAGGCTGATGGTACCTCATGGCTATATGATGATCAAGAGAACTGAGGGAACTTGGCAAGGAAGTCCTGAAAAAGAGGGAATTGTAGGAAACTAAAATGAAAATTGAAGATGATGAGTTAATAAATGCTTAATGAGTATTTGAAAGTAAGTACAAAGGAAAGGAAAAAGTACGTCTACTGGCATGAGAAAAATAGAGAGAATGGTACAGCACTGGTTACAGACAGAGGGAAAGTGAAGTTAAATCAAGCACTGGGTTCTCTGGGTTCCAGCCAGAGTGTAGCTGCTCTGTGCAACAAGAGTTATGGGATGATGTGACCCAGAGCTTGTGGTGTGACACTGCCCCAAGGAATCCATGTGAGTACAAAGGTACTTGCTACAGGCAATGTCAGCTTAATTCTATCAGCATCAGTTCTTTACTTTTCCTCTGAAATGGTACCTCCTAAATTAGGATTTTACACTGATTTCCACAGCAATCCAGGATTTGGAAGTGCACATGGTGACTGTGGGAGCAATCTGGGAATCCCAACTTCATACTCAGCCCATAGGGTTTCTTTTCATGGAGAGTTTTGGGAGGAGTTTTAAATGTTACCTTTGAAAGATCTTTGTCTTTCACAGACTGTTTCAAAAGACTGTTGAGAAATGTGGCTAAAGCAATTCTGGATATGATTTATAGTCATCTGAGACTGCTTTGATCTGCTTCCCTGGGAGCAGTGTCTTCCCTTCTGCCCGAGATTCCATGAAACATTCTCAGCCACATTCTTACTGTCGTCTAACCCCCCAAACCTTTCTATCCCTATAAGCCACAACCCAGGCACCAGCAGTCCTTGCCAAGGGGTTAATGCTGAGGATGGAGTGAGCTGTGTCAGCTCCTCCTTCTCAGGGACCTCTCCCAGAGGGTCCTTTGCCAGAGCAATAGTGCAGGTGTCCTGTATCACATCCTTCCACAGGGACAGTGTGGAATGAGGTGGAGGTGATCTTTGACAAAGTTCTTCTTTTGTTCCTCCAAGGAACATAAATGTAGGGTTGGGCAGGGATTTTTTTCACTGTGAAAATGCCAACTGCTCCATGTAATGACACACAGAGCCACAGCTTCAAAGAAGAGTTTTTTCACTTTCCTTTCTTGCTTTGCCTTTCTGGCACAAGGAGAAATCCTTGTTTGGAAAATACTGTTAGCCTTCAGGAGAGAATTGTCTGAAACTAATTTTCCTTATTTATTTGAATTCTCATGCCCACTAACCTCCAAACACTACCCAGGTAGGAAAGCTGGAATAATATCACCCCCAGGCATTTCTTTGCTTTGGCATGAGTAAAGTGGATCCTAATAAGTCCCTAACATGAGGCATTATTCAGTGTCAGCAAAACCTCAGAAATATGTACAACGAAATACCCTGTGGATTAGAATCATGTTTTTTCCCTGATTGTCAAGTTGAGGGATTTTTCCCATGCACTACCAAGGGTCATTAAAATCTCTTTCCTTCTTGTCTCCACTGTGGAGATTCATTTGAAAATACCTTGATGACTCTTACCCACAAAACTTCCTTATCTAACCATATATGAATCACTTTGAAAGGAGCCACATTTCTCTTAGCAACCAAAGAATCAGTCTTAGCAACAGGACAGCTGGAGAATTTCGTGTTCACATCGTTCCTCGTGGACAGTACGTTCTGCTTTCCCCGGGCACTGCTGTTTCACTGTTGACTTAGTAAAGGGTAAGAAATGGTACAAATCAGGCTCTTGCTCATAGCAGAGACATCACTTGCAGGGCAAATGATGATCTCTCTCCCTCTGATGCCTTTTTATAGGAGCAAGTACAAGAGTACTGACTGCTGGAAAGTTCAGAATTTAAATTTTTGCCATGACAGAATTATTACAGAGAAATGTGTGAGGAAGCTGACAGTTCCCAGAATCTTGACTTCTCCCCACAGAAACTACAGGGGAGAATCAAAGCATGTGCTCTCAAAGGCTCCCATTGCAACCTCTCTCAGTATCTGTTCATGCTGAGAGCAGTTAGAAAGGCTGGGTAGAAGGTGACTTTAAGATACATTTCCTGTAACTTTTTCACAAGGATAACTTTAGATAAATATTGTCCTGGGAGAAACTGGGACTATCAGAGCAATTGCCATGTTAGTTATTACCTGGGCTGATGATTTACAGGAGTGTTGAAGAAGCTTCCTGAGGAAGCAATGTTAAGGTGACATTCATGAACAAGGAAATATTGGAGTATTTTCCATCTCTCAATCCCACATCTGTGTAAGGAAATGATTCACCATCGGTCCTTTGATCTTTTTGAGAAATTCAAAGTGCAGGTACAACAGTAAATGCTCTCAGTCCTCACCCACATTCCTTCCCTGTCTCCTCTTAGGGGCCCTTGGTGTCCTGCAGGCTGGTTTGATTCCCCACCTTGTACAGAAACTGAAGGCTGAGCTGGATGACATTCAGGAGCTCATCCTGGACACCCTCTCCAACTGTCTGCGTGTGGAGGTTTCCCAAGCCCTGGCTGCTGGTGCCGTTACCATCCTGAAGGGAAAGCTCACACACCCATCAGCAGCCATCAGGAGCAAAGCAGCTTTGGTTCTGTTAGAAATCAGGTAAATCAGGTGCACAGTGCTTCAGCCCAAGGAAGGACTGATTTAAGGAGTCAATCAATGCCATTAGTTCCCAGCTGTGCTCCACTGCACACTGAAGCTCCCACATTTCACACAGAAAGCACTCCCAGCCTGAGTGCACCCACAGATGACTTCTAAAAACCTCAACTGTTATAAATCACTCAAGAAAGCAGATGCCAATCAGTCATTCCTTCTCCTTCTGTTTGTTTTCAGTATTGGCAGTGGAATCAGGATTTTTTCCTGGTACTGCACTGCTGAGAAAAAAATTCTTGCATGAAAAATCTTGTTAAAACAGGATTCTGACCACTGTGGAAGTAGAGAGAAGCTCCCTTTTGTTTTTGGACAAATGCTCTCTCAGAAAATTAAAGGTCCTGGGAAACTTTCACTGTGATTGAAGACAGGAATAGTTTTCTGACACAGGCTGCTACATACGTCAGTGATGGATCAGAAAAAGCAATCTTTATATTAAATTTGTGTCTCAGAAAGTGGATGAAGGGAACAACCTAAGTCCACTATCCTGCAATCAGAAAATATAATAAAAGTGTTCAACAGATGTCTAGTTTAGAAAGGTCTTACATATCAACTGGCACAAAACATTTCCTCGTGTCCTGTAACAAAGCAGGGTCTTAGAGGAAAAGAGAGTATAATTAACATGAGTCAGAGAAAGAAAGTAAAATGCACCTGGAGTATGGATATCAACTACATTCTAGGGCCCTGCAGTAGCTGGGTCACATTAAATACCCTCATTAGAGAGGCTGGAAAGAAAGAGAGAAAATTGATCTGGGAGAAGAACTAATTGCAGACCTCTAATTTGGCGGGTTTTAAAATCTACATAGGGTTCAACAACCAGGTTTATTAGTCCATTGCCAGTGGGACCACCAGCTCCCTCCATCCTACATCCTGCATGCTGCTGCCCATCAGTCTCCAGTGATCATAGAAAGTTTAAAAAGAAATCAAAGTATGTATCACCTGGAACTAACCTAAAAAGGTGAGGCCCATAGACGTGGATTATGTGATTTCCTCGGGGCTGTGTCACCGCACACATCCCTTTGGTTTCCCTGGGGCTGGGCAGCATCACCTGCCTCTGCCTCGCAGCAGGAACAGTCACTGCAAAGGGAGCAAAGGAGGGCTGTGCCAGAGCTGCTGGCACCAAACAGGCATAGGGAGGGGCTGAAGTGGCTGCATTCTCTGCAGGCACAGATCAAGAAAACAACTTAACCATCTTTTCTGCACAGTTCTCATCCAGAGGGAAAAATTCCGGTATGTGAAGATGGTGTTATCCCTGTGCTGGTGAGCCTGCTGGAAGACACAGCTCCTGAAGTCCAAGCTAGTGCAACAGGAGCACTGATGTTTGCTGTTGTCACACCTCAGGGTGAGAGTCAGAGACACTTTTGTTGGGATACCTCCTGGAAATCCAATTCTAAAGCAACTCACTAACAAAACATTTGGCCCCCTACCCCACAAGTCCTCACATTCTGATAGTTAAAGCTTTTCAAGAAACTGTTGGATATTTCTTTTTCTCTCTCTTGGGCACTATTGCTTCCCCACAGTGCCCAGGGGGGACAGGATAACTCACATTTCATTCCTCTGAAGTAGGTCAAGAAGTTATTTATCTACCCCACCTGCATCACTCCAGGGTGCTGCTCCAGAGGGGAAGCATTTGCCATTCAAGCCCAGCCCACACAGAGGTCCCTGTACCTGGAGCTGTGCTGAATCACCAGCACTCAGCACAGGAGCAGCTGCTTTCTGGAAACATTTTGTGGTTTGAGGCAGCTTCTCTCTCACAGCTGTGAGAGCAAGGAATATTAATAAGGTCTGCAGCTCTCCCAAGTAACTTACATGACACTGAAAATACTAACTGCTAAATTTTCAGTGTGATGAATGAGTAATTAGACATGACTCTTAATAAGAGCAGTTGTGTTCCAGTCCTCTGCAAACCTTCCTCTGGCTACTGAGGGCAACATGGGAGTGGATCTCAGTGTCTGAAGCATCTTTAAAATGAAAGAATGGAGAATGTTCTTAAGGGCATCTCACACACCCCACTTCACCCCACCCCCTCCAAGAAATAGTTTGTTCTCTCATTTGGTACCTCATATATTCTTAGATAATTCGTTGCAAATGAAATACTAATGTGCAAGGCAGATAAAATTCACTAGAAAAGACATTTTTCTCTTAAATGAACAGCTGGGAGCCAGCCCTGATGTCCAGAAGGGACGGCCCTGTCTGCTCAGAGCTGTAGCTGGGCAAGGAAAGTATCAATCCAGAAGGATGCTGAGCAGATGGCATAACACAAAGCTGGTTTATTTCTCTGCAGGGAGATCCTCAGCCATGGGAGCTGCCGCCATTCCACCTTTACTGAAGTTGGTTGCTGAGGAAACCAGCAAAGCCCGTCTGAAGGCGATCAAAACCCTCACCCTGCTGGCTGAGCTCCCGGAGGGCCGAGAGGTGCTCCTGGGTCACACGGGCACGTTCCAGCAGTGCCTGGATGACCCCCGGGAGGCCGTGAAAAGAGCTGCCCAAATCGCCCTCAGAGTCATCGAATGGAAACCTCTCAGCAGCCGTGATCTTTTCTAGACATCTATTGCCCTCTGTTGTTGTCTGGCTGTAAGAGGTGCGTGACTGTAGGAGACCTTCAAACCCAAAACTCTCTTCCCTCACTTACTCCGGATCAGTTCCTCCTGAAAAATCATTTGCCAACAGATTCACATCTATATTGCAGGTCAGAAAGCAGAATAATGGGGGGAAACGAAACGTTAGGAAGTCTGGAATTCTCCATTAGGAGTTACTGCCTGAGTTACCAAGATTTTCTTGTGATACAAGACACCAACCCTTTTTACTTTTCCATAATGTTCTCTCCTTCTCCTTTTTTGAAACTTCAACCTACCAAACATTAATCAATAACTAATTATATTAGAAGGAGGGGTTTGTAATTAACTCACTTTTGGGCAAGAAAGAGGGGTCAAGAGGAAAACTGGTCCTAATGTTATGATCTAATCCAACAGTAGCTGGATAAGACAATCTGCATAGGTCCCTTCCATCCTCACATATTCTGTAATTAACAGGTAACAGATAGGGGAGAGATAAACAGGACAGAGAAATGAAAATGTCCATTTCCTAATTAGAAAAAAATGATTTGGTTTTCTTAATTTTTTTTTTTAAAAAACCCTTTACTTCCTAGAATTGAGGGTAGCATACAAAGTACCAGCTGTTATGGAAGCACACCTGCCCAAGGAGATTTAAATTGCCTGGAGGAAATAAAGTGGTAATTCCTGTGCTTAGAGCTGAAGGGCAGTGGAAGTGGTGGGAAGTTCAGTAGTGTTTCATTCACGGTGAGTTCAAGGCAGGTTGCTACAGACATGTGGAAAATTCCTGCCTGCAGTTGCAAGTGTGTAGTTCAAGAGCGATCAACAGGAGTCCTGGACAAAGAAATAACCCAAGTGAGCAGAGCAACCCTGGCCATTGTCAGCCAAGGAAGATGTGAGTGGGGCTGATTCAGTTTCACAGCAAGTCCCATTTGTCTTCACATGGTATTTTTATAGCTAGGAGTTACCACGTTGAAGCTACAAAGAAGCTGCAGCAGTTCTGTAAAGGGGTTATTTGTCAGGGCAGCTTTTCTATTGAAAGCCATGGTCACACTGCAAACTGCATTAGCCTTACACAGAGTGTAAACTCATCCTGCAGGAGTGATTACAGTTAAAATGGTTCTCTTCCATAACCTAACCAAAGGGCAAATTTCCTCTCCTATAAAGATGCAATGTTAAAGTATTGAGTCAGTTGGAGTCATTCCCTCCGGCCAGGATCTTGGAGGAGCTCTGCCTTTTAAACACATAAGGCACTCACACATAATACATATTGGTGCCAGAGTGCATCCAGCTCAGTAAGATGCACTTAATCACATGCTAAAGGACTGGAGCAGCACAGTGGGGCTCAGCTGCTCTTACAGAAGTGCTGCAGGAAAGTCCAGTGACAATCATCATTGGAACTCAGTTCTAACCTCGTCCCAGCCTTCCCCGATAATTCAGGTAGCACCCTTCACTCAGTTCCCAAAATACTTAACTTGTTCAGATGCAGAAATGAAGACCATCCACACTGAGCTGCTCTGACTAGAAAAAAGTCAGCCAGCTTGGATTTAAAGTACTGGATTCTGGCCATCTGCCTGACCAGTGCTTTAAAGGCAATAGAAGCTGTTCCTAGAAAGGCTCCACCTGGGATCAATGTTCTTGCCTTAGGCAGAAAAAAGGAGCAAAGCCTCAGCTGAACTCAGATATGGACATTAGTGGTGTCCTCCTGCAGGTCAGCTTTTGTCTCAGCCATTGTGTGGCACTGCTACACCTGACAGCATCGTGATGTGATTCTCCAGTCACCACAGTAACTCCCTTGGCCTTCAGAGCCTGTGGAACCTCCAGAATTCAAACTCTGCATAGAACAGCCATAAGCCACTGTTAGCTGGGCGTTTCACTTAAAAAGCTGTATTTACTGACACAAAGATCATGGATATTGTCTGTGCTCTGGTGTGGCCCAGCTTACAGCAGGGCTGTGCAGGGCTGGGGGTGCTGACTGTTCCACAGAGCACAGCTCAGCCAATGCCAGGGGTGGCACAGAAATAGCCTGTGTGGAGCAAAGGCTGCTTAGAGAGCAGGGACTAATGCAGAAATAATCCTCATGGTTGCAGAACACTTTTGTACTCTCTGTAGAGCTGCGTTGGTGTCCCAGGGCGTGCTGTGTCACCCTGGGCAGGAAGGGCCAGGCACAGCACAGCCTGTCACAGCGTGGGACAGTGCACAGAGCAGGGACACAGCACACTGCCCCTTGTAGCCCTCACTGCAGGGAACAGGAATTCAGGGCAAATTTTTACTCTACAAAATCCTTTTTCCGGGTATATTAAAATGTAACACACAATTGCTCCCATAGTAATCTGCCGATTCCTAAATCCTCCTCCTGAGTTTCTCAGCCACAATTCAACATCTGAAGTGTCCCTTCACATTCTTCAAAAAGACCTTTGAGATCTCAAATGCAACTGAAAGTAGTCAAATAGATAAATCTCCTAACTAAATGTCTCAACGTGTGGGGGGGTTTATCCTGGAAAAATTTAGACAAGCTTTCATGCTATTTGCCAGGAAATCATACACCCTGCTTTATTAGAAGGTATAACGGAAAAAGAAGAACTACAGTTTTACAGGACTTTTACTATTGGCCATCCATAGATTAACAAGGCAAAAAAAAAAAATCAAAACCATCCACCAATGTTAATGGTTACTAAAATGCCCAATATTTTCCTAACAAATTTAAGTGTATTTGTGAATCTCCCTGTTAAAGCAGTGACTATAAGATGGGAGAGGAGATTAAAGCTCTGAAATAATCATTGGGAAATAAAAGCAATCAAGGGAAGGCCCTTTAAAAGCTTTTACAAATAGAGAAAAAAGGAAATACCCAAATTGATAAAATATATTTGGAAGAAAAACAACAAACAAAAAAAACCAGCCAGCAGCATGAACAGAGATTATAGTGTGAAAAGAACAAAGGGGAAAGTAATACAGCAAAAGACTGAATTTTTAGTTTGGAATTCTCAGTACTCTGAATCATTGCTAAACTAACTAATAATGTAGCAAATATTAATTTAATGAATTTTTGTCTCTAAAAAACCCCTTATGACTAAGGATTTTCTTCTGAGGTACAAGGTCTTGAAAGAGAGGAGAACGAAATGAAGTTCCAGTGAACTGGTTTATGGTTGGAGTTAACCCAGGCCCTCCTTTGGGCCCAGCAGTATTTTGGCTTCTGTCAGTTCATATGTAACTGCTGAGTACAAGGTTGCCCTTAAGAGAGTGCACAAAGTAAAAAATGGAGCCTAAAACTCCTCTTCCACGGGTGCCCTGAGTGAACAAAACAGTCCCTGTCCCAGCAGCTCCCAGGGCAGGAGCAGTTTGGGTTCTGCTTCCCAGGAACTTCAGCAACAAGAAGGTGACACTGATGGCCCACGATGCTGCAGGGGAACCTGCAGCACTGACAGCTCCCCAGGGGCTTTTTTACTCCAACTGGGATGCGTTTTCTGACCTGAGTCACTGAATTGGTCCCAGAGTTGTGTTTGGTGTTGAACATTCATTCACCACCCAGCCAAGAGTGAAGGACCAGGAAAAGTACTGAAACACAGCACAGATGGGATGACAGGGCTGCCTAGGGCTGAATCCCCTTGGGATGAGATAACAGTCCCTCATTTGTGAGGCTAGGCAATTAATTAGCACTCTAGGTGTCAGTAAAACAACTGGCTGCATCAAAGAAACACAGCTGATGAACACTTTCCCCTGGGCTGGCTTAGCTTTCAGTTGACAATACTCTGTAATAAAGCTGCCACAGAATCGGTCGCAGAAAGGCTACAGATCTTTTTGAATTACTCCCTACACATTATAAATACTTAAAGGAACGTCTCAGGACCTGGCACCTCACCCACTGTAACTGAGCTTGTTGTTTCAAGGGCAATGCTGTGTGTGCAGCAAGTCCCTGCTCTCAGCAATAGTCCCTCCACAGTGCTCTGTGCTCCGACGTGCAGGTCCTGAACATCAATGAAAGTGATTCCTTGTTTTAGCTGGAAGCCAGCAATGATTAAAGCCCAGATATAATTAATGTGGTCTGGATCAATACTGGAATTAATTGAGTTACACTCTACACAGATTGAGCTTTCATCAAACCAGCTGCCCAACAGTTCTGAGCAACGCCAGAAGACAAGACAGGTGCATCCATGGGAAACACAACCTTCCTGTAGCAGCCTTGTGCCCACCTATGTATGACTCGTTTTGATATTTCTAACAGTTTCCAGAGGGTAGAGGATGTTATGACTCTTTGTTCTTGCAACTACAGACTCATTTCCCCTGAATATGCTTCCAGAAGTCCAAGGATTAGAAACCATTCAGTCCTGCTCTGGAAAATGGCAGCTTTTAATTCCATCCCTTCATGTTCCAAAGCAGGGAGTACATATATTTGTTTCCCACCCCTACATTTTCTATCAAGAAAAAAAAATTATAGAGCGAGAGATTTGTCTGAGGACAAAATACAAAACATTCTGGGAAAGTCAGACTTGGCTAATTACATTAAACCAAAAGGGCAGAGTGTCTTTTCTGTGGCTACACACAAAGCTAATATGCTCAAAGCACAAGACCTATTTTTAGCAAGGCAAAATTTGCTATTTGAATGAATAAAAACCATTTAAATGATTTGTTATAAGATACTTTGCATCCAAGCTACATTTTTAAAGTTATTAGGCTCGGATACTACAAACAAAAATACTCCCCAGAGCAACAATGAGCTCCCACTTACCTTGGGCTGAGGAGCTTCCAGGTGCTCTGAGCTCAAGCTCTACCAGGTGAGGAGAGGCCCAGGAGCTCCAGGGAATTCTCCTTTTCACAGCTGCCCATGGTAGAGGAGAGATGAGCAACCAGTGCATGAGCTTTCTCAATTACAGGATTAGAATAAACCCAAATTCTGAGTTCTAAGAACAGAGTGTTCTCCTGATCATTAATACTAAACATTTGTGAGATACTTGGACACATTCTTATGGGACAGAAAAAATTGCTCTTTTTCAGAATTTGGCCTAAGAGCTAAATTGTAATTCTTAAATGGAAGATATTGTTTAGTGTCCTATTTGGCTGACAGCCCTGCTAGGTGAATTTTTTATTTTATTTTCTTAATTTTAAATATTTCTATATAGTATCTAACTAAGTCCAGTAAAATAGGCTTTAACCCTGTATCTTACCTGGCAGGATAAACTGGGATGTCTCAGAATGCCCTGAGAGCTGTGTTGTGCTGTACATGCCATGCAGGTACTCTGTGCCCTGAGCCAGAGATTTATTTGGAGCCTCAACACTACCCAGAAGGATGGAAATGTACAGTCAAACATGGGGGACAGGTGTGTGCTCAGGGCTCCCATCTCTAAAGCATGAGAACACCCAGCACAGCCTCAGCTACTCCTGGGTTTTGTTTGAGTGTCCCCAACAACGGCTGTGACATGGACAGAGCTCTCCTGAGAACTGAGGAAAATCACTCTCTTCCTTCAAATCATGAAACTGTCTTTGAATGCAATAGCTGCCAACCTGGGGTGGCACTTAGTGCTGAGCTGAACATGAACGTTTTCTCAGCTGTTCACAATTCAGGCAATTTTTCTAAGAAGAGGAGTCAGCAGCAGCTCTCAAATTTGTTGTAAACACTTGAGCTGTTCCCTCCACAACATCCAGTTTTCAGACTGGAATGAAATCATGTTGCTGAGGACATACAGTGAACGTTCCTGGGAAACTGGGGGTTTCATTTTCAACATTCTGTAGTCCTGGGGAGGAAAACGGAGCGACAGTGCCTGATTAACCAGGAGGTCATTCAAAGGCTGCTCAGCCTGCCAGGAAATCACTTGTGTTGTTTGTCTTTATCCAAAGAACTTCATCATTGCACCATTTTTTTCCTTTTTGTAGCAAGTGAAGTCTTCCTTGTTTGTTTTTCATCCATTACTATTACCCAGAGGCAAAATCTAGACACCAAATGATATTTCTCCTTCTTCCATCATACTATAAAAAAATCCCATCACTTTGTGAACAACAAACACTTCAAAATATACAAATACTTTAATACATACAAGCCTTCATAGTTCATTAAATATAATTCATTCCGTGGTCGTTAAAATACTCTATCACTGTGTTAAGTGTAAGGAAAGAAAGTTCTGCACTGGTATTTCTGTAGGATTGATTGGATCTGGCCCATGCAGAACCTTTCAGGATACTGCAGGGATTACGCTGAAGAGCAGCAATTCTGCTGGAACACAGAGCATTTGGGGTTAGATCCACACAAACCAAAGGTGCTGTGAGAAGATTCTGAAGTGAGAGTGATGAAAGCTGCAGGAGGCAGCAGCGGTGAGGTGTGGCACACGCAGGGGCTGCACTGGCTGCCACATGGGAGCATCCTCTGGAATGCTTTGGGACATTGCAGCTCCCACAAACATGTGCAGCAAGGAACAGGGAATTGTGCTCCAGCTTGACTAAGCAAACCAAAGTCTTTTTACACTCAATTCCCCAGGAAGCTGAATGAGATGAAAAGAAGATCTATTGCTTTTTGCTTTGAAGTGTTAAATCTGTCTTTTCCTGTGTCCCCAGCTGGTACCAAACTTATCAAGTGGAGACAATCAGCCTGGTTTAGCTGATATCCCACAGCTGTGACTCTTCTCCCGCATGAACTGCTAACTCACGCTGCCATACAGCAGGAATTCTATTTCTCAATGAAATCTTCAGAGTAAAGATTTAGAGCTTTGCAGAAAAGCAGCACAGAGCCCTCAAGTGTATCTGCAAAATGCAGCCTGGCAGTCTGGCACTGTGGGTTTGTGACAGACCAGAGACAGAGGCAACGCAGTGACACCAACTCCACAGTAACGAGGTCCTTGGCATACCAGGATGGGAACTGATCAGGAAGAAATAAATATATATATATACACATACGCACATAAATATATATTTTAAATATATATAATATACGTATATAGTGCATATAGTATATAATGTCTTGCCTGTGTATATATAATATATGTATTTTGTATAAAAAGCTTCACATTCAAGTATAGGTACATATTAAAATATCAAGAGAGGAGGAGCTTTGGAAGTTAGCCTTTAAGAGAGAACCTGCTGTAAGCAGAATTCATCAAGAGAGTTGTTCCCCAATTTGAAAATGCCATTGATTCAGAGGTTAGTGTTCCACTGGTGACTGAGAAACACAATCCAATGGAAAGTGGGAAAAAAGGGAAAGAAGTGATAAAGGAAATTTAGATATAGTGTCAAATACTGTGATATATACATAAAACCTTTACTTTGAATATCCCAGCTTTGGAGGGACAGAAGCAATGTTTTGATTAGAATTTGTAATACAGTCCCTCAGTGGTTGTAGTTTTTGTAATCAAATTATCACAGCCTAAGGAAAAAGCAATTTATGATGTGAGAAGAAGGGTTGAAAATCAAAATATCATCATCAACCCTAAAAGGTAGTTCACAAACCCTGATAAGAAATATGGCTCATGCAGCCTTGTTCTGAACCTAAAATATGAAATGTATCATGAAGAGAGAACAACAGATGGAAATTCTGAACCTCAGTTAGCCCTGGATTGGTTCAGTGTCTGAAAAAAATTCTCTCTCTTGAAATGGCCGTGGCCTTCATCTTTGGATTGACAAAATTACCATCACAAAATCAGCGAGTAAATCACCCTGATTTTTTACAAATGCAGATGATGAAAATGCTAAGTGTATCTAATTCTGTACATGGACAAGCCATTGTTCTTGCTTGCCAATGCAGGAGAATTTCAGGGCTGTGATCAGAGGGTTATGCAAAGAAGGCATGACAGAACACAGCCACAGTCAACAGGATGATTCCATTGATATTCACAATATTTCTCCAAAGGGGCACTTCGCTTGTGTCCATCAGTTTCTTCTTCATTGCCTCCTCTTCCTCCTTGCTCAGTTTGGGGCCTTTCTGTTGGTCCAAACCACAGAACCAGTTGTAGGTTTTCTTCAGGCATCCTGGTTCCTCTTGGTTTTCCTCATTAACTGGAAGGAACAACACTCTGGTCATGACACACAAACACGGATCACGGCACATACCGATCACTGGCACTGAGGACATTCGTGTGCTCAATACAGCAGTTCTGCTTTATGGTCAGGGTTAATGGAGACGTTTTAGTGCAGAACAGTACAGGAATCAAGTTAATATTGGGTTTTCACAGCTAATCTGGAAAAAGAGTGATTTCCTACTTGAGAGCCTTTTGCAGGAATCATTTGGGTATTTTGCAGCCCAGAAACTTGGAGAAGCAGATCAGGCTGCAAACCTTAAACTTCATTTTTTCAATACTTTCTACATTTATAATTAGAAGACAAATAAATGAATTTGCTGATGAAAAAGAACTTGGGAGCAGAACCAGAAACTCAGCAGAGAGACCAGGTGGTTTTGCAGTTTACTTTCACTCCTGGCTACACTATTTCCAGGTGAATTTCCTCCAAGTGCTGGAGTCACACACAGTTCTGCCAATGTCTCTGCCCTAAAGCATTGCCACTGGTTTAGTCCTGGAGCTGCCACCCAGCTACGGAGAAAGCCAGGTCTCCTCCCTTCAAATCCACTTGACTCCTGATTTACCCTGAGTGTGGCAGCTCACAAGCCATGTAAAGACGTGAGGGCTGAGGTTTTGCTGTTGTGTGCAGGGAGGATGTCTTTGAATATCAAGCATGTTCGTGTTTCTTCGGGAATGAACTAGAGATACTCAAATATATTGATAAAATCTGTAGCTATTCAACAGTTACCTGATTCCTTATCCTTTTCATCAGCTCTGTCCTGTTCCTCATCTGCGTCGATATCAATCCGTTCTTCTTTGCTGTGCCGCAGGGACCAGCACAGGCGGTAAAGCTGCCACGAAACAAAATAGTTTAATGGCTCTCCAGCCTGACTGCACAGAGACAAACCAGCCTGGCCAGCAAGTGAACCAGCCTTGAGACCATGGCTGTGAGGCCCAAGGAGTCACTGAAGGTTTGTCACACATAAATGAAGACTGTTTCCTTGGCTTTCTTACAAAACCTGTGTGCTGGGGGCAGCTGAAATGTTGAGAGGTGATAGATCATGTACCAGGGTTTAAACCTAGTGGTTTCATTGTGCTCCATTTCTTGAGGAGCAGGACTGCAGCAATACTCACATGCACATCAGGAATGGGCTTAGTCATGAAGGAGACTGTCAGGATGACGATGGAGGTCACTCCGAACAGGATCAATGCAAAGTAAAGGTAGTGAATCCCACAGATGATGAAGGGGCAGTTGGAAGGGGCTCCACAGCTGCCAGTTCCATAGACAAACTCTGGAATCATTCTGCCCAGTCCACACAGCAGCCCAATAATCAGGCCCCAGAAGGCACCCTGCAGACAAAGGTGTGACAAGAAGTGATCCAAATGAGTAATTTCAGGCGTGGAAATGCACTCTAAGCTCTCTGTAAGTTGCTGGAGGACACATGGAGGTTTTAACACGGGTATTTGCAGTGACTTATTTATAACTCAGTGTATTAGCACAGCTGAAAAGGGCAATGAAGAGCAGCTCAGAGAAAGAATATGGATGACACCTCATCCAGCCCATCTGTCCATCAAAGTCCATCTGTCTCCACACAATTCTCTCCTACAGGACAGGCTCCAGCCACAGACTGCACATGCCAAACCAGAGCTTTGCTCATGTCCTGTTACCTTTGAGGGCTAAATCCTCGACAGCTCTGGCATGATGGAACCATGGGTATGTTGTCCTGCCTTAAATTTGTATCTGGTTTTTCTTCTACTGGCCCTGTTAGTTAAAAGCTAATTCTTAGTACTGTTGGTGGATGTTTTGCTGCCCAGCACACAGTACTCCAGCCCAAAGTCCAACAGACACACAGCTATGTCTGGGCACAAATTGAAATATAGGAAATTTTCTTTAAACATCTTTTTTTGTTTGTTTGTTTTGCTGTAAGGATGATTGACCATTGGAACAGGTTGCCTAGAGACATTTTGTGGAGTCTCCATCCCTTGAGATAAAAGCCCAACTGGACAGGACTGGTAAGAGGTGTTTTGTTCGGTAAAGCAGTTTGGTGACCAGTATCCTAAAAGATTATTTATGAAGAATACATCTTCATAAATTATCCATTTGATTTGCTTCTTGGCAAAGGGATAGATAACCTAAATTTCAAAGCTATCTAGTAATTCCTGGGTGACTGTTTATCTATCAGACTATCCAAGAGCCCATTCAGACTCATCACTGAAGCCTCAGGCTCTGGGGTATGGAGACATGGAATCCTGGGCCATTCTAGGATTAAAACAAGCAGGAAGGAGTTGCTTGTAAGAGACATTAAACAAAAAACCAGTTTTCCCAATGCCAAAGGAGCAGGCAGCAAACCTGTTCCCTGGTGTGCACTTACCGGCTCGTTGACACGCTTACAGAAGATGCCAAGCAGGAAAACAGCAGAAATGGGAGGTCCCAGGAAGCTGGTCACTGACTGAATGTAATCAAAGAGCTGCCCACTCTGAGCTGACTGCACAACGGGAACCCAGGCAATGCTGATGCCAATTAAAATTAACATAAATGCCCTGTAAACATAGCCAGATATTCAATTAGTCTTCCTTTTAGAAGTATCTATGATCTATCAGAAAGAAAAAATACCCCAGCAATTAATCAATAATTTACATGTTCATTTTGTATTTCAACTATAATCATTTATAAATCAATTATAATGGCCAATTAGCACTGAACAAACAATAGAAATCCAAATTGGGTGCTGTGTATGTCAAATATCTATCAGCACACAGCTAATGATGCAATCAAAACATAGAAAATCACTTTTTTTCCCTGTGTTTGTCATGTCCAGAGACAAATCAATAACAGAGCAACTAGAACTAGTTCACTGACGCTGCAGCATGAAGCCTGGGGAGATAATTTCAAAGATTCCCCTTCGAATAGCAGTGGGAAGCACCGAGAATTAGTCTGGCACTTCATGGACACTGTCGATTACTTGGGAGCACGGCCTGTCTTCCCAAAAGGCTGGGTGTGGTGGGCCAGCAGCTCCGGCCACAGGAGACCACTGCAGCTCTGCCAGAGCCCCGCCCGCCTCGGGGGAGCTGGGCAGGAGGCACCTGGTGACCGGGGAAGGGCTGAACTCACCTGCCAACCAACATCAGCTCCTTCTCGGATGCACGGGATCGGAACTTGGTGTAAACGTCCATAGTGAACAAAGTACTGGCGCTGTTGAAGATGGAAGTCAGGGAGCTCATGAGCGAGGCCAACATGACTGACAGCATCAGACCCCGCAGACCTGGAACACACAGACACGGCAACTGCAAGTAGGATTTCAGGAAGAGCCTCAACACCTGCCCCATCCGTAGTGCTTGTCTGATCCTTGCCAGCCAGCTCTCAGTCTGTCTGGCAGATTTATGTGACATTCCCTTGCGATGCGAGCAGAGCAATGCCTGCTGAGCTTGGGAAAACCCATTCAAAGCAGTGACAGAAAACCCTTCAGCCTCTAGCACACAGGTACTTCTTTAGCCAATGCTGTCTGATTAAATGCTGGAATAAATAGGAAATAATACTAAGCAGACTCTTCCCAAGAGTTATAAAAACAATTTGGCTTGTTTGCAGGTGAAGGCTCACTTGCTTGCAGTTTATTTGTGGACCAAGTGTTTGCAAAAAAAAAAAAAAAGTTCCTTCTAGTGCTTTTTTAAACCAGAGTAAGCCACTTTTCTAGGTGGTACAGTCTGGTCACACAGTGGTGGGGAAGGGCTGCAGCATTTTAATAAGACTCCGAACAACACTTGTCGCAGGATGGGGAAGTACTGACGCTCTCAGGGAGGTGCCATGGTCTGTACAGCATCATAACCTGTCTCTTTTGCCTTATGAGCCAGCACCCACCTCTTTGGGGTTGTCAGGAGATGGCAGGTGTCGGCCTCCAACTCAGAGATCCTGGCACAGAGAGTCTTTTATAAATCATTGGCAAAACAGGTAACTTTTTACCTTTAGAAAGGGAGCTCAATTACCATTTCATCACCCAGTATTTGCCAGCTGAGAACTGACACTGTCAGCGTGGAGCTATTCTGCACCTCCAGCTACAGTTACTACAGACAGCCCTGGCGGTTGATATAGTACTTATTTCTAGCATGAATTTGGGAACTAAATATGAGTCTTGGACTCCCTCTATCACTTGTTTTTCTGGCAGTTTCACCTTTCCTAAAACAAAGAAACAACAAATACAGACAGTGTCTTACCATTTGGCATAAGCTCCACTACCATTTTTGGATAAGCGATATTTGTGCAGCCCACTGCAGCCCCACAGTGCTTCTTACAGATTTCAGGCACAACACAAGCCACCACATCTGAGGAGAGGATAACGAGACAGTTAGACAAGGTCGTGTAAACAACAGATTGCTCCCAAATTAGTAGAGCTTCTAAAATGTATCTCTCTGTTCAACCACCAGACGAACATGTTTAATACCATCCTTGCTTTGCTGGCAGGGAGGAAGGTGATTATAAACCTCTTTCCTTCCTTTCCTCTCTAAAAGAATACTGAGAAGTACTGCAGATCAAAAACAAATCAGCACTAATTTGTCAGACCAGGACTGAACAACGCCGGGAGAGCAAAGAGAAAAACAAGCAGAGGAACAGAAGGCCCAGTCCTTCCAACCTGAACCTCTCTCCTTTGCCTGCTGCCAAACACAGCCAAACTCTCTGCTGGGCAGAGAAATAGGAGAGCAGCATTTCCCACCCTGCCCTTGGGACTGTCCATGGCCTAAACTCCCCAGTCTGGGACTCATGGCCCTGTCCCTCTGATTGCCAGAGGAGTGTCCATCCTGGACAGCATCTCCCACTCATTCTTTGGTCAAAGTGGGGCTGTAACAGTCTTACAGCTGAGGAGGGACACTGCGGAATTTTTCTCCCCTAAAATGAACAGCAATAACTTTAGCAGAAATCTGAGATCAGGGAAAACAGGAAGAGCTGTGGCTGCTTACAATACAGTTAGTTTTTGTGCATACAGGTGGTTGGACAATTTGGATGACAGATGACAATCTAAAGGTGTTCTGGAAGGGGCAGAGAGATTGGCAATGAAAGGGAGGCAGCAAGAGGAAGTGTGCATACCTGGGTACAAGATACGGCTGATCATTCCAGGCATCACAATGATAAACATGGGCAAGAGTTTGAGGTATCCACACAAGATACAACCAGCCTTCACATGGGACATGTTCTTGCCAGAGAGACATCTTTGGACAATAACCTGTCAATGAGAAGTGGCAACTATAACATTTCCATGATCACACCACATTGCAGAGACAAAGTGTTCCTTCACCTCTGTGATAGCAAAAAAAAAAAAAGCCTATTTTGCATTTTTGTCACTAAGAAAAATAAAAACTACATGAAAATCAAAGTATGTATTTGACTAAGTAAAGCAAAATATCACATATCCAGCATGTAAGAGCTAAGATTTTTCTCACAAGAAAAGCTGACAGACTAAAAAGCCAGAAATGAACAGCCTGAGCAATAGACACAGTTACATTAAGAGGTTTGTTCATTTGTTCAGAAATTGTGAAGATTGTCTGTCTGGCAGTTCAGGGTGCAGATAAATCACTTGCTGGGACTGGACACATTCCCATGTTGCAGGTACAGGAGCACCCTTTTCTCTCCACATGTCGGTGTAATCTCTTGGGGAAGCTGGACAGCAGGTTTTAGGGAGAAGGAAGGAATACTGAGGAAATGTCTCCAGGTGGAAAGACCTGACATACAAAGAACATCTCCCCAAGACTGTGCATGCAAAGATAAAAGCTGCACAAATAGGAAACCAACTTGTCTGCTGAAAGGGGAATCATCTAACAAGGGTCATTTGGTGAGTGGTTTCCTAATTAAACATTCACAGCACAACCTCTGAGTGTTTTCACACATGGTCACACACAAGAAATGAGAAAGGAGGAGGATCTGCTGGGCACAGGTGTGTAGGAAGATTTGAAAGAACACCCATTCCATTGTCTCATGTGAGAGGGGTTTAGAAACTAAGAACTGAAAAGTCACTGACCAGTCTCGAAATAATGGCCAGTTCAATGCCCAGCTTTGCATGGCAGGGGAGAAAGATCACCCTAGATTTTTGTGCTGGGCATTTCCAAGGCATCCTGCTTGCACAGTACCTGATCCGTGCACCAGTACCACATGGCAATGATGCTCAGGCCAAAGACCAGCCCTGGCCACGGCAGATCTCCAGTGATGGGGTCTCGGAAGATGTGGAAGGCGTCCTTCCGAGGAGTGTAGCACTTGGGATCAACTTCGATCCCCCCATAGGAGATATTGGATGGAATGGCTTCCATGTACTTCTGCATGAAAGCCTCATACCCTCCTACTTCAACAAATGCTGAAACACAGAAAAGTAGCGATAAAGGAGTTACTACTGGAACCTCAGATGGAGCTTGAGAACATCAGGGGAAAAACCTCCTTGATACGGATGTAAAAAATCCTGCCTGCATTGGCAGTGTCAGGAAATCACACACAGTTGTTTGAAGGAATTCCCACAACCCAAGAACCAAAGGGATCTTTGCTTTCAGGGTTCTGCAGAGCTCACAAATGCTGGGTTAGGCTCTGGTGTCTCTCATGCAGGGCTCACCAAGAAGTGAAATGGAAATGTATTTTTTCCACACATGACTGACCTAGGAAGAACCTAAGGCAGAGTCTCCCCAGATTAGGTCAGTCGAAAGTTATTTCTGTTGTAACGGTGGTGGAATAATATAAATTCAATGAAAGACCTCACTGGAGGAAAACCAAGCACCAAGTTACTACAAGGATAAGGAAAGGACACTACAAGTTCATGAAGTCTTATCACTACTATCTTTCTTATGATCCCTTCCTGTTAATTCAGTTTAACAGCACTATCTCTGTTTTTAAATGCATATGGTCTTCTGGACACACACATTGCCCCATCCATAAATATGGTGTTAGAGTGACTCCCATAGATCAGCTGCAAGGCTTCCTTAAAATGCTCAGGTGGGTTTTTAACATGAGCTAGAAACAAGGAAGATTCGTACAATGGCACCACGAGCTCTTCACTTGCAATCAGAAGTTTTCATGTCTTAGCATCTGAGTGTTTATGAACTTACAATTTTCTTACAACAAGATGCTCTCTGAACCTCTCGAGCATCACCTGCACACCACTCCACTTTCACCCCATTAGCCATCCCTGTTCTCTCCTGGGCTGCTGTTTATTACCTTACACACTCCCCTGTGCTTAGGAGACAGAGTGACTCAGTGACTAAAGGGCTTTGTCAATAGGCCTGGGGATTGACAACATGCCTATTTCCTTCCCTGACAAATAGATAAATCAACTGAACCCTGCTGGCTAAGGTTTCACCATGCAGGATTCATTTCCATAACCACTGTAGGATATGTGGTTGAACATTCCAGTTCAATTAATCTGATTTACTTACCAAATCCCGTAAGAATAAAGGATCCCACCACCATGATGAACGTTTGTAAGGTGTCTGTGTAAATCACAGCTGCAAGGCCACCTGATGGCAAAGAAAAGTCAGGACAAATAAATCAGGACAAATAAGTTAGCCTTGTGCAAATACCTCAGTGGAGTTTTTTATTTTGTTTACTTCTGTCACGACCTCTTTGTTTCAAAAACCTCTGTAAATCACTCCCCTTTCAGGTTTGCATTTCTCCCCTCCTCCTCACCCCAACTCTTCTCTTTTTTTTTTCTGGCTCCCCCAACTTCTTGGATTTCTCAGTCTGCTCTGCAAACTCACCTGTGATGGTGTAAAGAGCAGTAATAGCAAGCAGGATGATTATGGCCACATAAAGATTCAGCCCTATGGCCAGCTGTATGAATATAGCTCCAGAGAATATGTCAGCCTAGAAAACAAAACATGGTGGATAAAGCAACGTTTCAATTCATGATGATGATGACATATTACACATTCATGAGGAGGGCCCTGAAATACACAACTGTGCCCCTTATCGTCCTGCACACACAAAGCAAAAATAAATAGAAGCCACTTTCACACACCTGCCAGTCTCCCCTCAGAGCTCTGGTACTTGCATTACCAGAGGTGTAACACCTTCTCAAAGAATTTCCAGGCTTTTTCAATGGATTGTTTTCTCTGGGCAGAGTCACCTCACTCTTCTGTGCTTAGGTACTGAGAGACATCTCAGTAACACCCTGCCTGAAACTGAGCTTCCATTCACTGCCCTGGGCAGGATGGACTGTGTGACACTTCCATGACAGCACAGTTCATTTAATGCCACCCCACAGGTCTTCCCCTTCCCTTTACAGCTTGCACAGGTGGTGCAGCTTGTCTTGCTGGTTCAGGACAAACGGTGCATTTGCATTGAAGGTAAACATCTTATATTGTCTCTGTTTTTAAGTTCCTGTCAGGAGAGCTGACATCAGTTGACTAAAGGAAGAGACCTTTAGCTCTTGCATAAGAAAGGAATTGTTCAGGTTTCTGTAACCCTGGGATGTTAATCACATTAAATCAGTTCCTGATTCAGAGATAATTTGCATCAATGTTATTTATACAAGTTTGCCCCAGTGCATTTGTGGTGCATTACTGTCAATAATTTTTATTGAAGGCTGCTGTTGAGCGTCCAGTGCATGGGCTCTTCTCCAATCCCACCCCACCTGTACGAGGGGTCTACAGGGGCCTCCTCTCCTCTGAACAGTACAAGTGCAGTGGGACAAGGGACAAACACTGCCTGTGCCCTGGGGGAAAGCCTCCCACAGGGCAGAGCCCGGGATCACAGACCAGACACCGGCGCTGCTGCTGCTCCAGCTTGGTTGGAGGGAGCAGGGCACTCACACCCCAAGGCAGTTCTGTAGCCTCGGGAGCTGGGACGTGCCGGGGGCAGAAACCCTCTTCATTCCAGAGGCATGGAAATCTCACCCCTGGTTCACATCAAAGAACGAACGGGGAATGAGGCCCCGAGCTCTGCAGCCCCACTGCCCTGACAGGCAACAAACAACTGTGCAGCAGAGGGGGCATCACAACAGAGGTTCCCACTCCTAAAATTCTGCCCCTGGAAGAGATTTCTTACAGGCTTTAGGTTGGAACTGGGAACCAGGGCCTCTAACTCTTTCGCCAGTGGCTGTTAGACCTTATCCTTTGCTCCTTCTCTCTACGGTAATTTTTTCTCTATCTTTTCACACCACTGATCAGCCTATGTCCCAGACTTTTCTTTATTGTTCTTGGCTTTAGTTTAGCCTATGTATCATTAAATATTAATGGTCCTAAAATGAGACCCAGAAAGAAATGTACAGTTAATTATTTAGCGCCCCGAGCAATGTATCAGCTTCTTCAAATTGCTGAGTTACCTTCCAACTTCACTGCTCCTCCTTCACAGTTAGATTATTTGCCTTCCAATATTTTCTTGTCTCTCCATTTATACTCTTTTATAGACATTATTCAATCTTTATCTAATCTCTGAATAGAGTGACTTTTTCTTTTCCATTACAAACTGTCTTTGCAAAGGCACAAGTTCACATGCCAGGTGAGTGAATGCAGCTGCAATGGGGACGTGGGAGTCATGGCAGGGGCACCTGCTCTTTAACCCCTACACTGTGCAATGCTCAGAGGAGATTATCCTTCTCCTCCTCTTCCCCCTGCTAAGTCTGCACCCAGACATTTACTACTGAAATTATGCACAATGAACAGAGAAAATGCTGTAACAGATTTAGACAACAAGGCAACAATTTCTGACTTCTTCAAAACCATTCACACCTTAATTCCTGTTTGTCTTGTCATAATTTAGTCTATAACTGTCCTTCAAGATTTTACTTTTTCTGAGTCATTTCCTGTGGTGTAATGACCAATATTAGCAACACCAGTGGCTAACAAGTCTCTGAAAGCTGCTATGGCACTACTCACAACGTGCTGCACACTTAGGAAGCACAGAAACCCTCTGGGCTCAAACATCACGTGTGTCCTGATCCCAGGGAGGAACACCCTGCAGCACAGCCTTGTCTGGCAAGTGGCTGACCAGCCACAAGGCAAGGTCAGAAATCAACATAAACCACAGAAAATGTGCAGGAAAAGAGAAAGGCTGAGGGTCTTGTGGAGGTGTGTAAAGGGCAGCTGACCTCCCGTGGTGGTGACACCGTGCCAGAAGGAGCACGGCAGGAGTTACACGACCTGCTGTGTGATACTGTTCACTGGAAAGCACAGCAATCATTATATTATTAGGTACATTGCATGATATTTTAACACATCAAGGAAGCAGCACATGAAATAACTACCCCAGGAGCAAGATGCCACTCTCCTACAGGGACAAGGGGCAGTGAGTATTGCTGCCAGTCCCACTGATAGGTGTGACATCCCTTGAGGGCAGGGCAGAAATCCATCCTTCTCTATCAAATCTCAGGAAGCCCCAAAGATCACAAGGGAGTGTTTGCCAAGGCAGCAGTCAAGGAAGTAAAATGCAATGGATTGTCAGCACGTGGGTGTGTGTGGATGCACAACGTGCCTCTGGAAGAGAGGCCTGTGCTCTCTCCCTGTGGCCACCGCACAGTCAGCCCTTCCCTTCCTGCTTTGGGAGCTGTTTCCTCTGGGAACCGTTTGGGCATGTTGCCCCATAGCATGGCATAGCAAAATCTACTCTGAGATCCTCTGACAGCGCCTGAAACCTCCAAGGACTGACTGCTGTGCCTATTCTCAATAAGATACAGCAAGTCAATCAGTCCTGGGCAAATCCTGCCCAGAATACATTGCCATGAAGCAGCAATGCAGAGACCTGTTTGTACCTGCTGGAACTGAGCCTCACTTGGATGTGGACAGACACTGTCAGAGTTGTTTGGGGCAAGTGGGGAAAACAAAACAAATGGTCAGGAAATTGTGCACTGACTTTTTTTCCTTGCACAGCACAGAGACAGAGCTCCACGGCACTTCCACACACACACCTGGAATAAATGGGTTGATGGGAAGCTGGGATGGGCCACTGGTAGCACAGAGCCCAGGTAATCTGCTGCTGTATGGATCCCCAGGCTATTGCTGTGCTCCCCAATAAGACAGGACCACAAGAGCAGGAGAGTGTGTTTGCAGTCTCATGACCACACTGGAAGCTTATATGGACAGCCTGTCTTTCCTGGGAGAAGGGCACTCCAACTGAAGCAGGGTAAAACCCCACAATCAGATCCCCAGGCTTGGCACAGGCTGGCAATCAAAGCCAGACAGTGAGCTCAGCACTCACGGAGCACCTGGATGGGCTCCCTACAAACACCCGTGTCCGTCGGGACCGTGACTCATCCATGGGAGGAGTTTGTGTGGAGCTGCCAGGACTGTGTGTCACACGGGATTTCTGATTATGGTGGCTGTGCACAACCACAGCAAACGATCTAATCCTTTGGAAATACACAGAAATCCAGCCCCGAGTCCAGCTCTGCAGCACCAGCCTGTTTAATTTATAACCTTCCTAAGGATCAGTTATCGTGAGGATGTGAGAATGAGAGCAAAAGGCCAATCTTTTAGCTTAAATTGCACTATTATCACTCAGCTCCCATTCAGAGGGCAAAGACTAATCTACCATAGCAACTTCTGCAAAACAGATTGCCTGAACTGTGGACTCCTTTAGACGTAGTTTCAAGATACATATATGGAAAACAGCAGCTCCCTTCACTATTTCACAGAAACACATCTATTTACTTAATAACCATTAACTTCATAGCATCTTAAACTTTACACCAATCACTTGCTCATTAAAAGAATCTCTCTTCTTCCCTCCTTTGACTTCAGCCGTTACAATTTCCCTCTTTTGCATTTCCCCACTCTTTCATTTTCTAATTCCGACTATTCTTTTTTTTGCCCATAGCCCTCTTGCTCTTTTCCCTCATCAGTATTACTGATGGCATGTTCACCAGAGGATGCTAAAATGGATAAATATGAAGTCCAGGGAGAAAAATTCCTGCCGTGGATTTCAAGGTTGCCTAAGAAAACACACTATAATACAAGTTTCCCTCCTACTTCGATGTTTTCTAGAGGACAGCATAAGCAAAAGTAAACCCTAAAAAAGAAAGATAAAGCACAACTAGCATCAAAAGACATTGCCAGGAAGGAAAACTTGGGTGGCAACATGATCTGGATACAGAGTCTCACTGAACAGAATAAAAAACCCCATAAAATCATACTTTTACAATTGTTAATTCAAGCAAGGGCTCCAAACCAGAAACAAATGACCAGTTGTGGGGGGCAGTATTGTAGATGGGAGTTTCTTTAGACCAATGTAGGATGGAAGAACCACTGTCAAAGTTTTACTTACTGAGATCTTTGTGAAAACATACAGGATCAGGGACAGGACTGACAGGTAGATCTGGATCCGTTTCCCACCAAAACGCTTCTTCAGATACTCTGGCATTGTCACCACCTGCAGGGGTACAGAAGGTCTCAGATAACGAGGAACAGGTTCCAATCAAATCAGACGAAGATTCTTTGTACTCAGGTACTGTGAGAGTGGAGCACAAAAGGAGGAGAGCTGCAAATGCAGTTGCAAGCAAGAGCAGCTCCAGGAATCAAAGGAGACCAAGGAGAGAGCACGGAGTACTTCTCAGCTCAGGTCTTAGAACAGAGAACCCTCATTTTTCCAATCCACAGACATAATGTAGTACCATTCTGGTACACTCAGTCTCGTGCCATTCATAAAGGTTTGCAGTATTCCAGAGCTGACCTGCAATCAGGAGCAGCAAAGGTAAGTGTAAAGCACTGTTTTGACTTACCCCAGCTTTGATGTAGATGGGCACAAAGAGCCATCCTAGAACCACGACAAATATCAGAGCCTGCAGGCAAGACAAGACCAGCTCAGTTAGTCTCCTCTCTCTAACCAGCACTCCCACTTATCAGACCCAGCAGAGACTATGGAAACCACAGAAACCTGGGTATTGCAGGGCTGTGGGGGGAGGAGGATCTGCTCTGTCCTTTGATTTACAGTCGACAATTTGGGAATAAAATCTTAGCTAAAAACTTGGTGAAGTATAATACAGCCTGGGTTGTACTACACTGTCTAGAGAAACAGCTGATTTCTGCTCACAAGATTGCCCTCCAGTATTTTCACCACTCCATCAGTGGCACCAGAATATTTAGCAATGGTTAAAAGGCCAGCCAGGATTACTCTTTCTGGGAAATATTTCAGAAGGTGAAGCCTGATACCTGAGGCCTGTTTGCAGTATCTCCATTGCAGGGCACTGCCCACTCCCAGTCAGGGCTGCTGCAGGGCTATGGCAGGACATCTGCACATGTAGATATTGTGGAGAGCAGCACTTTCTGATCCGTAATTTGGTCATTAATTACCTTCAGCACAAGGTCTCTGGGACATGGCTGAATGTTTTACAGCAATCTCATACACTGCACAGGATGCACCACGTGCAATTTGTAAAATATTTTGTATTTCCACACTACCAATCACTAACAGATTTCCTGTTCCCATGTGTATTTTGTGAACCGCAGATTTTACTGTATTGCACTGCCCCAGTTTTCTGGCTCACATGGCTGGAATGCTGTCTGCTGTACATTATACATATGTAAATAGACAAGTACACAACAAATTCCTGCTCTCAGAGCTGTGCTCAGTATTTATCCTGTCCACAGGGCTTAGAGGGCTTTGTAAATGTATATTTTTAACTTCTGCTCTTAGATAAAAATTTTAAGAGGGACAAGAAATCCCAGGTAAGCTGCTGCTGTCATATTGATACCAATTAGAAAGAATTCCACTGGAACAGTGATACACAAGGATGATAATAGTCAAACTTATTATTACTTCCAAGAAGAGACTCGGATTATACAGCCAAGAGCAAAACCTCCCCATGCCTGTTAACCTGCCCAGCTGTCCCACTATGGCACAAGTGATGAATTATTGCAGTGTCTGCTCAAACACAGACGTGCATCGTTACTGCTTCCCAAACAGCAGTTCTTGTACACTGTGTATTGATATCAGTACACAAGGGATCTCCCAGGAGATGGAGTGTTACAGGATGTCTGAAAAAGGATATGGGCCCTAGAGATTTGTGTTCTGGTTTGTTTTCTTTGTTTTGGTAGAAGAAGACGGGGAATCAGGTCTGTTATAAGCCCAAAGGTGGCAGATGAACTGTGCATATCTCATACAGTTCGTCTTAGGCTTTATCCTTCTCTTAAAACATTTCTATCATCCCAATACTTGAGTATCTGCAACAACCACGTACTTGCTAAGGAACACAAGCCAACGCCCTCGGGCTGGTGTGATTCTTTCACTGCTCACAATGAAATGTAAGGGGAGTATCGACCTCTGTATGCTCATTAAATCCTTTGTGTCAGGGCTAATCCCTTCCACCGAGGGGAATTAGGCTGAACAAGGGCATTATTATACACACCCAGAGAGTCTGAGAATAAGGAAATGGGCAGAAGCAGCTCCTGTGAATGTCTGTGGCCCCTGCTCCTGGTACTCCAGGCAGTTCATTTAAAGTCAGCCTGGATGTCTCTACCCATAAGCAAAACACACATAATTCAAGGAAGAAGGAAGTTAAAAGGTTTTTGGAATGCAGGTGCCTGTGAAAGATGCCCAAGATTTCTTACAGCCTATGCAGAAATCAAAGCCACTTCAACAATTCCTATGTAGCAAAATGCTGTAAAAATGCCATAAATTCTTCCCAATATCCTGCAATCTGAAAGTACAGGTATTACATTATATACGTACTTTAAAAGTGATCTAAAAATATGCACGGAACAGAGAATCCACCAGTTTATTTGGCTGAAATGGTATCTAAAAAGCCTCATTCAACAAAAACGTGTCATCTTTTTCCAGTTGCTTGGTCAAGATCCAAGGAGGGCGGACTGAACAGGAGATTATATTGGCTCTTATGATCTGTGCAGAAAACGTGTTGCCAAGCACAAACTTGGACTGTCCTGAATTTTTAGGCAATGCTATTTTGATTAAACTCTGCAGATCATCCCCATGTCACAGATACATCCACCGACATCTCTGCCACTCACATTCCACTCGAATCCTCCGATGGCAATTCCTCCAGCTGCTGCTGTTCCTGCTATCCCCACAAAGTGCCCACTGCCAATGTTGCTGGCAAACAGAGAAGCACCAATCTGCAAACAAAGAACAACAACGGGCTCTTAGTTCATGATAACTTAAAAAAAAAAAAATCTTCATTTTTCACGTTGAACTCCTGCCTGTGCACGGTCAGATGGTGATGATGGGAATGACTGACAACCAACTTCCTTAACAACATCCAAGACTTATTATCCCTCTGAGAGCTGAGGTGCTGCCATCATATACATCTACAGCAGTGAGAATAGGATATAGCATAAAATACCTTCCTGTTGAGTCAAAAAGTACATTACACCAGTGTAGATCTAAAAATATTTGCAAAAGTTGCCGAACTGACATTTGGGTGATACCCAGACAATTGGGGAAGAAGACTGTGATCCACCCAAGGAGGAAATGACAAGTGCATTGCCACCTGTCAAACTGGCACTCCCTGTTTCACATGGCACAGCCTGTGGAGCTAAACCTGTCATTGGTGAGAGTTGTATTGGTTCACTTTTAGCTAAAACATATTTGATTACTGAATTCAATTCTGAAAGCTGCATGGCAGAAATACCTGCTGAGAAAGTGCTTCTGGAAGCTTCAAACAACCGCAAATCCAGAGGATGTATTTTAGAAGTGCTGGGTCTCTAAGATCCCCAAATATTGTACTGATCGTACCAAGAGAACAGTGGGGAGAACATGGGAACTGAGGAACAGGGAGAGATTAAAAAAATGAAAGGTTCCTGTTGGATTACAGACAGGCAGGAGCAATTCACAAAGATCTAATTCCTAATTAAGTAGCTCAAACAATAGAAAAGATGAAAAGGAATGAGGTTCATTTCCTCAAAATGAAAACATTAAAGGCAGCAGAAATACCCAGCAATGATTTCCAGGGTCAAGGACTGAAGAATACAGGGTGAGAACTGAGCATGAACGAGGTTGGAATGGGTACTGTGGGCAGAGGAATGGGAGCAGTTCTGAGATGACAAGATGTGAGTGAAAACGTTTTTACTCATTTCTATTTTTTCCTTATGTCCTCTAAAAGCTACAACCCCTCCATAAAAACAAACAAACAAACAAAACCCCCAAACAGGGTTAAAAATAAAAGAAAAGCATATAGAATTCAGAAAGAGAATGCCTAATGACCAGCTTCTAATGCTCTCATTTGAATCATGGAATATCCTGAGTTGTAAGGGACACACAAGGATCATCAGAGTCCAACTCCTGGCCCTGCACAGCCCCAACAGTCCCACCCTGTGCCTGAGCATTGTCCAAACACTCCTTGAACTCAGACAGCCTTGATGCTGACACCAAACCCTTGGGAGCCCAACCACCCTCTGGGGGAAGAGCCTTTTCCCTGATATCCAACCTAAACCTCCCGTGGCTCAGCTTCGTGACATTCCCCTGGGTCCTGTGCAGATCTCCCACATGGAAAGATTCAAAGTGCTTGGAAATGTTTTCTTAGATATGTGAACCTGCATCCAGCACTTCCTCCTTATGTAGTTCCCAAGTACAGGTGGTTGGAATGGAGGAACTTTACAAAAGGGAGAAGTACTCCTTGTCTCCTCCTCACTGGGACGTTTTTAGAATCCTAAACGTATATCAAAGGAATACACAGTTACAAATTTCCAGGCTTGCAGTGGCTGCAGTGAGAGCTCTGAGCAGCAGCAAATACGTGTTACATCAATGTTTCGGAGAGCACAGAGATGATTACCGGAGTTGCAGGAGGATAAAGGATTTCATCATAGAAATTCGCCTCTCAAGAGCAGATTTATTCTATAGAGCTCTGCCATAGCCAGAAATAGAAGCTCTGCTCTTCAACCCACAGCCCTGATCTCTAATAACATATAGATTATCCTCCCCCATTTTTTATATCCAACGTACAAATACAATTCACAGGATTCCACTCTCTTTTCCAGGCTGACTTTTTTTCTCCTTTCCTCAGTTTGGTCTCCTGATTTTGTCCAGACTTTTTGCAGACAAACTATTCTCTTGCTCTGACAGGAAATTTATGTCTCTAAGTTCACCCCATTCTGGATTTGGTTTATTTACACATTTCTAGAAGTCGGTTGTGCCCTACAGAAATGGAACCAGTTTGTCATATGACATATTTCTGCAGGAATGATAAGTGTTGCAACAAACATTGGCAAACAAGAGACCTCTGTTTCTTCTTACCTCTTCCCGACAGCAACAGTGTTTTTTCAGCACTGATGGTGAGGAAACAAATGCCATTTATACCAAGCATTCACACTGCTGTCCAGTGCTTTCCTTGGAGATGAATAATTAAACTTAAATCTAGGTTACTAGAAATGCAATCGCCAGAAAATATTAACCACATTAATCTCTGATTTTATTTAATGTGTTCCCTCTCCTGTTTCAAAAGCTTAAAATGTGCTGCAGGCAGACCCAAGTTAGAAAGGCAGCTAATGAAGAGCTTTAAGAGCTGAAAGTCACAAGCTTTGGCCCAGTGTCTGGAAGCCCAGGACACACTGTGGGACTCACTGACGATGCTCTGTGTGTTCCCAGCTTTGCCCAAAGTACAGTTGTGTTGGAAGAAAAATACAAACCCAAACACACACAATGCAAATTTCCCAAGAGATTTAGGGCCAGTGCAAGGACAGAGCAATGTGAATGCAGATCCCACCTTCACTTTCTAAAGTTTCCTTTCAGAGTCAGGGAACATCCAGCACAGTGGAGCTGTAAGACCAACACAAACTAACAATGGATGCAATTCAAGGAATGTTTTCCAGTTATATTATATGTACACAGAGAGGAAGAACATGGCTTCAGAGCTGGGAAAATACAGATTATCCTTAAAACTGCAGCGTGGTCACAACAAGGGGAGTTTTGACCAAGTGCCCTCACATCCCATGAGCTGCTGATGCCAGAGGGGAAGAGATATTTCCCAATTTCCCATCTGCCATATTTTAAGGGTGAGGCAAGAAGGCAGACGGGCTCTGGGCCTCTTCTTACTGAAGAACTTTCTGCTCTGGTATTTTTGTACTGGAAAGGTTGATTACTGGAATTCTGGGTTTGCCATTGATAGATGCTGCCAGGCACCTAAAGAACTCTGGGCTGAGAGTGGGGAATGGCAGCAGGAAACCCCCTTCTGCAAGTGTTATCTGTTGTCAGTGAATGTGTTAGTGAATCGATTTTAAAGACAGATCTAGGAGGAAAGGTAAAGAAGAAAGTTGATTGAAAGAAACAAAAGCTGCTAAGAGGGAAAGAGGACAAAAACCTGAGCTAACCTGAGGCAAAAGTGGAACATTAACTCTTTTAAAATATATTAAGAGGTCAGGTTTTAACAAGAGCACTCTGTTCAGGAGAAGTACCACCACCCTGAAGCAGATGATGATCCCTGTGTTTTTTCATGTTACTCATTAACTGTTTCACCTTGGTCTTCTCATTAACTTGAGGATGCGCCGACGTCCCAGCACTCACTGTTCCCAACCCTGTGGGATGTTCTTTGCACATCAGTGATGGCTGCAGTGACAGGGGCAGAATCACAGCCCATGGCCTCTCCCCCTCCCGGGGCCTGCCAGCACATCTCCTCTGTCCCAGTGTCCACCCTCCTGTTGGAAGGTGTTAGCTTGGGATCCAACCTTTTTCCCCTTTCTCCTGTTGCAGAGAACAGCAGGGGCTCCTCTCATGCCCAGAAGCTCCCGAGCCCTGCCCTGGGCATCACTCCTTGTGGGTCACCTGCAGCAGCTGCTTCTCAAATCCCTCTTCCTGATGCATTTCTCATTCCCTGGATTAAGAACTACTCCTTGGCACTGTTCATGCTTTTCTTCTACTCATAACTCTCCCTTGTAACATGTGACCTTACTCTGATGCAAAGATAATTTTTGCTAACTGAGTTTTTTTGGGATCACCTCAGCCACTTTGGAAAAATCAGTACAATGCTACAATGAAATATTACTGCCACATGTCCAAGGCTCTGAGACCCAAAGGAGAGAGTGTATTATTATTCTGCTTTCCCAATTAATCTGGAAATCCTGTGCTTTGCCTTATTGCCCAACTAAACCACATTTGTGCATTTCCCAGTTCACAATGATGGCCAGGGATGGACACACAACTCCCACCAAAAGGGTCTCTGTGTTGGAACAGCACAGGCACAGCCAGGCTGATGTGACACCTTCCCACCTTTGTCCTCTGAGAGAGGAACCACATCCTGGCCAGCTGGAAAACTGATGGATTCTGTAGAAACCAGTTTCACTGAACTTTTCCTTTTGCTTTGATTATTATTCTTTTTACCCTGAAAACTATTGATTACACACTATTTTTTTGCATGGAACTTAAAAAATAAGTTAATTTCTCATTCTATTTTACCTAAGAAGAAGAAACACAAACCTTATTCACAGCAGAGTCAAATTGAACTGGCTCAGATCAGAGAAGTCACACCCGTGGTCAGTTCTGATGGCCAGGAAGATAAGCCATGTACAACTGGAGCAAAAATTTGTTGGGTTTTTCCCCCCCTATTTCTTATCTGTCCCATAAAAATCAACATGTATGTGACAACAAACGAGCTGAGTTACATTTCTGTGTGAAGTGTGGTATGTCCTTGGCCCTGCATCCTTGGCTGTCCAGTAAATCTGTCTGACCATAGCTGGGCTCAGATGCCCAGAGATACTCTTTGTCCCATTACCATTCATGCCTCAGGAACTGAGGTATAGAAGGTAACCCATAATTTTGTGCAGACAGCTCTGTCTGCAAAACTACAGAACCTGAAGAAAAAAACTTCAGAAGCAGAGAAGCTTCAAAAGAGAATGTGGGGGGGTTTTGTGCATGACAGGTTGTTAATCCTGTGAGTGGCTCCTACCAAAGCTGACTGTTCTGCAGGAACAGATCCTTCATTTCCTACAAGGGCAGAAAGTATTTGGCTGAACTCAACTCCTTCATCTGACAAAGGAGCAGAAGTTGGGTTGGCAAAGCCCACTGCTAGAAAGCTGTCACTGCCTTGAGCTTCCCTGTGTCTGTTTGGAAAAAGCAGAGCTGGTTATGAGGATTTAAAGAGACACATGAGTCCTCCCTGAAGACATTTCCTTCAAAGCCCAAGAGATCAAAACCAGTTTTTTGAAGATTCTTCTCTCAGTTTCTGTAAAAAGCCTGTAGAAAGGGCACAGCCTTTCATACCATTATGATTAACCAATGACAGATTTCAATTTCTGGTAATCTTTGAGAATGTAATGAGATAACTTTATCTGTAATTAACTACGGGAACTACTGAGTTGGCTCATCCACTGCACAAGGGCAGTGATTTCAGTGAACTGACACAGAAGTGACCTCTCACCTCAGCAGAACAGCCAGAAAGCACCATCTGTGGGCTTGGTGCTGCAAAATACTGAACAACCCTCACAGGCTCTGCTGGAGCAGAACTATCAGAGCCAAAGCAGCAGAGATCTGGCCCAGGGCAAGTGTCTTGCTCCTACGTTATACCTTGAAAAATTGAGTGACAATCACAGTTTGCCCGTGACTGACATATATGCAAAATCCATCTTAAAAGTGGGAATAACCTCTGGCCTTTGATTACAAAACCACAGCTATTAGTGAACAGAATGCCTTTCCCAGCTGTCAGTAACACATCCTAATACACTGCTGAGGAGCCTCTTCCCCTGTGGGGTCAGAAAAGCCCTGTGAACTGAGCACAACCATTGAAAAATACAGTGAGTTTAAGGGAAATAAGTTTATAACAAGTGGTGGAAGATTTTTTTTTCCATTCATTTTTGTCTGTTTCAGAAAGTGATGGCATGGCAAAGGTCATCATCCTGAAATAGCAGGAGAGAAATCCCACAAACAGGAGTCCATTTGCAAAACAACTCCCCCCACCCTGGCTGTGGAAATGTGCACGGGCTGTGGGGAAACACTCCAGGTCACTCCTGACATGGCACATCACACACAGCTTTGGCTGCTGCACAACTGAGACCACAGCTCTGACTGAACTTTCTATACTTTCGTTGGTTTCCTTGTCCTTTCAGCCCAGTTTGCAGTGGGTGATGGACAGCCCCTCTGCCTGCTGGCCTGTGGGAATTGGTGCTTTGGAATCTCTTTTTATCCAAGACAAACTTTCCACGCTGGTGCTGCTGACATGGTATTTAGTTTGAGGTCTTGGAGTGCTTGCTGTTTGTTTGTTTTGAGTGATACCAGGAAGAATAGCAAGAAGGGTACGTTTTTATGGTGCAGGATGACAGTCTTGGCTTTCCAGGGGGAAGGATCGAAGGGGAGATCCAAGACTCTGCTGAAAACCAGCACTTTGCCCACGCTGAGCTCCCAGAGTTTGAGAAGGAAGGAGGGTGTTCCCAGGAGCAAGCACTGCACTGGGGGTGATTCCTGTCAGCTTCCCTCTGCAGGGAGGGAGCTTCCTGCATCCCCTGGGTTTGTGTTGGCAGAGGACTCTTAGATAACCTCCCCCAGGTCTCTGGGGAATCCTTGGGAGTTCTCAGAGCCACTGCAGCAAGACACAGGTTCTCTGTGGTGAGTCTTTCCTGCCCTGCTGCTTCCACCCTCATTTACATCTGCACAGAAGGATGTTCATATTCCCCTGGCAGGCACAGAACTGCACATGGTTCAGGCCAGCCCACTGAGTAAAGTTAAGCAAAGTAATTTAGGGGCTTTGCTCTTATTCTAGAATTATGAATTTTGTCTTAAAATAACTTGGATACTTTCATCAATCTTCCAATGGAACCTGAATTTCTTAGATCTGCTACACCAAAAGAAGAAACCTTTTACTGTCCTTGCTCTTTAATCCTTTCATGTCCTTCAAGAGGCAGTTCCAATGCCTTCTGAAGGCAGAGAGCAGCTCTCTGAAGCACAAGACTGAAAGGTGTGTTGGTATTTCTGCAGGAATTTTAAGAAAAATCTTAAATTTTTAGACACTAAATATTTACTCACACTCTCCCAGTCCTTTAACTGAATCAATGTGAGTGGAATCTTGACTCATAAATCTTAATGAAGGGCAAAAACATTCCTTGAGACTGAATGCAAGATCAGGAATGGTGTGGAATCCCATTCAAGCAAATGGGAGCATGACACAGGTAATACAGAGAATGTCTCAGTTTTCTGCTTTTCAGAAGAGTCACATTAAAGAGACTGTATGGTCTGGAAGAAAGAGATATTTGTTTCTAATGTAATTTCTGCCAGAGGCCTGATGGATGCCTGGAAACATTTTGTGTGTGTGACTCCTGATCTCCATCTGGGAAGATAATGCAGATCCACAGAAGACAAACAATGTAAGTCACAGAGAACTTCTAAATAAATTCAAACGATATTTTTCCAATAATGTATCAGGACCTTTCCAGGATTTTCTCCTTGCACAGACAAGAACTTGTTACCCAAAGTGAAAACAGTAGAGCAATAAAAGGGAAAATTTCAGTAAATTAATTCTTCCCTGTGATAACCTCAAAATGAGGCAGCTGCTTTGAGTGCAGTGAAAGCAACAGGTACAAAATACTAAAAAGTCTTAAAGTGGGTTGAAAGGCAAAGCACTGGATTGTGCATTACCACTTTACTGCACTGACTTTACCAATGATAGATCAATGTCCAAACTGGTCACATAAAGGCAGCTCAGAGCTGAACATGGACAACTTCCCCCAGCACTTTCCCCTGCCCATCCAGTGGCTTTGGTTGTGCAGGTTGCCCTGTGTCACCAAGGCTAGAGAAGGAGGTGGATCTGCATCTTCACAGCCTCAGGAGTACTGTGGAGATACAGAACATCTAAGGACTAGAGAGTCCTTACAGATAAGACATACATAGTTTTATAGTCCAATGTCCAGCACTCACCGGCCACCAAACCATGCTCCGTCCTGCCAGGAAAAATCCACCTACTGTCCCTCGATTGGTTGAGAACATGGCCTGGAAAACAAGGAAGGAAGGGAGTTTTAATCATTTTAAGCGTAATAGGCAAGTTCTGCACAAAGAACAACCAGCCAGAATGAAGGGATAAATATACAGGGAGGCTAAAGTGAAAGAGTGGCTAAAAAGAACAACTTTATGATCAAAAAAATAATACAAGTGAACAATGATTTCTTTTTTCTAGGTCTGCAATCACCATTCAAGCTTCATTGCTTCACCTTTCGTTACAGTGGGAAACATTAAAATAAAACTAAACCAAAAAAAAAAAAGATAAATAAAAGCTCATATGAACTTTTCATTGGGGAGAAACATCTTTGATTTCAGGCATCAAAAAACACCGTATGGTACAAGTTTATTAACAGAAACTCTGCAGCTTTTTGACTCAACACTATCCAGACCCAAGAAGTTTCTATTTTCCTGTGCCTGCTTCTCTCTGAAGCTCCAAAGAAAGAAGTCAGCTAAAATTTCCTTTTCACAAACTAATTTTGTATTTGTCAAGGGATGGGCTTTAGAGGGAAGCTTCCTCCAATTTTTGTTAATGAGCCTGAGCCATTATTTATGGACTCCCATTGTTTCCTCTGATGGACTTTGAACAGGTAAAGAAAGAAAGAAAGAAGCTTGAGAAAATTAGCTGGATATTTTCTTGTGATGCAGAAGAAAGTAAGTAAATATGACATATTTACATTTAACTGCACACAGCAACAGAATAAGCATTTGCCCAATAAAGGAGACATTGTGGCTGGAGACAAGCAATTCCAGGGATTAACTCAGCACACACCAATGATCAGCCCTCTGATGTCAGAGATCTTTAATATAAAGTTCAGCAGCAGCAACAGCCAGACTTGCACGGCAAAGGCCCAGCTCCCTCCTGCCACAAGTCGAGTTGTTCTGGTGGGCTGGGCCTTCAGATTCTTGGGCTGCTTTTGGCCTCTACTGCCATGGTGAAGAGGCAAAGAAAAGGTTGTGTCCATTTTATGTAAACCCTAAATTTTTGGTGCTCTTCAAAACATTGTCAGGTTACTGGAAGGGGAGTGTTCTGCAGCTGACTTGACTGTGCTGTGAGATGTTCTTGGGATGCTCCTGGAAAGCAGAGGATTCCCGAGGGGCAGTCCCTCCTCTGGGCTTGTTCATGGTCGGGAGTTCTGGTGACCAGGGGGGTTTGCCCCAAGGAAACCAGGATTCAGTGACATTCCACTGTTCATGCCTTTGTCTCTCAGAGCAACAGCCCTTTCTCTTCAAACCCTGTGGCTCTGAGGTCACGGCACTGGCTGGGCCCTGCCTCTCTGCCCTGCTCTGCTTTGGGGCCAGGCCTGAGCTGCCCTCACACAGCCGGCACTGCCAGGGCAGGAGGCACTGCCAGCTCCTGCCACCCCTGAAACTCTTCCTGCCTCACACTTCCAGTGGCTCTGCACCTGGAGTCAAGGGCCTGATGGCAAAAAACAGCCACAGCAATGCTGCCCTCAAACGGCACCTGCAACCTTGACCCATCCGTTCCCTTACCGTCCCCAGTCAGTCCCAGTCACAGCTGCAGTGCCACTGTCACACCACCCCTCTGTCCACCCCAGTCAGTCCCAGTCACAGCTGCAGTGCCACTGTCATATCGCCCCACTGTTCTCTTCACCCCCATTCCTCTCCCTGCAATTCCTCCTTCTCCCAGCACCAGTTCTCCCTGCAGTCTCAGTGCCCTGTGGTGCCAATCCCCATCTCCCACCCCGTTTCTCCCAGGAACCTTTACTGGTCACATCCCTCAGCTCCATCCCACACAAACCTCAGTACTCCACCTTTCCCACCAGTCCCATCCATCCACCTAAAGGGATGCCTACCCAGGTCACCAGCCCATCTACAGTGAATAAACACCCGTATTTTACCCACCATGCACTTGTTAATTATCTCAATTAAACACCAAAATATTTATACAATTACACATTTTCATTTACTGAACCATTTCCCAAAACTCTGCTCATTAAGTAAAGCAAAATAAAATAAAATCCCAACGTACCCATAGTCCCACTGCCAGAACTAACAAAAAGTAGATGACAATAACAGAGATGTCTGCAGGATTGTTGATCTTTATGTTGGACTCCATCCTGGCTGCTTCTCTGGCTTTCTTCTTCTTTCTCTCCTTATGTGCTTCTTGCAGAGATCAGGTTAATGATAAACTGTTCTCATCCCCTATTTCTTATATAATATATAACTTCAGATTCACTTGTCTCCCATGGGAAACAAGTTGAAGCTGCTGCTTTTCCTTGGACAACTTCTCAAATAGCGCTCCTCTGTTACAGGTGCTGCAGGTTTCAGAGTTCAGTGCCCCTGCCAAAGGTGCTCGGGGTTTTAACGTCCACGAGCAGATGTCTGAGGAGGAATGACACAGAAAGGAGTGGCTTGGCTGCAATAAACCTGCATATTTACCTCACTGAGGGTGAATACTTTTTTTTTTTTTTAAGTGGTTGTACCTGTAAATCTAGTCGTGGAAGATGCAGTTCTTTTAGATGATGATGGTAAGCAATTATCTGTGAGGAGTGACCTGACACCTGGGGAAAACCCAGGGGTCCAGGATCTGGGACACCCTCTGTGTCACCTCTCAGCTCAGCAACATTGCTCAATGGGGAACAGACCTGTGTTTCTGGGAAGGAGACAACTGGAATCTGCTTACATCCCTCACATGGATACAGGTAAAGATGCTTGTGAACACCAGACTTGGAGCTGGGAGCTTACTGGGCTGAATTTCACACTGTTTAGACCACGGTGTTGGTTCTCTATTGCAGCTAATCAGCCTCACATTTGAATAAGTTCAAAGTTCATCAGAGCTTGGATCTGCTGTGCCTTTATGTGTTCCTCTGATTTCAGAATTAAGCTAAGCAAAACAACCAGTCCCACAGATGTGGAACACACTGATGACAGACAGATCCTCACAGCTCTGAGTAAGGGAGCTTCCCCAAATGATGCCCATCATCCTCTGAGCTAGAGGAGATCAGAGAAACCCAGGGTACTTAAAACAACAGGTGCAGGTACCAGGCACATTTCTGGGCTTTGAGGATATCCGAGGGCCCTATTCTGTGCTTGATCCTAGGGAGTCAGTGTTCATTTTCAGCTGCCTAGGCTGCTTTTGGGTGCCAAACGTGATGCTGAAGTTGCACTGAGCAGAACAAGCAGTGCAGGACATGGGAAGCACAGCAGGCCTGGCTGATCTTGCAGGTGCTGTTTCCTCGGAGGTGAAATCAGGGTCTGGAACTGTTTGTTGGCAACAGTTTTTTCCTTTGGTAATCGTGGTTAATAAAAGCAGCAAAGAAGATGTAATACAGTGCGGTACTTATAAGAACAAAATTAAAATGTCTCTATTGTTTGAGCACCTATACCCTTATAAAACATGGTTATCCTCTGAGAGCTTAGGCATCTCCCCAAAACACATTCTTCAGTTTGTCCTGCAGGACTGGGAAATGTTAGCTTTAAATCCAACAGAGAAAAAATTAACCCTGGAAGCTGCTGAGCATCCAGAATTCCCATTAGCTGCGACCTTCCCTGCTGTGTATTTCAGTGGAAAATAAAAGACTTATTTACTAACCTTAATTATCAGGAAACAGTTTGCCTAAGATAGGCTGTAGATGGCACTTCTTTACAGGGACTGACGCAGATTCCTACGGGTCCTTGCAACTAACAAGAAGTTTGGTTTTCATGGATTCCATTTTTGTGTCAATCTACAGAGGTAAAGCAAAGAAAACATTAGTCAGGAACTGCTCTACTCCAGCCAGCCTCGTGTTCTCATCCAGACTCAAAAGAGGGCCCAGAGGCTGAGAAATTGTACAGTGGAAACAAACTTAGTTGTGCTTTATTTCTGTAGGCCACAAACATAAACCAAACATCATCTACAAGACTGTCAGAAGGGGAAGCAGCTTTGTCAAAGCTCTGAATATCTCATCTGCACATCCTCATATCGGCAGCCCAAAGAGAAACCTGGGAGCATTGTACTCATCAGGTCCTTGGTGTACCCAATGATTCACTTCAGGAATTCAGTGCACGGAAAAGGTCTCTGAAAGGTCAGGCAAATTTTCAGATTTGGAAAAGGCTGAAACTTCCTTTGTGTGAAAGCTTTCAGAGATAAGCATGAATAAACCTCCTGATGTGATGAGTGAACGTGGCAGGGCCTCAGTGATCTCTCTCCACACCCACCCAGCTATTCTCCAGGGGGGCTCTCATCAGCAAGAAGGGTCTGTTCAGCAAGTTTAAGTTCCAATAGCAGAGAAAGTGACAGTCTCCGTGAGCCAGGCCAACCCTTTGAACAAGAGAGATTTTAATGGGATTGAGAAAAACAATCAGTTTAAGTAACAGAACACGGTGACTGATCCATGTCTGTCACTGCTCCCCTCTGGATCAAGCCTGATGACATTTTGCTTGTCATGAACATGTCTGTTCATACCTGGACAGGCAAAACAGAGAGGGGACCAGATCACAAATGTCTACAGACCAGTGAGTAACGGGTTCAAATCCCATCCTAGACTGATGGAGACCAAGCAGAACAATGTCCTGGAGCTGTGTAAGAGAAGGGCTGACAGAGGCACCACTTCTGATGGGCACAGGGCAGGTACATGGACTGTGCACAGGCTACAACTGCTCCGTTGTCATTAGAAAATGGAACTGTAGCACAGAAAATTAGAGAGTTACTGCCACTTAGCCTGGCGTCTGACAAACTGGTGTGTGAGTCTGCCTCTTGAGGAGGGCAAACAATACACCAAAGACTAAACCAAACAAATTACAACGAAGAGAAAGAAGCATCAACATGAAAAGTACCTGCCACTGAGGAACTCCTCTCTGGCATTTCACCAGATTTCTTTTGGGGATGCTCTTCAGAAATGCTAACTTATATGGTACAGTATCCTTTGGACAAAAGCAGACTGGAATCTGCAGTTATTTTTCTTGTAGGAGGCCATTTATTGTGTTAGTAAATTCTTTACCCTCCTTTGATAGTTTCTTAGCCATGTAGTATGAACATGGAAAAGAGTTCATATTTGCATGTGGACAAAATATAAATTCAAAGTCTCTCAGGACAGTTTCCCTAAAATGGTTTTAATAACAGAGGGCAGTTAGAATAGGAGACAGGAGGCTTGTTTAACACCTTTTTTTGATGCCACAAGTCCTTTTTCCTCTTTCTGCAGTCTTAAGTGAGACAAACCTGGTTCTAATTAGAAGAATTGATCACAGGAAAAAATGTGGGAAACTAAAACATGGAATCAATTGAACAGGAATTACTAAAAAGAAAAAAGATCCAAAGTCCAGTAGGTACAATGCAGATAGAAGAAAAAAATCTGCAGGAAAACAGGTGCCTTCCCAAAAGGTTATCAGATGGAAAGCAAGGTCACTCTATTCTTATTCACCAAGAGGATCAGATTAGAAACATGAACAAACCCAGGTATTTATCAAGAGGCAAAAGAGATAACAAAAATGAACACTTTCAGGACTAGTTTTCTGATTAGTATCTCTAGAGAGGAGAAATAGCAGAGGACATTAAAGAAGGTCTATATGCAGATAGACCAGCACAAGTGAAGCACGTGAATAATTGATTTTTGGTTGATTAGTGTTTTATTAATTCTTATAATTCAGGAGATTAATAGGGGAGGAGTAATGGCAAGAGATGGGTTTGATTGGGACTAATAAAGTTGAATAGCAGATTAAAAATTACCCCCCAGAACCAATGCAGACTGTCACCAGATTTAGTCACCTGACAGTGGGGCCAATTGTTCCCTGCCAGCAAACTCCTAATGGAGCAGCATTCTCATTAAAACAGGAGTATGATGATTATCTCACAAATAATTCACTAAAAAACACACAACATTATTTATTATCCTCATGATCAAATCCATTATATTTTATCTATGGTAGAACCTTGATAATCTCTCTTGGGAGCTTCCTACCTTTCCCCTACAACAATGTGTCCAGACAAATATCTTTTAGGAATGGATTCATGCTGATCTGCCAGTTCTAGTTGCTAAAACTAAATAATGGAAGGAATTATCCAGAGAAGCTGCATAATAATGGTCACAACTCTCACAAGTACTTTTGCCGCTCATGTTTCAGAAATGCCTTAGGGAAAACAGTATCTGCAGCATAAAATACAGGAGAGAAATGAACAGCTGCTGATGCCTCTTCCACTGAAATAATTCTCCAGTTTTTCTATGAACTCAATGAAAACCTTGTTTCTCATACTCTATTTCCTCAAAATCAATGTAATCCCTCCTGAACACAGAGTAGCCTCAGCCCTTGTGGATATGTTTTTATTGCCCTACAGCAATAAGCAGCAACAAATATATATTATCATTATTTATTGTATCTGACAGGTTAATTTGACTAAAGAAATCTAAGTAGAGGAGATCATAATCTACTAATGTAATAGCCTAATAAAAATGTCCAATTTGCTCAACATTGGCCCAGGGGATCTTGTTTGTACAGTCTGGTTGGAAATCTAAATGAGGAAAAAATCTGAACAATACTGTGCAAAATACAATGTGAAGTTTCTTGAAAATGAGAGAAAACAGAAAACATTGTTGGAGAGAACCCAGGGGAAACATTCTTTAATGTTTCTCTCTCTGAAAGAGATTGTATTCACATTTGGCACAAACACTCTTTGATATTGGAGCAATAAACTGATCAGACACAGGAACCTCTGGTCAGGATAAAAGTAAAAAGAATTGCCTGCAAACAAATCCCTACTGAGGAAAAGGAAAAGCTAACAAATCAAAAACCCCCAGCTACCAACAAAAAAACCATAGGCAATTCCAGCTGGGAAAAAGAACGTGAGAAATGGAAATAATGAACACGAAGAGTGTAAAGAATATCCTCATATCTGAAAACAAAATACTACTGATACTTTACCAGATACATTTGTGCAGAGGTAACTCCCCCTAAATCAGTATGATGCAGACTTTGGATAGATTTTAATGGTCATTGTGTAGAAAGTTGCACACATCTCTAAGAATGTATAGTTCCTGGGCCTCAGAGATGAGCAGTTGTACCCAGTCGATGTGTGTTCTGTCAGCGTGTGACACGTGTTTCCCAGGGCACACAGCCAGTGCATTTCCGGGAGGTTTCCCCGTGTGTTCCAGAGGGGCGGGTGGCCTCGGGTGGGTGTGGATGTTTCCGGGATTTGGGCTGAGGTGTGAGCCGGTCACTTACGTTTTCAGTGAGTGTTGCTGACAGCAGCACATCAAAAAGCTCTGCTCGTTCTTTACAGGTGCTGCCAGACTCGCCTCCTCACTCGTGATGTAAGAGCTGAACGAGACAGAAACAGATAATTAAACATAAGTCTCTTTACAGGAAGGAACCTCTTCCAAATGTCTCTCAGCTCTTGTTAAAACAACTCAGCTCCCCAGTTCTGGCCCTGCTGAATCCCTCCTGCCAGGGGTTGCTGATGTTTCAGGCAACCTGTTTCAAACTGTGCTGGAAGCTTTTAATTTGCCGCAGCCGAGGAGCCATCAGCATTCCCAAAGTTATCTCCACCTGCCCCTTTATTACAGGAGTGCAGAGGGCCATTACCACCCAAGAATGCACCACTGGGCACAGGAGGGAAAATATTTAGGAATACACTGGCTTCAAAAGCCCTATCTTTCCTGTTATCTGTCAACTCCAACCCCCCAGGAAGCCTGACTGACTGGATGAGCAGGTATTCCCCAAACCACCACGGAACTAGGGAATACGGGGGATGAGAGTGGTACTCGGAGATGCTCCCCACAAGAAGAAATGTTCTTCAGGGAGAAAACCTCCTGGAGCTCTTTTGTGCATTCCTGCCATCCCAGGATTAGCATAAAGCAACTAAAATAATCAGCATTGTATCCTTCTTTCTTTCTCTCTCTTCAGAGGTGTCACGCTCTTGCTCCAAGATTTCATACAAAATTATCATTTCTACCAAAACCAGTCATTAGAGAAATGTTTCTCATTTCTCCAATCCACAGCACAAATTATAGCAAATTGTCAGTGGAAACACTGACACATCCATGTACAGGATAATTATACCAATACTGAAAGGAGGAGAGAGAAACCCCTGGAATGCTTTTCCCTTCCTCCCCATCCCCTCCAAAAACCCCCTTATCTTCACTCCATGGGGAGTCAATATCTCCAGTTTTCTTCCTTAAAGCCAGAGAAGGATACTGATGGCAATTAGGAGTGGCAAATCCATAGAAGCCTAACACATAACACGTTTAGCAGCAGGACATACCAACTTCACCCATTTTCCAAGTAATACTGCTGAAAGGGCTTGGATGGCTTTTGGCAGCCTGGTTAACAGCCAGGAGGCTCAGGGCCCAGCAGGGTCTGTCATGGATACGTGAAACAGCTCATCAGCACATCCAAGCTGTCCAGCAGCTACACTTACTCTGTTACTCCTACTTGCAGTAATAATTCCTGTGCTCTCCCCACACACACTAACACAGCATGTGAAACCCACATGTGCTGAGCTGTCAGAAACAAGGAGCATGGACTGAAGCAAACACTGCATTGGGAATGTGAACAGGGAGGTGACTGTGCAAGAGGATAAGCACTGATGACAGGTTCTCAGCACCGGCTTACAGAGAGAAGGCTGAGCTCTGAACTGCCCTGTACTTTCACAATGCTGCAGGTGTGGGGCTGCTGTGATTCAGGTGCACAGTGTAGTACACTATGTTTAAGAAGGGTGTGTAAAATCTGGAACATTTTTCAGCATCAGTTAACAAGTTTCATACCATCAGGGCATTCCTTATTGGCAGCTGTGTTGAGGACTGTAAGACTTCCCTGTAGATCAGGGTAAGAATGTGGCTTCCATCTCTCCAGACAGAGGGGATACATAACACTGGAACACAAGCTCACAATCTGCCCTCAGAGATTAGTCCCAGAATAGCAGAAATCGCTTCTAACTCCTCAAATGTCTGTGATCCTCCTTTAAGATCATGCAAAACAACTGTAAATGTTTAGGGAACATCATGCAAACATCACAGATAGAAGGGGAGATTGACATTCCAGAGCACTCCAGGTGTAGCCCAGAGGGACAGTTAAGAGTTTGAGCTTCCATTAGTGCTCACAGATAGAATTTGATCTGAGTATTTTAGAGAGCAAGCAAACCACATTTCTTTTTTTTTTTAATAAAATTGTTGGCTACACCAATTAGGCCCTTTCAGTTGTCAGAGAAATAGCACGTGTTTGCTGGAAAACCGGAGATTTGCAACTTGTTGGAATTCTTTCCACATCCTGAAACCCTTATTTTTGTACTATATTGCCGCTTTGAAAAATTCCAAGAGATTTCCTACATATCAGTGATAGGAGCTTCTATAAGAAAGCTGAGTCTCCAAACTAGGAAACACATAAAAAGCTATTTTTACACATTCATTCATAAGCAATTACCTCCCGTGACTGAAATAGTATTTAAATTGTACTTTCTCCAAGGAGGTCACAAGGGCCAGAGAATAGTAATGGTTCTTGTACAATCACAGGACACCAGACTGATTTAGAGTGGCTATTATTTTACTGCTTGTTAATGATTCTTTAAGAGTCCAGAACAACTGGCAATAATAGAAAGGAGACCCATTTTACCCTGTAAGACTTTTCATCATGATCAGATGCTTCAGTGAGTCCAGCACGGGGTCTCAGACCATGGCAGAGCCGAGGTGACCCTTATGAGCAAATCATTGTTAACTAACACCCATCAGAACATGCTTGTTCCACACTTTGGGGACAGGAGGGGAGGTAACACCAGTAAAGCCAGCTCCCTACAGCTACACAAAGGAACCTGCTACTAATACCTGGGATCCATAACAACGGGCCAAGAAATGTACACGTGGCTGCTGTCACCTCCCAAATGTTGTGGCAGGTTTAAAGTCCCAAACTGCCTGGAAATAGATCAGTGGCAAACCCAGGGTCCAAGACTTCCCTTCTCACTGCTCAGTGCCTACTCCATGTTGGTTGCTGCTTTACCAAATAAGCATTGGGGTCCCCACCAGTAACAGAAATGTTGTCTCTCCCATTCCAAAACTCTGGAATCCAAATCCAGAAACTGGTACTTTCAGTGCATTTGAAGAACAGTCTTGCACTTTGGACCAAGATACTGTTTAGACTGACTAATTAAAGCCCTTCAGGCTTGATTTGCATGACTTGTCAGCATCTGAAAAAGGTCTAGCACAGCCACCCTTTCCATCTGTTGCACCACCCCTTCTGCCTGGCTTTTTCCACTGGCTGTGTTCTGTGCTGAGCAGCAAGGTGTGTTCTGAGCCTGCCTGCAGCTCTGCTGTCAGCTTCCAAAGGAGAAGAGTGGCCTGGGGAACAGGTGTTAGGCACTGTCAGGCTGCTTTTGGTACAGCCTGGCATGTTGTGTTTGACTGGGACATCAAACATGGGACAGGATCCAGGTGTCCTCACAGTACCCCGGTGTTTCCCTGACATTGAACCTGGAAAAAGCTACTCTCAAAGAATAACTTTCTCCACAAACATCCACATTATACAGTTGTCCTGATTTCTTACTTTACAGAGGAAAACAGGGCTGCAGGAGCAGAGCACAGGCAGGGAAGGGAGCCCTGCTCCCACTTGTGAGCAGCACCTTGAACTCTGTGTCCCTCTTTGGGCCCTTCATCCCCCCAGTGATACTGATGGACTGGAGAGAGCACAGGGAAGGGTCACTACAACAGTGACGTGCCTGCCCCACATGGCACAAGGAGAGGCTGAGGGACAGTGTGTGCAGCCTCAAGGAGAGAAGGTTTGGGAGAGGAATCCACTTGTCTTCATGGAATATCTAAAGGGCAATTACATGGGGGGCAGAGCCACCATCCTCAGAGGCAAGAGGCAATAGGCAGAGGTTGCAGCAGGAGAAACTGTGAGTAGATATAGAGGGATAAAATTCAGTGTAAGTGGTTAAGCCCTGAAATAAGTTGCCTAGAAAGACAGAAATCTCTGTTCTTGGAGGTTTTCAAAATCTGATTAGAAAAGGCCCTGAGGAATCTGATCTAACTCTGAAGGTAGCCCTGCCCTTCAGGGTCTCTGGAGGCCCATTTCAAAGTAAATTATATTATCTGAAGATCTCTGACACTTCTCCTTTTCTTCGCAGTCCACCTTTGTTGCACAGAGCTGTTTAACAAGCTCATCTCTGCAATCAAAGGTAATGTCACTATGTAGACTCACAAATCAGAGTTTTGATGCACATTCTCAGTAACTAAAAAAGTCAATAGTGTCATATACTCATTTTTTATTCATCACTCACTGTCGAACTCTTGAGGTTGTTATCAGGCAAAGTCCCAGAGGCAAAGTGTACTTGGGTGCCACACTAACCTGAACAGAAACTGCATGTGATCTGAAGGCACATTAGGGCTGTGGGGACAAAGTCTGGGAGCTCCTAATCACTATTTATGTATTTGGTTCTTACACAGACCCCTCTGGAACTGCAGGTGAGGTGCCCCAATAAAGCTTGAGCAAAGCTGGCAATGGACTTCACCAAGTAACTGATTCATTGCCCTCAGCTGTCCATGGGGAACTCAAAGCCTGAGGCTGCATGTCCCAGTGTGTCATTAGCCTCACCCCACAGCAGCAAATTTAGCACTTTTTTCAGACAGCAATGTTAATTCTCCTCTCAAACACAGAAAGGATGGTTCAAAATCAGTGGAATGGATGAGAATGAAGGGCCATAATGACCCTGATTTCCTTTTTGCTTCTTGATCCCAAAGCTGAACGTGGGTGTCCACAAGGTATCAACCATAACTCTGGCCAGCCTTGGGATCCCAACTGTCCGTGGGCCTTGGCAGCACTTGGGAATGACAACTAACAGCTTAGACCAGTGAGAAATTGAGCCCTGTTCACTTCCCTCCTCATGTTTTTGCTAGGAGTATTCCCTAGAATACAAGCACAGTGGAATTGTGGCACAGAGTGTCTGTGTAGCTGCAGCGGATTCTTCACAAGAAGTTTCCAGGTGCTTTGTAGTATTAGTATGGAAAAAAAAAATTAATCCAATGTAATTCTTAAAAAGAGAAGAATGAGGAGGAAGAAAACAACTTCTAGATTTCAAGAGCAAATTGAGATGGACCAAAACAAACCAAAAATGCAATCTATAACCACATTTTGTATTAAACTCACTGTGAGTTAGCTAATTATAGTGGAATATGCATATTGAACCCAGATAAGTATACTTTTAAATTACTAAGATATTAAAACTGAAGCCAATAGAAAATACTTCATCTCCTCCTCCCACTCCTAATTTTTACTTTCATATTCCAAATGGACCTGTTGGAAAATGTAAGCCTCATCTTTCTCTGCTTGGCAGAGACTTGCCATTAATGTGATTCCTAACCTGCAGTAACACAAGTAGGATAAACAAGGGCTCAGTGGATTATCAACACAAGAGAATCAAACATTGCCAAGCCTGCTCTCTCACTACTCTGGCCATACTTAGAGCTCAGGGAACTGCAACCCCTCGTTTCACATTCTCATTCCCCAGCCATGTCATTTCCATTAGCTGGAGACTGCAAGGCTATTTCGTGTGGGTTTCGTGGCACTAATGGAGAAAGTGGATGCTAATAGCTAAAATTTGGGGGTTATGAATTATGTTCCTACAGCTTAATGGCTTATGTTTCCTTGGCAACAAACACACCATGTGCTTTCTAATAAGGTTTGCACATGAGCTGTGTACAGGACCAGCCAGAGATCCTGCCTGATAAGGGTTCTAAAACATTATGAATTCAGAAGGGTGGATCTACCCTTCCGCAGAGCAAGGGCCACACTGGCAGCAGAGCAGGAGCCTGCCTTAACCATCACAAAATCGCTCCAGCTGCAGCCTCCTGCTTTCAGTATCTGTGAGGTTCAACCCTTATTCGTGCAAAGACCGTCCTCACTTATTTTAATCAGTAAATTTCATTAACTTTCTGGTTATCCACTTAAATATTCTACAGTGAAGAAAAGCTGAATGATACTCCAGGAATTAAATATAAAGCTGCACTGTGGTTTATCCTGAAGAAATCTTGACAAAAACCAAGCTGCTTATTTTATTTCTTATTTTTCCATGGAACAGCTTGTTACAGAAATAGGTGCAGTCTGTTTCAGAACTTCAACATGCTTCGTGACAACTTCTCAAGATCACAAGTGGGTATCCCACATCCACAGAGAAGAAATCCCAAACTACACTCTACTCCCTATGGAACAAGGTGCACTTCTGGAAAGAAAGCAGCATGGAAGAACTGTGGTAAACTGAACTTGTGATTGTAAAGATGGAAAAAACAGCAAACAAACCTTGTGCCAGCACTGGCCTTCAGCAGTGATTGAAGATGGTAGATGTTGAAAAAGTTACTTTTTGGATTTGGTATCCTGTCCCTAGCAACAAGTAACATAACTAACATTGTAAATATCTTGGCTGGCTCAAATCTTCTAACACTGTTAAAACAGCAAAGGGGGTGGAACACTGAACCTCTAACACAAAGTGCCAGGTAATTAACTTGTTTATATCCTTACACAGTCACTCAGTCAAGTAGTAAAATGAACAACCACCTGATCCATAAGCACCTTAAAACATTTACTGACAGTAATCCATGCTCACAGTCAAGGAGCCTGACATCCGTTGGCATCAGGACCAAAACTAAGAGGAAAGAGAGTTCTGCAGAGTTAGAAGTAGCTGCTGCATTCTGCATCTTCCCACTCACAATAACCAGACCCCATTAAGCAAAGGGAAGTTAAGCAGGATTTAACAGCCTGCTGGGACAGACTCCTGGGCATCTGAGTCTGCCCCTGAGTGAGGGGAAGGAGAGGAGCAGAGGGGGGCTAATGAGCTGCTGCGTGGTGACCTGAGTCGGGCTTATCCCACCGGTGACAGAATTCCCACAGAAAGCAAGCAGATGGAATTTCTAGTGCTCCAAAATCTACATGAGCAGGGAAACTCCAATGCAGCTTAGAGACATCCACCTGCTCAATGAGGAGAGGCCACAGACCCTTTCTTTCCCCTCAACATTTTACTTTTAGGGGTTTGATTTTTGTTCCAAAAAAACCACAACCTCACCTCTTCCCACTGTTACAATCAGTGTTCAGGTTTGTTTATCTAAAGCAACTGGAAACTTCAGAAAGAAATAATTCCAAACCTAGAAAAAGAGTGTTCCATTGTTCCACCTGAACCTACAAACACAATGAGAGGATTATTAAACATGTGGAAACAAGATCTAATTTATAGGGAGGAAAAAAAGAAGGTGGAAGTAGCACCAAAGTATACAATGAAACAATTAGTATGAGAGAGATCTCTACAAATCAGACTGAACAGAACTGATATTCATAGATAAGGTGTGCACTGAACCATGACAGGTGGCACAGGGAAGAAAAGGAGACAGCAAAACTGTTAGAGCAGGCAAGCTTGTGTAAGCACAGAACCCTCTTTTGTTTCTCCTCCTCACACCACATCAGGCTCAATCAGGGTAATTAGGACTCCCTGACTGCTGCTGCACCCAGCTGAGCATTGCTGAACATCGAGATGTTAAAATGAAATTGCCTCTCTTTGCTACTTCACAAGGTGTGATAGAACGATATTGAAAACCAACACTGTACACCAGCATCCCCAGCCTGCACCAGCCCTGCCAGAGCTCAAGGAATGTTTGGACAGCACCCTCAGGCACATGCTGGGATTTTTGGGGTGTCCTGTGTAGGGCCAGGAGTTGGACTCCATGATCTCTGGGGTCTCTTCCAGCTCAGGATATTCCATGATCACAAAAATGTGGAGAAGGCAACTTCTATAAAGCCTGTAAACAGGTACATCAGCCACAGTTCCACCAGTGAATGTTGCCATCCTTGCACAACTCAGCCATTGGAAATAAATCATTATTCTCAGCTAACAAAGCATCCAAGGCAGAGCACGTTCCTGCCTCAGAGCAGAATTGCTCTCTGCCCCACCAGTGATACAAAGTTTGAGCCAGTCACGAACCACTGGCTGCAATGTCATTCTCCAGGAACTAAAAAGTAAATTGATTTCCATGACTCAACTGCTCAAATCAATACCCACCCTCTCCTCCTCCTGTACACATGCAGACACTTTTCTTTTCAACATTATCTCCAAATTCAAGGAGCATTACTGTGGTTAGCATGGTATGAATACGTTTTTCAGTGGAAAACACTTTTAGCCTATTACTTTATCCAATAAAAAAATCTGTCACCAGTTCTTGTGAATCTTATCACAGTCAACTGTGGTGCAACAATTGTGTATTCATGCTCTTCACCTACCTGATGTTTGATTTTAATCACTTCTATGAACACAACATCCCAACACCTCTGGGTTTACAATGTGAGGTGAAGGATGTGAGAAAACACCACTTCCCTGGGACATGGCACTGCCCAAAGTTACACCTCCCAAGAGACAACTAAGGCCACTTTAAGTAGATTCCTTGTGAAAGTTTAAAAAATTGTCCCTTGGCTAAATACTAAATTATTCATGACTTTCTGAGAGAACCCTTCGAAGCAGCAAGAGCAGATCCATTAACAAGGGCAGTAAGCAGCTTCATCTCAGGCAAAGGGAGTAAAAAGAAATTCAAGCCCCCTGTGCACAGAGTGGCAGGTGTGAGTTACAGCCTGCCCAGGGACCTGAGCCATAAAGATACTGAGAGCCAGAACACTCTGAGGATGAAAGCACTCACATCAGCAGTGGAATGTGCTCCTGCAGGGGCATCAAGGGAAAAGCACTTTATTTGCATATATAACATGAGGGACTGACAGCCTGATAGGTTTGGTGGGTTTAAACTCCAAGAAAATACCCTTTATTAAATTACTACCAATGGCAGCTTCATATCTTGCTGTTCCTTCAAATGAAGTAAGAACACAAGGACAACAACATCTGCCTAAGGTTTTGGCTCTGGGCTCCACAGGAGTTCTAAACCTACACATCCAGCTCCATTAATCCTACCCAAAGATAGCTGCTGATGGCTGCTAAGGTAAACAGTAGCTATTTGTGCACATCAATTATGGATTCTGGACATAGACTGCAGTGTTCCTCTCAACAGCCATAGCACAATATATGCTGCCTGGAAGCACCGAGATGTTTATTTTCAAAAAAGCACATAACCATCCACACACCAGATCAATTTACTTAGAAAACATAAAATATCATCAATGGAAGACACTGTAAACTATTTTTCCTTAGCAGTAGAAGAAAAACAAATGCAAAACTCAAGTCTGTATTTCCTACCACTATCATAATTGTAAAAACATTAAGCCTCTAAAATCCATCCCTGTTGGTGTCTGGACACTGTTCCACCTCCCTGCCTTAAACCAAAGGGCACTTGTGGCAGTTCCTGCACAGTGAAGTCCAACACCAAACAACACCTGCCCTGTGGAGCCCAGGGAATTCCCAGGAACTGGAGCTGGTGTGTTCTAGGGGTTGGGTGTTGAAGGCCAAGTCAAGCTCCCACGTGCACAGCAGAAGATACTTATCACAGTGAAATAATGATCCCAAAGGGCATGGAATTGCAGAGATTGCAGGCAGGGAGGGGCAGGGTGCTCTGACGTTATGTCCTTTTTATTGTTTATTGAATTAATGTGGTAAATAAAAATATAGAAATACAGCTCAGAATGTTGTCTTCATATAGGATTACACTATAGAAAAGAATTCACATAGTTTGTATGGATTCCTGTAAAACTATTCTTTTAGTACATCTATTCCTATATATAAGCTTATAATTTTTATATATACTTTGTAATTTACTTTATATTAAATTTGCAACTGGTATTTGTCATAAACACCTTATATTTCTTTGTAAAGCCACTGTATCAAGTCCAAAGGTGCTGTGATATCATTCCTTTAACAGCACTGTCATAGATAACAATAGCACAGAACCAGCCCTATTTAGTCTCTGTAAACTTCATGGTTTGGGTGGGGATTTTTAATGTATATGCTTTTCCTAAAAAGCGTAGAAAGAATAAAAAATAAAACAAAGATAAAGCAGCCATTTTATGGTGCTCTTTCAGGGAAGAAAAAAAATCATCCATTGAAGAGAGAAAGCTGGGCTGCGAAGTACTCTGTGAGGGTATAAGTAAATGTCTCTAGACACAAGTTTATCCCAAACTTCTCAAGTTTACTGCAAAACAAGTTAATTCCAACATTCAAAAATACTCTCTGTGGCAAAAATACTGTGGCAGTATAAGGAACACACTTTAGTACAGTGCTGAGTGTCCCCCCTTCTCACACAGACCAGGGGTTGGATTGGTGCCATTTGAGAGTTGGACTCTGATCCTTGTGGGTCCCTTCCAGCCCAGAATATTCTGTGATTCTGTGAATACTGAGTGAAATTTCTAGTCGCAATACTAAAATACATCCTGTCCCAATGGATATCTGTCTCCATCCTGTTTGGCCATGAACTGTAAAGGGGTGGTTGTGCAGCCTCTGAATCTCTCACTGAAAGCACCAGTTTGAGTCATAAGTCACAGAATCACCTAGAAAATACTACATTTTAGAATAAAAAGCATAAGAGCATTGATTCCAGGTAGGCAGAGCGTTACACCTTTCTAATGGAAAGCTATAGAGCACGTGAAAGCATTTTGTGTTACCTACTCTGTATCCCAGAGGAACCTCTTTAGTTACAGTAATTAACAATCATCAAATCTTTGGGGTTCAGTTACCAGGAGTTTGTGTCTCCGAGTCCAGTGCAGAGGGAAAGCTGTGTGACCAAAGCTCTCCAGCAGATGGAAGCATCAGGCAGCAAAAGCTGAGCTCCCACAGCTCTCAGGACTGTCTCCCCTGCTGCTCACAGGGCTTCACCATGGACATACCCCGAGGGCCGACACTGGTGGAAAACAAATCTATAACCCTTTGCCAGTAAGGTGCTCCAGGGCTGTTATAGCACAGCACCTAATTATTATTTAAGCATTTACAGAAACCTAGTGTTGGGGAAAGATCAGAGGCAGGGAGAGCTGCAATGTGAATTGTGAACACAGGGATTTCAAGTAAAACTTTCCAAAAATTCGTAAGTTCTACAAACTTTTGCCCACACCTCTCTGAGAGTTAAACACAGTTTAGCTTCTTGCTTTCTTTCTCATATTTTACCAATAAATGTGATACAGACCTAAATTATTAAAATTTACTTAAAATCACCTCAAGTTCCAGGTACAGTGCTGAAATAAACCAAACCCAAGTTCGGGGTCATTCTGAAGCTCAATTAACAGGAAAAGTAACACAAGTGTAGGATCAAATATCCCTTCCCTTACGGATTCCGCAGTAGCCCAGACTAGTAACTGTAAGGCTGTTCCAGCCCATTAAAGCCCAGCAAAGGCCATAATCACTGACACTTTACATTGTACAGTGATGCAAGTCACCATGAGCACAACAGTCTGATTTGCAAACCCCTCCACTGCGTGTTCATTAACTGAACACTGAACAGACTAGAACTTAAGATTTTACACACAGGTCTGAAACACAGGCCAGTGATTATTCCCAGGGCTCACCTGACTGTTGGGAGCCCCAACACTGACTGGCTGCTGCTTTCCATCTCCATCAGCTGTTTTGTTCCTTGCCATTCCATCAGAATGACATTAAACCACTTCAGACATGAAGGAGAACTTTCTTTTACAATTCCAGAGGCTGAGATTGCTTTGTGCAGTACACTGAACAAATAAACAGTCAATCAAATAGTATTTGTAAAGCACAAGGAGGAGAATTCAAAATAAAGTTCTGGTAAAAAATTTTACGATTTCACTCTAAACATGCAAAAGCCCAACCCTCTTCAGAGCTACTTTGACTGAATTCTTGTTTGCAGCTCCACAGTAATTACCCAGTTTTTATATCAGATCTTGATTTTCAGCTTGAGGACTGGACACAGTGGGGGCAGAGAAGGGTTAATTCCACGAACTTCACTGGGTAGTTTGTAGCTAATTTCTAGTGAACTCCAGAGCATCTGCAGGGGTACTGAGAGCAGAGCTTTTATTTGATGTGTGGAGACAGTCACACTCCCACATCCACAGTTTAACTACTATGCCTTAGAAATGTAATTCACTTGAACTGCAGAAAGTCTGGAAAAACCATTTTCATAAAAGCTTATTTATTTATCCATAAAGCAATTATATGTATGTTATATAAACACAGAAACTTCACCAGAGCCACAGATCTGCCCTCACACACAGTGCTAACCCGTTTACATTCCCACATCCTCACATGAATCATCCCTACATGTACACGTTACTGTACACACTCACTCAACTTGTTCTTGTTTACCTTTCTTGTCTTTAGTAGCTGCCTCCTACTTCTTATTTAACCTCTGCTTCACCTTTCCCATAGGACATTCCTGGGAACTCCTGGAATTACTCAAACAAGGCAGATACGTGTCAGCAATGATGAAACAGAAATTGGGAAGGGCAGGAAAGAGTGGAAAACAAATTACAGCCCCACGCAGAGAGCCTGGTGCAGATGAAGCAAGGTCAGGCTATGACAGTCCCTGTTGTTGTACCTCTGCTGTCTGCTGGGGTAAGTGTTGGGTTGGGCTGTTTATCTCAGAAACCAAAGGAACCGAACGGGAGAGATCAAACAGCAACAGCAGCTGCAATCCCATCTTACACAGATGACACAGCTTTACTCCATTTTATTGTGGCTGGATGTTCACAGTAACACTGAACAGCAGACACAGGTGAGTGAGATCCCAAAGACCAAAGGGAAAGAGCCCAGTCAGAGCACATTACACCAGAAAAACCAGTGGGGTCTCTCCGTTGTCCCTGGATCACAAAAATACAAATATAAATAAAACTCTCTTCTTTATTCCCATTAAGGGGAATATTTCCTGGCACTGGTCAGATGACAAACCCTTCCTCCCAGTTACCTCAGCCAACTCAGTAACCACGGCAACTGTCTCCAGTGCAATGACATCATATGGTCTCCTAGGCAACTGTTCCCAGAGCAATGACATCATGTGGTCACCATGGCAATGCTCCATGAGGCCAGGAAGAAAGAATTTTAAGTGGGAAGATAGGTCAGAAAGGACAAAAAAGGGCTCAGGGAAGAGTGGGATGAAAGATAATGGAGGTAAAAATATGAGCTTTATGAGAAGGATGGACACAAGGGAAAGGAATGGGTAGGCAGATGGGAGAACAGGCAGGAGACTGGGATAAAAAGAGAAATGTTGCCAATTTAAACTACTATAGGTTAAAAAAGTCTTAGTTCTCTTATCTATAATATGTTTGTTAGGTCAGAGATGCTGAAGCACAGCATGGCTACAGGAAGTTTAGGTGTGGCTCAGACACTGATTTGGCCAAGTCAGCAGAAACTGTCAGAAATCTCCAGAGAGACACCAAGGGAAGTCACACTCTATAGAATATAAACGACTTTTTCTAATACCAGGTCCATTTTCTAATATATTTCCCTTCTCTGACTGATTTCCCAGGGTTGTCACTGCAATGCCAATAGCCAGGTATCACTGCCATGTCTGTTCAGGCACTGAGATTCCTTTGCCCTCTTCCTTCTGCTCTTTGTACTTGAAAACAAGATAACAAGAACCTGGCCAGCTGACAAATGAAAATGTGTGTTCCTTTGACTGAAAGCTCCTTCAGCCCCTCACCAAGATGCAAGAGTTTCCCTTCTTTTTAATTTTTTAGATCTTGTTCCAATTCCATTAAACTCTCGAATGTTTGAATTTGCTGAAGATAAATATCCTTTCTGCATTCAATTCCGCTTTAAGTCTGGACAGTCTCAGCCAGCAGACACTGTTACCACCAGCTTTATGTTAAATGGCTATAAAACCCCTGGCAGAGGTTTCTTGGCAATGAAATGCAGTTATTGATACAGAGTGTTTTATCCCTGCACCCAGCCCAGAGTGCCAGATGAGTAACAGAAAGCAGTGCCCTCTGAGGCCAGCCAGCCTGCAGCCTCAAAGCCTGGGGCCGTGTTCTGGAGGGAGCTTCCCAGTCTGTCACACAGTTCTTTTCTATCCAGCAAGACATCCTTGCACAGCCTCTCTTAAGCAGAACCTTATTTTAGTTTAATTAGCACAATAATTGCCCTCCACCACTCATTTCAGAAGGAGTTAATGCAGAACCAGATGTAGGATTGTGATTGTGACACTGAACCCAGCGATGTGAGGATGTAGCTGTAACATCCAAAGGTACTTGGTTTTTACAGTTGAAGAAAAGATGAACCTCAGCTGGTCTATTCAGACCCAAACATCAAACAATGTGAAGTTTAGAAACCTGTGTGATTTGAGCCTGGCTGGTCTCAGGCTGCACCACAAAGCAGATGTCAGGGGCACTGGCAGCAGTGCCCATCCTCTCACTGTGTGGACAGCTGAGCACAAAGGAAAGGAGCAGTTTTCCATAGGAAGGACTTTGTACAGTTTGTCACAAGGAATCATTTTTGTACCATGAGACCTCATGCAGATTGTTTCTGTTACTCAGAGAGCAACAATGCACTTAATATGCCAAGCACTTCGCAAATGTACAAAGGCAGGCATTAGGGCTCCTAAAGTCTGACTCCTTCAGAGCAGCCCACTCAGGGACTCTCAGAGGGGTTTCATTGCAAAGCCCTGCAGTCATCAGGCTGGAAACGTTCCAGGTGCCTGATCACACACAGCAGAGTGAGAACCAAGAGAGAGAGAGAAGAAAAATCTCTGAGATAAGCGGCACTAGGAAGGATGTGGTGGCCAAGGGAGAGAGAGAAACAGGAAAAGGGGAGGAGGAGGAAAGGAAAGGGAGAAAAAAAATCTCTCACGCTGTTGAAGAGCAGAAATGCAAACCCCAGGGACAGTGACACAAACCAAGGCCAGCAACGGTTCCCCAGAGTTATTCCTGAGTCCTCAAACAGCTCCCAAATCCAAAGGTATTGATGGAGCAGCTCACTGTGCACATCTCACCCGAAAATCAGGATAAGCTGGGCATTCTCAGGCAATCAACAGGTCCCACTCACATCTTCATGCCATTACCAAATGTATTTCTGCAGGGGCAGTGGAAGGAACTCTTGGCAGGGCCAGCACAAAAGGAAGGAAAATGACTGCTAGAGAAGAAAACAAGTTGGAAATAACTGCTGTTTTGGTTTGTGGATTGATTTTTTTGTTTTCAAGCTAAGTTGTGAGACTGGAACATCTGCATTAAGCTGCATTTCAGGGTGCAGTCTTATTTCAGAAAATAAAAATTAATTGATGAATTGATTTTTTAAAAAAATAACATTGAAATAACGGGAAGATCCTAAAATAAGACTTGTTTTTATTGAAAAAGAAATAAATTGCAAGAGCAAGAAAGATATTTCTCAGCAGGAATCAGAATACATGTTGAATAAAATACCTCCTGGGTGTTCCTGGCATTGAGTCAGCCCATCCACCTGCTAATTAGCACCAAGACATTATTGTGATTGCACTAGGATAACAGGATGAATAATTCATTCTACCTTACCCAGAGATGTGGCACATTGGTGGTTCTTAATCAGGTCTTAATCCCAGGATTCAGCATAATCTTTTGGGCAGAACTAACAACATACACACACACATAATGTGCTTAGTAAAAATTTAAAGCAATTGTTTTAAACACAACCAACAACAGGCTAATAAGCTCAGCTAAAGCTGGGCTTTACTCAGCTAAAAATAATAGTTAATTCTGTCCACTTTTAGCCTCGACTCATGGCCAATCCCAAAGCTGAGGGAAGCAGGAGAATGGCTCAGCAGTGGTACCAATCATGCTCCTCTCTTAGCCATGCTGGGCTCTCCTGAGGCTGATGACAGCAAGTGTCTCATCTTCCCAATCCTTCAATGCCATTTTACAGCCCAGAGAGGCTTAACAGGACTTGTTTCGGAAGAGGCAAATAGCAGTCCTTAAAAAGCTTGAAGGGGCACAAGAGAACAGAGGAGCTGATGCTGCCCTGTAAGGACATGCTGGAGTCCCCACAGGAACACCCTGGCCCTGGGCATGGCCAGCAGCAACACTTGGAGAGACTGCGGCCATTTCCTGCCGGCCTTCAGTTCCCTGCTCCGGGCTAGGAGCTCCCGGGCCCTTCGGCTCCCTGCTCTAGGCCAGGAGCTCCCGGGCCCTTCAGCTCCCTGCTCTGGAGCGGGGATGCAGCGACAGGAGCTCCAGGATGGCTTTGGCTGCCATGGAGGCAGGAAGCCAGTGCAGACAGTGGCCGGGCTGCGGGGTTGTCCCGGCACGGGGCACACAAATCAACACCCCCAAAAACTCACTCACCCCGAATTCTCAGGCACCCTGGGCTGGTGTATCATTGAGGGAACTAGGGCTGTACTTCAAGAAGAAATAACCACCTGGCACTGGGCTTTTTTCCTAGGATTCAAAGCCAAGCGAACGTGGCACAAGCACAAGTTTCTCATTGCAGAGAGAACAAGCTCCACTTCTCGCAGCGGGGGAACTCCATCGCTGTTCCCACACACGTCCACTGTCCCAGCCCTCTGCCAGTCAGATGTTCTTTTGTGCTGCTCAGGGCACAACAACAGTCAAAAAGCCTGTTAAAAAGTGATTCTGCTGCCAACCCCCTACAATTCCTGCTTCCTTCCAATGTGTGCCTGACGTGCTTGGGAAGGGAATCAAGGCTTTACTGCCAGCCCTGCTCTCTCAGTAGCCTCTGCTTGAGAAAACACTGAGTAAAAGTCATCCCTCAGATGTTCAAACAAGGATGCAATCCTCCAAATGTTATAGATTTTATATACAATTGCTGGAAATATAAATGGCTTATACTCTTATACTACTATTTATATTTATTATCACTTACAATAAATATTATAGTTAACATAACTGGCACATCACTAGAAGTCATTTGGACTTGATCTGTTTCTTCCCTTAGACGTGTCGCTAAACCAGATCGTTCTTCAGAAGTGGAAGAGTCCAACTAGCAATAGGTTAAATCCTAAAATGGAATCGGCCCCATTATCAAATCATGTGAAAATAACACCTATTAACTGAAGTACATAATGGTAAATAAGTGATTCCTAAACGTTTACCTCCATAACAATGTGTTCCCTGCTGGAGAACTTAATGCTTTGCCTTAATGCCCTCAGAGGTTTATGAATACTCAACTGAACAAAAACAATTCATCTGGTTGTAAGGTTTGAGTTGGGACAGACCAAATTGATTTGTAATCACTAGTTAAAATCATTTAGACTAAAATAAAAGTCAGCATGTAACACCGAAGATTCAGAAAAAAAAGAAGTCCAAACCTGAAGTGTATCTATAATAAATACATTGTTACATTTGTAGTCAGGCAGTTATTGATCACTATTGGTGTGTAGGAAAGAGTTACACTTATCATCTTTAACCTTGTGATTGATGACAAAATGAAACAAGTACTTCCAGCTGTAGTGCATGGAAAGTTACTCAGCTCACTCAGACACACTCAGTCCTCACTACCCGCCCTTCACAACTGCAGAAAACCAAATTCTAGTGGTAAAAAAGTATCTTGCTGAAAATAGCCAAAAAGCACAGATATCCACTTACCTAAAATCTTAGAGGAAGGTATTGCTCTGTCACTTACACAGCCTCAATCCCCAGGACTGAGACTCTGCCCTACAAGAACACTGAATAATCAGAATATTTTCCTGCAGTTTTGTTCCTAAACTTTCTACCTGTTTCTCTCAATCTTTAGCTCCTTTCATTCCACATTTCTCTTTTCTCAACTGATCCGTAGAACTACTGTCCCATCTGTTCTCGACGCTCAAAGTTAGATGTGAAATAACAAAAAAGTTTGTTAGCATATAACCCAAATGGAGAGTTTTGGAAGAGAAGCAAAACACGTTACCCAAAAGCACATCAACATTTTAAATACTCAGATATAAACAGAGCATCTTCATTTCCCAGGCTACAACTGCTTTGGAGCAGAGTGCTGTTCCAGGATGTTTATAATTTTTAAAAAGTGCCCAATCCAACTGCACCTTAATCCCAGTGAAGGATTGCTATGAAATGCTTTCTCTTTTGATTGCCCTTGCCATGGCAGAGACAAAAGGCGCTGGATTGTTTTCTCCAGTTGGAAATGTCTCATCACAACTGTGCTGCGTGGTACTTGCATGGCTGTCAGCATGCAGCATTTGTATTTCTTGGAATATTTAAATCTAATTAAACTACTCTAAAAATAAATATTAAATATTCATTTAATTTTAGAGCTGACAAATTATTCTGTATCATTGCCTGATGGATTTAATTTAAAGTGTGCAGCCTTGAAATCAATTTGCAATCAATAGCCTTGAAATAGGATACGTTCCTTGTTATTTCTGTTTGACATTTTATTACTCAATAGAACAAAATAAAGAATTAGATTACAAAAGGGCTTTCAAAATTTTCTATAGGAGCATACATTTTCATGGAAACCTGATTTTTAAATTTATCATATGCTCCACAATCTTTTTTGTCTTACCTGCTTCTGAAACATTCTTATCCGAAAGACTTCTTTTCCCGAGGTGTTTTACAACATTCCAGTGGTTTTTCCCGTGCAGAAGACAAACTTCTTTAACTCCTAAGGTCTCCTCCCTCCTGCAATATTTTTGGAACATTTAACACTTTTCTATCATGTTTATGCTACATAGGTGGTAGCATCAAAATCAGTTGAGGAACATGAATAATCACAGATTATTTTGTTACAGACAGGACAGTAACTGTTAACAGCTCCACTGGAGAAGAGTTACCTGGGAAAGGACTCCAATCAGCCAAATACTCGCTGGCTGGGGGCAATCAGGTGGAAGCCTGGCTTAGCTGATTTCTAACAGATGGTTTAATTTCTGACACTAATTAAAAACTTACCTGGCCTGATCTCAGTGTTCAGAACATCTCATTTATCTCAGAAATCATTAAGACACTAAACCATCTGCATCTGTGGGACTTCAAGTACTCTGAGTTTATTCAGAGCAAGATCTAAACATCTTCTGTCAATTATGTGTATAATCAACTTCACACTCTTCGAAATGTGTCTCTGATGTCAAGGAGCTGCTTCAATGAACCTAAGATGTATCCAAGAAGGTTTTTCATGTCATTGCAGTGTTTTAACCATTTTTTCCTGATCAGCTATGTTAATTTAATTCAAATATGTGCAGTGGAAAGAATTAAAAAACAAGGATCCAAGGCACTGGAATATTTCCTCCTGTTTTGTCTCTGTCCTTAAATTCAAACTGGTTTGTTGAAGGATTTCTAGTTGGTCCCACACTGAGAGAAAATATTTGATAATGTATAGTGACATCGGTTTTGACCCTTCTAACTTTAATTATCACAAAGTTATTCTCATATATGACTTAAAATACAGCCAGGATTTTCATTTCCCTCAATCTGAAGTGCACTCCCATAATTTCTTTCCTAGATTTCCTAGATATCACTGCAGCTGCTGGGAGGCCCTGGGAGCAGGTTAGAGAGTACCCTCGTGCTCCTTTGGGAATAGATTTGGCTCTGGAAGTCGGTCCATTCCAACTTACAGATGTGTGAGTAGAAAGGATGGAAAACCACAGCCAGAAATGACATGTAAGGGTAACATAATGCAGAAAAACTATTTTTAAATCCAGTGAGACCCCAGGAATCACTTGAATAAGTGGCTACTTACCAAAGGAACTGTGGTCCTTCGCTATGTGTTATCTATGGAGGTGCAGTCTCACCACTCTTCTGAAGGTTTCCTCTTCCCTAAACTTCACAATCTCAGTGCTATCGCTTGTTGTACCACAGCCCAAGCTCAGTGCCCCAGAGCACTGGCACATTTCATTCCAGTGGGTTCAGCAGGGTGTGTTTGTGCTCTGAGGGATGAACACAACCACTGCAGTAGAATTTGACCAGATTTGAGCTGATCAGGACATACACTGAAGTCTCTCTGCCCCTACACACACCACTCTACTACCCAAGGTCCCACCAGCCCTTAGCTCTCAAGCTCATACACCATCACAGAAAATGCTGCTTTACACTTGGCAGATATCAGGTTGCTAAAATTCCAGAGTATGCACAGCCCTTGCCTGTCAAGGACACAAAGTACAGTTCTGGGCAAAGGATGGACCTTTACATACAGAACCCTCCCCATGTCAAGATTAACAAGCATCTTTTTATGCCTGAAATAAGGCAACCTACAGAAACCTCTGTCTGGGAGCAGGGGGAATCACTCAATTTTCAGACTATTGGAATTACTGCTGCTTCAGAAAATGTTGTGAACTTTGACTAAGCACTTTTGGGGAATACATCTGGTGTCTTCAAACAATAAATTGGGCATAGCCCAGGATTTTATTTATTTTAGAGTGAGAACATTTTTTTCTTGATCTATAGAACAGTCTCTACTGACTCTCACCAAAACACAACCACAAAACCTGTGCCATCGCCTCATTCACTGACACCTGGAAAAGGGGAGAAATATCAGCTCTCCTCCTGAAAATCTAATGCACCGATACACTGCATCATCATCCTGCTGAGTCCCTGTGGGCTGCACTTTGGATCCCGTGCACCAGGACAACAGCCAACCTTCAGCTGCCCACTGCAGGTGTCAGACCCCTGCTGACCTACCTGCAGGCTAAATGATCTTCATATAGTTTGGTACTAAAGGATCTGCACAAGACAGTGACTAAAATGAGAAAGGACTCCTTAGCTTTTGAATTAACAAAATGAAAGTGGTACTTCTATTAAAAATGAAAATCAACTTAGTGATTGTCAGCAATATTATTAACCATCCAAGTGTTCCAATGTAAAAAAGGCAGGTATGGCCAAGTTTCACCTTGGTTCCATGTGCAGCTAAGTAGGTATTTGTATTTTCATCTTTTTCAGATGTTGCACTAGTCTTTCAGTTGTTGCCAACTTTACTGATAAAGCTGGAATTATCTACAATAGAAAATACAAATACACACAAATGGAGAATAGAAAATTATAAAACACCAGATACTTAAAACCAACCAGTGCACTGCTTTTAAAAAGTATCAGCAGCTGTTGTGGGTAATTCAGACCAGTAATAACTACTGCACAAATCAAAGAAAAATAGCTTCTGACAAGGAGAACTTACATGACCCTTGAGCTATCTCAGGTGCCAGTGGCAGTCTGGACACAGCTAACTCTTCCTGCTTCTGGGACATACCATTACCACGGTATGTACAGCACCCAGAACATGTACTCTAACTGTGGGGAGAGAAAAAACAACAGCCTCAGTTTGTGGACTAGACTTAAGTTAGCTAAAAAGAGAAAGGCAGTCTTTAGGAACATGTATTGCTTCTGCTGGAAGCAGGAGAATGTGGAATAGTTACTGGGATACTGATGTGTGAAGCTGATTTGGTGTTTGGAACATCAGAGTACAGAAGTTACAGTGGACAGAAGCAAACACAAGTCTCTACACGGGTAAGGCACAAGCTTTACATCTTTTCAGCCCCTGAGCAGGATTGCATTACACCTGCTCTGCTGAGCAAACAACAAAACAGCACCTTTGGAAGCTCTGCTTTAACACAGGTGACCATCACTGTGGGTGCCTTTGGGTTTTATTGGTTTGGTTTTTTGCTTTCAGCTGTTTGTTTTGTGTTTGTGTGTTTGTTTAGCACGTGTCAACCTCTCATTTAACTCCTGGTTAAACATGTTTTAACTCGTTAGTGATGTGTTAGAAACTCCATCTGTGCTCCAAACAAAAGACAGGACAGCTCATGTAGAGATAACATCCCTGAAGCAGCATTTTATTTTATTCACTTAACTCCAAAACATTTAATTTAGAAGTCTGGCATCTCAGTTATCCATCTTAACATGGGCAAATATTGACAGAGAGTTGTCAGAATACACAGACAACTAAACAGCCAAAGAGTTTACAAAAAATAAATTCATGATTCTTCAAAACAACTGCAAAATGTTACAAGTATCAAAACTCTTAAGTAGATGCACCGCCTTAAAAGAAACTGTGCACATAAGTTAGAGGCAAAAAACCCAAATTGCTACTGAAACCTCACATTTCAGACAGTTTATTGTAAACTGATGAACAGAGCTGTCATTTCACATCAGCTTAACGGTTTTCATAGACTGAAAAAAATTGGGATGGCTAATTTACTTTGCATGCACAAAATGTACTGCTTAACAGAACTGTCAGCTCATTTCAAATGGAAAAAAATTTATCTGGAATCTAGTTATCTTCAACCACTTTCCATTATTCTTTCCCATATTTTCCAATCAACAGGCAAACTAGAAATGCCTCTTTCTGCACTGCTCAAGTGCAACTGAGATAAATAGGGCCAATAAACCAATCAATCCATCAATGCCCATGAAGACTCATCTGAAACTGCTTCTTGATAAAGAGGACAGCAGATCTGAACAGCTGTACAATACAGATATGCTTAGCACTAGATATTTAGTGTGACTGTGGCAAGGAAATATTGGTGATGATGGGGATGGCCAAGTGAATGAAAGATGGATCAGAGGAAAGCTTTTTAATTATTGCCCTCTCCTGCTTCTTCATCCTGCTGATCACTCGTCCACAGAGTGAGGTTATCTCGGAGTAACTGCATGATGAGAGTGGAGTCCTTGTAGGAATCCTCATTTAGTGTGTCCAGCTCTGCTATGGCATCATCAAAGGCTTGTTTGGCTAAAAGGCAGGCCTGCTCAGGGGCATTCTGGATTTCGTAGTAGAACACGGAGAAGTTGAGTGCCAGCCCAAGCCTAATGGGGTGGGTGGGCTGCATGTGCTCTTTGCTGATTTCAAAAGCCTCTTTATAGGCAGCTTCTGAGGCTTCCACGACACTGTTCTTCTTCTCTCCAGCAGCAACTTCTGCCAAATAGCGGTAGTAATCCCCTTTCATTTTCAGGTAAAACACCTTGCTCTCATACTGGAAGTCATTGCAGTTCTTGATCAAGTATTTATCTAGGAGAGCCAAAACATCATTGCAGACTGTCTCGAGCTCCTTTTCTATCTTCTCCCTGTAGGCTTTAACCTTCTCCAGCTTCTTCTCATTCCCATCTGCCATAGTCTTCTGCTCTATGCTGCTGATGACGCGCCAGGAAGATCGTCTGGCTCCCACCACGTTCTTGTAGGCTACAGACAGCAGGTTTCTGTCCTCATTCGAGAGGGGCTCATTCAGCTCAGTTACCTGAAAACACACACAAAGACCAAATTTAAAGCATTTGCCTTAGAGCGTGCAAACTTCCTTCACACTTTCATTGTGAAGTACAATCAAAATTTCTTCTAGATCCCCAAATTCCTTCCAGACAAGAGTAACTTTGTAATATTGGAAGTTTCAAACCCTTTCTGCAGTCAAGACTTAAAAGTGAAACGCCACCAGTTCTGATGTAATGAAAGGGGTACTGAGAAGCAAAGAACATGGAATCAAAGTGAGTCAGGCCTGTGTAACGGAGAAGCATCCACAGAGGAAGTCTGCTGTAACTCTACAGACTACAGAGCTAGTGATGAATTCAGATGTACCCAGAGTACCAGCTCTGTGAGCCTGGAGCACAGCACACGGCTGCAGTCCTTGATTCCTTTCCCGACAGCAGAGATGGAAGTGCTGCTGTCCTCAGGCTCTGCTCAGCACAAATGGAATCAGTGTTTCAGTGTATCATTCACTTAGTGAGCAATTATACAGCCTAACACAAAAGTTATCCTGGTTTCTGCTAACTGGTGGCTCCAAATTCCAAGGATAGGACATGAAAGAAACTGCATAGAAATAGAACAAGAAATCAGAGAAGAAACTATGATCAAATCCAAGTTCAGATAGAAGGATAATACTTACAATATCTATGTTTACTTATAATATTTTTGCTATGTTAATTTGGAGAATAAACCCCATCAGACACACATCCCCTGAAGTTGTTCTACTTTTTCAAATTTCTAAACATGAAATTAAACTCAAGGGAATTAGGATGAAAAATTTAACTCCCATACTTTAGGCATATTGCATTAAAAGCAGTCACTAGAACTCTAAGGATATGTACTTTGATGCGCAAGCAAACTTGTCCTTGCTCAGAGGCTGCTAAATTCGTGATTTCTTTTAAAATGTGCATATTTACACTGCTTGAGAGGCACCAGTGTTCATTACCAAATGTTTACATACTACAAATAATCAAGCCACAAATAGATACACACTATTCTGAGACTGATGGTGCAGCCAGTGAACCATCCAAGAAATGTGTTCATTTCCACAGCTAAGAAAAATACTTCATGAATTATAACTGTTACAGTAAGGGATGACTTACTACCAAATTTAGGTTTTGTTCCTCAAATGTACCAAGTCAATTAGTTGTATCTCCAAAATACCTTTTCCCCACAGCTCAGGAACCTGAACTCCCAACAGACACTGCTCTGCTTGCCCTAATACAATTAGAGACAATCTAGAGGCTGTAATGCACAGGAATCAACCCTAATGACGTCTTCATCATCTTCAGCACAGCTCCCAGTCAATATTCTCCCAGCAATCCCTCCCTCAGCAATCTGTACTGTGACTCACCTATAACGTCTTCTCTAGTAAAACACTTCTTTTGCAGTTCACTGGCAAAGAAATGGGAGCATATAAAAGGAATCCTGACTATACCCCTGGAATTCCTCCCTCCACATGCTAATGAGTGTGTCAGTACCATATCAGCTCAGAAATTCCTTTGTGTGTGATCCCACACAAGCCAGACACCGAGCTGAGTTCCTTCCACATGGAAAACACACCCAAGTGAATGCTCCACAATGATCCAGGATGCACCGTTGGCTGTTGGCTACATTTTGTACTGTAAAAGTGCAGTAACACATATCTAAAACTGAAATTGTTCGGATTTCACTTTACACAGAAAGTACACGAGTTTCATAGAGCATCTTACCAGATATGTTACATTCAGAGATCTTATTCTCTATGAACAAAAAGTTCCCCTAATTCTCTCTGTTACTTCCAACCACTGCAACAGAAGTATGAACTGGGTGAGGACAGACAGCCCACAGAGCATTTCAGAGGAGCTTATGCTCAGACCTGCAAAATCAGCTCCAAACACTGAGGAACATTCTGGAAACTGCCACGTTGGAGTGAACACCTGTGACACCAACAGATGCATCACAGACATGCAGCACTGTATGAACAGCATGAAATAAGGGAGCTGCTGCCTTTTTAAATTCAGATTTATTTTTTGTGTTTCAAAAGTTCCTATAGCACATTTCAGACCCAGCTCACAAAGTGTTGCTGAGCTCCCAGTTAGAGAAGCTCATTATCACACAGCTTGTTTGAGCGCAGCAGTGGCATCCCAGAGAATACTGACTCCAGATGAATGAAAATCTGCACAGTAATTGGGACAGATTAAAGACAACTGGACATGAACACTACTTTTAAGTTCTTTATTTACATACTTCCTGAGGTACAGCAACTGTATTCTGATGGCTTCTCGTACCCCCAGAGCATGATACATACACTGGAGTTCAGCAATACGTACTTGGAAAAATAAAAAGCTCTCTAACTACAGCTAGAAATAGTCTTCTAGGGCAGCAGATTTTAGCACTTTCTCCATTTCATCTTTTAGAATTACCAATTGAAAGATACGAGATAAACAGAGGTGTTAGTTTTAACAGTTCTAGCGATACAATTAAAATACTACAACTTGTTTTAACATTTAGTGCCTCTGGTATTGAGATACTCAGAAGAACCACTGCTCTAGAACTGGACTGGTCATAGTATTTCATACAACATAATAGCAAAAAGCAACAAGAGCAGCAAAATAAGTGGCTTTTTCCCCATCTTCATTTAATGGAGACGACACAGCCATTCTTACAACCAAAATGAGGACCCAATTTGAAGTTACTCTTTCAAACTAAAATCACCTTTGCCGTTGAACAGCAGCACTCTCAAGGGAAAGGGTTCCTCTTGGGGTCTTTGGTGTTCACAGAGGACAGGTCAGCAAGAACAAACCAACTGTAATCTGATACAGCAAAGACACTGCTGAGCATTCACTGGCATTAACATTCCCCATAAAATTCAGATCGTGTAAAGATTTTCTTTTCAAAAAAGGGACTGGACATAGTAAGCTTGATAATTCTGCGATTTTATTACGTATCAGTACAGGCAGGTCAGTACAAATAATTTTCATTGCTTGATTCTGAACGGTGCTGAGTTGCAAACATAACTCATTGTTTAAACACGTGTCAGTATTCAACAGGGTACAGAATGCACTGAGAAATTGTTACCCTACAAAGAAGAGGCAGAAAGGCAACGTTAAAACTTAGGAAAGGCTCTTGGAGCACGGGACAGCTTTCACACTGGGATGCAGCTACTACCTTTAAGTCAGAGTGCTGGTGTTTGTTGGTGAGGCCCCTACTCGTGTAGGCAAAAGAAACATCTAGAAAGGAAGAGGCTCCTCTGGCTGTGTTCCATGTCCCCACACAGCCCCCATCCCACTCGAGCAACCCCCCAAACACAGGTGTGTGACCAGAAGGGGAGACGCACCCCAAGGTCAAACCCGCCACCAGAGCGCGGGGGCGGCTGAGGGAGTGGGCGAGGATGGGCCCCCTCCGGAGCAGGGGTCGGAGAAGGAATGCACGGCGTTCCCGCCGCCGGCAGAGGCGGGCGGCATTCAAACGGCTGCACTGCGCGCCCGATTGGCGCCGGGGGAGGGAGAGGAGGGCGTGGGGACAGCCACACCCCCGGGGCTGGGACAGCCGGGGAGCGGGAGGGCTGCGAGACAGCCCCTACGAGGGAATGGAGAGAACGAAGGGGAAGGAAATAGATTTAAAAAGGGGGCTCTAGGTCCGGTTTGGACCGGCTTCTCTTTGTCTCATTTCTGCCAGAGGCAGGTAGACCCGGGCACCGCCCCACGCGGCGGCGAGGTGTCCCGGCGGGATGGTCTGGCTCCTGCTCCCGCCCTCCTTTCTTCACCACGACGGGTGGGACCCGGCGGCTCGCATCCTCCCCGGACCCAACCCCGCCTCGGACCAGCCCGCACTTCCTNCGCCCCACGGCCGCCACGCTACCGGCCCCACTCACCGACTTCATGGCCGAGGCCATGTCATCGTATCTCTCCGCCTGCTCGGCCAGGCGGGCTCGCTGCAGCAGCTGCTCTCGGTCCCCCATGGCCGCTTCCGTGGTGGCTGCCGGGCTGGGCTCTGCGCGCCCCTCAGAGAGAGCGGAAGGGNCCGCCACCGGCGCTGAGCGAGACCGACCCGCCGCACGGGCTCGGCCACTGGCACCGCCTCGCCCGCCTTCCGCAAAGGTGCCGCCCCGGGCCGCGGGGGCCGCTCGCTGTGTCCATTCAGCGCACTCACGTGTGCGACCCTGCCCAGCGCCATGGCTGCTTTGTGCGGCCACAGCCTGCCCGCGCCAGCCTTGCCGTGCTGTAGCGAGAGGCTTGCGCCTCATTCCTGGGAAGTAAGTGTATCTCGCATCCCAGATGCCTTGAAACAGCCCGAGGTGTGGGGGTGGTACCACGGACCAATTCTGCTATCTTTCCTAAGAGATGCAGCTAAATTCAATTTTACTACGTATTTTAATGTGTGATAGTCGAGCTGCTCTTTCATAAATTCATGGAGTACCAGCCTTGCACTGTAGGAGCCTTGTACACACGGCACAGCTGCTGCTGGTGTCCAGAAACACTAGCAGGCACATTACTTGTCTCCTACGATAAATCGTGGATTAACTTCTCCTGTTCAGCCCATGGTCGGCATTTAAACAGGGAGCTGCTGGAGAGCCGAGTGAAAGATTTGCTCACCCGCACACAGTTGGGCACGGGAGCCACTGCCCAGAGCACCTGTAGCAGTTCACAGCCACAGGGTCAGTTCTCAGCCCCAAAGACAAAGACAGTCCATTCACACACCCCGAGGGCTCTCACTCATCCCACAGCTCTCCCCTACCCTCAGTACTCTTGCACCGGTGAAAATGAGTAAATCCAGTCCCTTGGGCCAGCCAACGGTTTTTAGCCTTACCTCTAATTCTGCTGGCTTTTGTGCAGTAAGCCCTAATGCCATTTAAAATAAATGCTGCAACTTTAAAAGTGACTAGATGAGTACCACTGATTTTTAAAGGACATAAATAAATATTATGATAAATAAAAATAAATGGTAATTATACTTAATAAAGCATGAAAGATAAAAATTACACCCAGCGAGTTATGAACTGATTGCCAGAACATTCTGGAAGCAGCCCTTTACAGCAGTGTGAAGCACACACCGCTGTGTGCATCCCAGCAAGCCAAACAGGGCTTTTTCCTAATGGGATTCTAATTTCTCTGTGTCTGAGAGAAGGCACTGACATCTAAAACCTTAACAGAATAGATTTTACGTATCACTCTAATTCATTATCATCAGCACTGCAAACCCTGTATTGATTTTAGCTAAGGATAAATTTTTAGCTGTGGGCAGCAGGGATGTGATCTTGAAAAGGTATGATTCAATGTAAAATAGATTTTAATGTATGTGGCACTTAGGGGAGAACAGTGAGAGATGGGCCAGTCCTCCATGCCCAGCACAGGGCTCCAGCTGGGAACCTTTGCAGCTGTAATAACTTCTCCTAGAGATTAGTCAATCTGCAAAGCATTCCAACAGCTCGGGAAATGTGTAGGGTTTACCAGAAGCTTTCTAGTCTTGTTCAGCAGCTTCAGACTCCCGAGGGAAATGGATTACAAAGTATTTTTAAAACCAGTTATTCACCCACTGAACCAATCTGCATTAATCTGACAAATATATGTGGATATATCTACACATGCACAAAACATTCTCATTAAATGTTTTTGGTTTCCTTAACTGAAGCTTCTGTGTAACAACTATTTCTCAGACTAAAGCATCTCTAAAATCCTTAACCTTGAGTCCACAAGGTGATGTTTAACCTCATTGCTCTAAAACCAGATAATGTCTAAACTCAACAGTTGCAAGGAAAAGTGCTGAAATGACACAACGTTGTGTGCAGCATTTCCAGAGTGTGACTGTACCCTGAAGAAAGTGATGGGATTGCATTCGCAGTACCTGACTGCACAGCGCCTACTGCTCTGGTCTTTCATCCACAGGAGTGGCCCCACAGATCTGCACAAGTACAAATAAACAGAAATTAGAGCTCGTGCAAGGAGTTTTATAATCAGCTACAGTATTTATAAACTGAGTTACAATGTCTTAAAAACAAAGATGGAACAATCAGCAGGCCTTTCAGGAGGGTGCTGAGTGGGGTGCAAACTGTGCCTGCCTGGTTCCGCTGCTGAGCTCAGTGGCCAGGCATCCCACAGGACATTGCAGCGCTCCCTGATTCCCATCGAAGCTCACAAATACTGCTCTCATGAGGCAGGACCCAGAGCTGTTGGCAAAGGGACCACACCCAGCAAGAATTCGTAGATGGAGAAACTTATGGCACTGAAAATTGCCCTGTGACCTAAGGCAGTGGCTGTGCTCCACAGGCATATCTGATTATTGGACAGCACCCATGTTCCACAAATAGCTCCCTCTGAAATGCCATTCCAGTTCACTGCTCACTCACACGGGCACTGGGGACACCCCGGCAGTCTCAGAGGGTGTCTCCCCAGTGCTGATACTTGACTGTGGGGACACTGATGAAGGGGTAACAACAAGGAAACTACCGGTGCCATTGCCAGCCCTTCCTCCCCTTTGGCTGTCCTGGTAACACTGAGGGAACACACATTTTGTGGCACTCTTCCCAGCACTCATGGAACTCTCGCAGTGGTGCTACAAAGTCTCTGCCACTAACGTCCCCATGATCACCTGAGAGAATGGTCTTCCCTCTCTCTTCTGCAGCAAGGAAATGAAATGTTTTATTTAGGGAACTGCTAACTGATGAAAGTCCTGGGGGAAAGCTACTGAAAAACAGAGAGAGAACAGAAGAAACCACCTACTGATGGGGGAGGTTAGCCAGCTTCCACATCACCACAGATGAAGTAGAGACAACTATGGCAGAGAAAGAGACATGGAGAGTTTGTGAACATCTGATCTTGGAAATACTTGTGACTGGCACTTCCATGGGGCATGATGCTCAGATAGTGCTGCAAGGACAGATTCTTCCACAGGCTTAGGACTATCTGTAATTTTTATTGTTAGAATCCTGGCAGCACGTTCCCCCAGCACAGTGAGATAAGTGTGCATCAGGAGGATAGGTGTTGTCACCAATGACAAGATCAGAGCACGAGATAGCAGTGGGTGTAGCTGAAGTGTGATGATTCTTTCCCAAACCACAAGGGACTGTAATTTCAGTGACATATTTCTAGCCAAACCATACACCACAGTTTAACAAGCAACAGAACCCTCTAGGCTGTCGCAGTGTGTGTGAAAATACTGTTTGTCATATTTCAATTTCAGATTAATCTTGAAACACTCTCGCAGAACCCCCATCATAACTCAGAGGTAAATCCTAGAATAGAGAAAGGTGACACTGCCAGAGCGCTGCTCAGCAGCAGGTCCATGCCATGAATTCTCTGTCTATTCACTAACATGGGAAGATCCTTAAAACAGAAGGTCAGGGATTTTTACAAAACCTGCACAGCTCTGGCTCCCTCATGGGAAAGGGTAGGTCTGCACACCAAAGCCTATTTGGGTCACTGCAGAACATTTAACCCCATTCAGCATTCACACACAGTACCCTTTTGCATGTTCAAAACCCTGTGCAGACACGAATTGACAAATCCTCAGAACTCTCTGGCAAAATGTGCTATTTTCAAGCACCTACTCATTTCAGAGTCCACTGAGGAAGCAGAACTATGTCTGAATAAAAGATTATGGCAGTTTTTACTTGCCAGAATGATTCAGGGATATGCACAGGAGGTTGTCAGGCATGCTCGGTTCTGGGGGCTCCTTCAAGTGATGAGAACATAGTACCTAATTGAAAGCAGCTTTAACTCCTCATGAGCTGCAGTGCTTGCTAGTCCTGCCCAGATAGAAGAATGTGACTTCAATATTTATGTAATGAAGGCAAAGTAAGGAGAATTCACAAGCTTCAACAGGAAAATGTGAACAAGCCTGCTTATCACAAGCTTCCACCAGCGCATCATTTTGAAAAGAGGCTCTACAGGTAGGAGGGAAAAAAGCCAACCTGTGTTAAGCAAATACTGAAAGTAAAAAACCCAAAACGAACACCCACAAAAAACCTCAATCCTACTAAATCCCAGGATTTTTCCAGAAAGTCCTGAACATTTGCAGCCTGCAGATAAGATCGGAATTCAGATGTCCATCATTTTTGGAACCACCCTGAAGATGCCTCATGTTGGGCATACACAACGAAGGACTTGGCATCAACAGCCACATTTAAAAGATAAGCCCAGATCTGCCTTAACAAATGAATTTTTACTGCTCTTCAACCTTTACCAAAGTGGATTAGTTTGACTTAGAACTGGATTAAATCCCACTGAAAATGATTGATCTGAAACAATGACCTTTCACTGTAGAACATAACATGAAAGACTTTAGGGATAAGACTAATGAAGTGCAGAGATAAAACAAAATGCTTCTGCTAACATTTTCAAAAGTGGCCTCTTATTCTGGGTGCCCTACTTGAGTCACTACGTAAGTGCTCATTTCCTCTGAAAATGAGGCCCCAAGCAAGTTGAGCCAGGCACCCAGAACAAGAGACTGCCTGAAAAAGCTGGCATGGAAGCTCTTGTCTCCCAGCATTTGTCCTGATGGACCTTGGAGACACCCCCGCAGTGACTGGGATAGCAGCAGTGCCGATGGGACTGCGGGCAGGGGAAGCTGCTGCTCATGTCCTTAATCCACTCCAGCAGTATCGTGGATCAGCTCAGGGAAGTTTGTCAGGACAGCTGCCCTGCACCTCCACATGACCATTTCCACACCACACTGCCAATGTGGAGCCACTGACAGGGAACAGTTCAGCCTCTGACCTTGCCGGGCCTCTGCTGAAATGCCAAGAGGAAAGCTACCTTTGGCAGCAGTGTGGGGAAACATGGATGCCTTCCTATTGGGAAAGTGTCCTCGGGGACAGCCGAGTGACAGATCATCTGCAAGTGATCCCAGATTTCCATCCCCTTTCTGTGACCAACCAACACATACAGGCTCTGTTCTTTGGGCCCTCATATGCATTTTAGGATTAAAATGGCTTTTTTTTTTTTTTCCTTCTATCTAGGGCAAGCTCCTTCCTTTGCTAGGCCATGCCATGTGGAGGAGGAGGAATGACAACAGCAGGTACAGCACACACTCAGCTCAGGGCAGGTCAGCCACGTGCTCAGCGTGCTTCCAAGTGCAGCTCTAAGGAAAAACAGCACAAACTGATCCAGAGCTTGCTACAGATGGTAGGATAGGAAAGCAGAATATGATGGGGACACAAATCACACCTAGAAAACCAGAACAAACTAAATGATTTATATGCTGCCCCAATACAATGGAAATAACTCCACCACGCTCTCTTTAAAGACTAACTCCCCCCAGCAGCACAGGCAGAGAAGGACCACGGGCATTTAGCAGAGATTTGCTTGGTCTCTTCCTCTACTGCATGGCCAGGGATCCTGTCTGCAACCCACCACTGAGCTCTGCTCACCTGTAACTCAGTATGGGCAAGTCCTCTGAAATCATTCACTTGAAAATTCCTGTCCAAATGCAATTAGCTGCTCAAAAGGGATTTGTGCAGGCTGAAGATCCAGGTGACATGAGGCAACAGCGGGACAGGACACCCTGTACTTCAGCTACTTGACTTTACATCTCTTAAAGAGAAATACTTTTAACTTGCCAGATTTCCCATATCAAGCTTTGAATTGTCTGACATAAATTTACAGAAGAATAATAAGTTATGTCACCTGGGAAATGACCTAGAAAATTGAGTTGTCCTCCAGAGGACAACTGTGCCAAATTTGGAAATGAAATTCATTAAGTGTGAGAGAAAAGGCTTTAATTCTGCTTTAGCTGAAAATCCTTTTTCAGATTTAAGTTCCGAAAAGAGACTTGTTGTTTTAGCACTCCTGAGGAACTCTGCTGAATTGAGCCTCTTCTTTTCAACTAAAAAGACAAAACAGCTGCGTTCTTGAACTCTTAAAAAATGTACAAGGCCATAGGATACTGGATTTCTTAAGGTGGTAGAACAAAGGTCACTTATGTCCAAACCCAAAATACCTGCATTCCCTGGCGTGGGTTGTTTTCTTAGAAAATAATCTATTTAGAATGACAGGTATCTAAAATTTCTATACAAACAATGATAATCTAACCTGATCATCTTCCCTCACAGGGAACAGCACTAAATATCTGTAAGGAACAAAAAATACATTTCATTGTAAGGGAGGCATCGTTCCTCTGTATTCCAGTACACCTTCAACAGCAGGGAAGCGTAACCACCCCGGCTTTTACCCATATGTATGACATACCCCTGACTAGGTAAATCATAGTCATCTTAGTGACATGTCATATCAGTACGTGTGAAAAACAGAGTACCTTATTTGGGACCTCAGACAACAGCCTGCCAAGACGCAGGATGAATTTTGCTTTGGGGCTGCTGCCTCTGCGTGAAGCCGCGTCCCTGTCTGGAGCCTGACCGTGTCCTGTCTCCTTCCCACCGCAAGTGACAAGGCCCAGAGGAGGTGTTCTCACGGGCCGTGGCCGTGACGGCCATCCCTGTGGCCGCAGTCCCGGTCCCCGCTCGTCCCCCGCCCCTCAGGGTCCGCTCAGCCCCAGCGCCCCCGCCCCGCGCGCGCCCCGCTGTTGCTATGGCTCGGCGGGCGGCGGCAGCCAATCAGAGCGCGGCAGGATAAATCTGTCGCTGTTGCTACCGGCCCGCGGGCCAATGGGGAGGCGGCAGGGGCGGCCCCTCAGCGCAGAGGGGCTGTGAGGGCGGGCCGGGCTCGAACCCCAGGAGTGTCCGTGAGGGCGCAGAGACCCGGCACCGCTGTGGAAGGCAATAAACAGTAACGTGTGGGACCCTCCCAAGCATCCCTGTTCCCAACACAAAACCCCCGCCAACAAGAAACGGGCATTCCCAGTCAGATTCCCCTAAATAAAGCACAAGAGTTCCCACGGCAGCCGGCGCTGGGTTTTAGTACAGAGTTGCCATCTGACAAGTATCACTTCACACCCTTACTTTGAAAAAGGAACCATGGAGAAACAGTAATTGACAGCCTTTATTTGCTAACTCTGTAACAAAAGGTAAGGGCATCTCCTCCGGGTATCTCTGGGCTGGAGGTTTGGCCCTTCTACAACACAGATTTAGAAAACCACAATAACAGTGTGAAAAATATCCAAAAGGGAAAATACCCAAAAGATTGCCCTATGATTGCAGGGTTAGTTTCAAACCTACACCAAGGGCATGCCTTGCTACTTCTTGGTATTAAACAACAAAACAACAGCATGTCCTCCCCCAGTCCTGCAAGAAATTTAGCACTGAAAATTCTGCCCTGCTCCAGTTGGTGTCGTCTGTGGCACTATGGAGCATGGAACCCTCCAGAAGTCACACCCTGCAGTACAACAGAAATGCAGGGATAAGAAATAGTAGCAGTATTTTATCAGCAATTAGCTGAAACTTTATTTTCCAGGCCTAAGGAAAAGTTACCAAACATCCACTGCAAGGCAGTGTAGCTAAATTTTACGCCTTTAAGGTACATTATCTTCATTTACCTTGATGATGCAATGAAGGACTCGGATCTGACCAGTGCCATCTGTGGAACTGCCACAGAACCAGTGACCTATTCTTAGCACATCCAGTGCAACTTCAGACTGCTCCAGTAAAAAGCTACAGCACACAATGCACCTCTGGTTTCTTCTATCCTTTGCAAAATGCTTAAAACTGTAACTAAACCCAACTTAGTAACCATTTGAAAACACTTCCATCATTCTCCCTCACACTATTCATCTCCATGTCAAACCCCTCATTCATTAAAAAAAATTCTTTAAAAAAGAGGAAAAATAGGAAGTGATGGGGTGTTTCCTGGGGAAGCACAGACCACACAGGGTGTCTCTGCAGGCAGGTCACATCCGTCTGCTGGCAGAGAATTCAAAGAGCAGGCACGCTGCCCAGAACGTGTCGCTGGTTAATGGGTCACCAACTGGATCCTCCAGGACCTGAAAGACACAGGAAGGAATCAAAACCTCGCTACATATGAGTTTTACCACAGTTGCTTGTGGTGAGAGAACTCCTCTGGGCAGGCAGACAGCAGCACAAGGTGTGTGATGGGAGGGAATGTGGTGAGGGTTATGAGTATGGAGTGACAAAGGCCTTTTCCCCACTCTATGTTCAGGTAGAGTGATTCATCTGCACAGGATGTGGATGCAAAAGTGATGAGCACAATCAGTGCACAATCCAACTCCCAGTAACTCAGAGCAGAGCAATTCCCTTCCCTCTGCCCAAGGCACTGGCTCCTACCAAAGCCAGTGACCAATAGGGTAAGACCAGGATGAAATAACAAAGGGAGTGCTCACCTGAGCCAGAAAGTTCTGCTCAGGGAGGGAAGAAATGTTTCCAAAACTAATTAAATTTTTGTTTGTTAGCTTTTCTTTTACTCATTTTGGTTTTGACGGGATGTATGACCTACAAACATGTGGGGTCAAAAGGAAGTGTCCATCTGCACCCTGGTGGTTGAGCCACAGTAATCAAACATCTGCATATTCCTGCCAAAAGCCCAGAGCAAGTTGATTCAGCAAGAAGCAAAGTGCCCAGGAAGTCTGTAGAATGCTGTAAAACCATTCACCCATTCAAGCTCTTCCTTTTCCTGCAGCACACATTAAAATATGCAAAATTTGCTTTTCTGAATTCCTGAACTAATTATTACAAGCATTTGAAGATGTCCCCTTTGACATCTGCAGGCATCACTCAGTATCTTGCTCCCCAGGCCAGGCTGCACTGAGTGTCATGTTTCCACACCACTGCAAAATCAGTGCAAGAATGCAGAACAGCAAGATGAAAACTACCTACAGAGAGTGCATGTTCTGGAAATCTTAGAAAAGGCTCATTCATTATGAATGCCCAAAGCTTTCCTTCTCGTCTGGCTTACATTAGGGCTGGTAAAAAGGCCACTTTCCAAGATACAGATCTTTATATTGATGCTTTCAGAGGCTCAAAAGAGGTTCTGTTACCAGCCTCAGAGCTGCAGCCACTTCCCATAATGAGGCCAGCAGATATTGGCTCCTGCTTTTCATAATCTCTTTTTAAAAGGGTTTCTCCAGCAGTTCACACTGCAAAGGAAACAGCATTGGATGCTGACTGATTGTTAGACCAACACACGTGAAGCTGAAAAATAGCTCAACAAACAGCTTAGAGAGGGCTTTCTTGGCTCCTATTTTTAGGTAACATTTCATTCAGAGATGTGCCCCCATTCCTCTGAAAGCACCAGATTTCCAACTTCTGTTCTCTACTGCCTTAAAGTCCCCCTCGGAAGGTGGGCAGCCTGCATCCACAGCATGGGAGTGACTTCTTTTACCCTGTCCTACAATCACAGTGCCCTGTACACTGCTATCTGCCATCTCAGAACTGTACCAAATACCTTTTCCTCAACCATTACACAGATTTGGAAATGAGAAATACATGACAAGTTTTAAGAGATCTGAGAGAGCAGTCAAATCGTGCAGAAACCTTCAGAGGGGAGGACCCTCAAGGAACCATCATTCCACAGTACCAGGTGAGCCCTTTATTCCTCAGAATTCACTCTGGATCCCCACAGGTTCCTTTGGATACCATTCCAATTACACATTTAGTAAAATTAGGGTCTGATTGAAGTGGGGGAAAAAAACCACACAACAAAGCCACCTCTCCTAGTATCTACTGGATGTTACCCAGGGAATGCTCAGCTTGCTCTGAACTGGGTAGCAAAGGTATGCTCAGATCAAACATGTTTCATACTAAATATGACATGAGATTCACATCTCCCATAATAGAGCTGCAGGGCATAGAGTGTGAGCTGCTTTCTCTGAGCATTAGGTGTGTTCTCTCACCTGGCTTTGTCCCAAGGCTTGGCTTTCTTCCATGCAGGGGGCAGAAACAGGTGGGTACTGAGGCTTGCCAAACACAGTCTGACAGGAACTGGAAAAAATACCATATACAAGTGCATTTGTATTTATGCTCTACTTGCCACTTACTGTAATGCTCTGCAGCAGGACAAGAGGGGCTGTTGGCAAGACTATTCATTTAACAGAGTTCCTCTAAGTTGTCTACACATCTGCCCAATTTCTCCAAATTGTTATGGCCTGAGAATACAGATTGTGCAGCAGGAAGAAGGGCCTGGACAAGAGCAGGATACAGAAAATGACATCTCCATTTTGAACTTTCCTTCTGCCCCTCAAACACTCTCTGTAAACAAGGAGGTGTCTACCAAAACATCTCTCTCCTGGGGCATATTTTAAAAACAGAGATCTTGATAGTCAAAACAGATAAACATGTGGCTTTAGACATAGCCACAACATTGGCTACTATTCCACTACAGCTTTTCAAGGCCACCACCGGAGTCTGGGGACTGGCTCCCCCATCTCCTCTCCCCTGGGGCTCTGCCAGCCTCTCACGAGATCGGTCTGTGGGCACTGGGTGCTTGAGAATGGGATGTTCTCTCCCAACTCAAAAGTATCTCTAATCCAACAACACTGCCCATGCCAGCACCTGGAATAGCCCAGGGTGCGTGTCCATACAGGCCAAGACAAGATGTCCCAGCCAGTAGAGCACTGGAAAAAAGTAGAAGCAACAGTGCAAGTATCAATTTGCTCTTCCTTGGAATGGCCTCAGGTTCCAGCCATCAGGGACTCCTCTGCTGGAGCTGCATTCCTAATGACAAACGGACTCCACTCTCTCTCCCACCCCTTCACCTCCCCCAAGAATGTCTCATCCTTTTTCACAGCCCACTTACACCGACATGCACAGTGCCCTTAGCAACGAGTCCTGACATTCAATTATGCAACATGCCAAAAAGTAGCCAGTTTGTGGGTTTGGGACCTGCTGCCTGCCAGTGTCAGGGTGCTGGGTTATCCAGAGGGGAGAGCCTAACAGCAGGAGGATTCCCAGCACTCTGAGCTGGAATCCCAAAAATGCAGACAGAAGCTGTGAGCTGTCACAAACATCCCAGCACTGACATTTTCTAGATCAATATGCTGGCTCAGAAATGCAGAACGGTTTGCTCCCCAGAGCCTAGTGTGCTTTTCTATCTGAATTTTCCACTCTGCATGAACTATTAGCTGGGCTACATTCCACCTGTCCTGACTTGCAGAGTAAAGAGGATACACCACACTATCTGTAAAGGTGAGCATCTGCTTGGTGTCCCACAGTCCTCTAAGCTGGATCGAACTCTCCTCTCAGGCAGCAGAAGCAGATGGAGACAGTCAGCTCCCAGCCTGGTTCCCTCTCACACTCCCACCTCACAGCCCTGTAGATCAGAAGAGGTTTGGATCCAGCCCAAGTGCGTAGGACTGGCTGTAAAAAGCCCAGGAAAGAAATCAACAGGAAGTGTTCTAATAAACTTTCAGGCCAAGTCCTTTCCAGGTGAGCACCTTCAAAAATGAGACAAGCAGACGAAGGTCCTTTGGCCGAGTTGTAGCTCTGCCCCTGCACTCAGGAAACAGGCAGTCACAGGTGCTGGCAAGGTGCTGAGAGCCTAACAGAGTCCATTCCAGATGGGTGACCTTGGCTAAATAATTCCCTTCTCTGAGTTACTCTCATCTGTAAAGCTGGGATAACTTCACTGCCCTGTCTTTCCAGGACAGCAACACTCATCTACATCTTCCAGTTTGAGCAGTTGGGTGATACTCATTGCAACATGACTGCTCAAGGTGACTCAGTATTTCTCTCTAATCAGTAACTCTGTTAGAGGGCTCTGCCCGATAACATGGTGATCCTCACTCATTGCCACTTACAGGGCAGTCACCTTACCCAAAACTATCCACATCAGGTCTCCTGGCTCCCCAGGGAAAAACTTCAAGATGAAATTGCTGGAACTGCAGCCTGAGCATCACTCATTTCTAAAAAGGACGGTTGTTCTATAGCATTCATGGGATTTTGGGGAGTTCAAGGTTCACGGGAGAGCTGGACCAGGCACTGAATAGGGTTTACAAATAGAGTTCAAATAACTGTATCCTCAACCAAAATCCTCAACACAGCAGCAAGTCCTGCCCCTGACAGGAATACACATGGCACAACTGACATACCCAACAAGGAGACATTCACCATGGATTTCTTCTAGTGGCAGCACATATTTTAAAAATAAACATGAGCTCACTCCAGAGGCAGAACGTGCAATTTTAAATCTAGTCGAAGTATTGCCAGCAAGCCCCAGTGATCTTTCGTGATCTTTAGCCACTGTTTAAAACTGCAAATCCTAAAACATAGATGGAGGTTTGCAATGCTCAGACCTGGGTTCTCCCCAGCAATTCAGTGCAGGAGTCTGACGTGAATGTGAATAAGGCACCAAGCCAACAGGAGTAAAAGGCAGAAATGTTTTTAGCAGGGAACTGGGGCCAAAAACCTCACCAACCTTTATCTCCAGTGAATTACTGCCTTCCCTTGTTGCTTAACAAGTCACAAAGCCTTCTGTGCTTCTGTTTCCTCTATAAAGTGGGAATAAAGATGCCTCCACCTGCCTTTTCGACAGGGCTGTGCTAGAGCACAAATGCTGGACAGTGTCAGGCAGAAGGGTTATGATATGGGGCTGCTGCTCTTGCTCTGTCTTGCAGATCAGTAAATTAAAGGCAGTTCAAAATGTCTCTTTGGCAGCGTTTATTTTTATGTAACATTATGCAAGTTGTATAACATATGGAAAATGGCACCAATTTTTGTTGTTTTGCATTCTCTGAATTTATCTTAAGTTCCCAGAGAAATTCTGAAGCCTGAAACATTTGTTACAGGTGGAAACCAGAAAGACAGAACAGTGCCTGCCCTTCTGTCTCCCAACTTGGAAAGCTTGCACTATGGAATAATCTTGTCACAGGGCTGTGAAGCTACAAAAACTATTTTAGGATTAAGTACAGGCCCTACCAACTCAGCCCACAGAATCAACTCTTACTGATCAGTATAGGTTACGATTTTCTGCCAAAAACCAGCAAATAGCTCAGAGGCTGAACCTGCTTTAAAAAGGGGGGTTAATATCTTGTCTGATAGGCTGTGTCTAAATCCCCTTTGTGCCACATACACACATATTTACACTCACACAACCCTCCAGTGCACGGGTATAAATACCTGCAAAGCAGGAGAGACACAAGGAGAATCAGGCCCTGGCAATGAGAGGCATCACTATACTCTTGCTGCAGAACTCTCCAAGAGGGTGTCAAGACAGAGCTACAGCCACAGCATCATTGTTATTCCTGCCTTTAAGCAGCCCTGTGCTTTCCCTCCCTTTACCTGTGGGGAACAGATTCCAGGGTCCCTAGCTGTTCTTTTCTAAGGATGAAGCTTGGAACCTCTAACTCTGACTGCTGAGTGATTCTTCCTGAACTGGCTTCAATACAGACACCTCCAGGGACTCTGCTCAGGGGAACTCTGACACCTGCTGAAATAAATGCTCACATGAAACACAAGGACAGACACAGATAATGTGACCCAAGCTCTGACCCAGCTATTCCTTCTCTCCTTGCTCCACATTCACCAGAGGCTGAGTGAATGGCAGTCACAGCACTTTCTGTTCTGTACATGTACAACGAAAATAGATGGACTTATGTATCCTATGAAGGCTGTTCTGAAGAACAGGGGGAAGAAAAAGATTGTGGGAATGCCAAACAAGACTGGACAGGAAGTAGACAAAAAGGAAGGGAAAAAGAATAACAGGAATGAGAAAGGAAAGTAAGAATGTGTGCCTGAAGAGCACCATCTCACAGTTAAGAAGTTCCCAGCCTCTTCTCAGGTAATCTCTTAAGGATGACAGGTATTAAAAACCCAGAAGCTTGCAAATGGGCAAGGTGGGCAGACAACACCTGGAGGGACTCTACCAATTGAAACACTAAAAAGGAAGCAATTACTATTTAGGTGACAGACTAGGAGAGAATGTGTTTCAACACCTTAACTCAACAGGTTCTTTCCCTGAAATACTATGGAAGCAGAACCCCAAAGCTCAAAATAAGTCCCACTCCCATTTGTCATGACATTGAAAACCACATACGTGAGCAAGAGTGTTTACAATAAAGAGAAGAGAAGCTACCCTTAAGGTCAATACTCTGGGTGCAGTCTTACTAACCTTCTATACCTGGTGTCCACATGGAGCCAGGGCCCCACCCTGTGCTGCAAGGGGTCTGCCACATGGCCAGCTGTCCATTCAGGAAGGGGAGTGACTCGTAAGAGTGCAGGACAAAGTTTCCCATCTGGAGGCTGGCACCAGCACTGCTCACTGCTTCTCTGGGCTGCAGCACAGCAGAGCTAAAGCAGGGCCCTGGTTCCAGCACAGCCTCAGTGCGGAAAGGTGCAGCTTGTCCAGTGTTGTGAGTGGGGAACAAAGCTGTGCTTGTTCCCGCGTCAGACAGGCCAGTGCTGTGCATAAAGCTGTAATGACGGAGAAAATAAATCAGCCAGACATACTGCTTTGCCAAGAGGGGACCCCCAGCTGAACCTTTGAATCCTGTCCCCCACAGCTCAGATTAACGGCTCTGACTGGGCATGGATCATTTCCATCTATGGTGTCAAGGCGTGATGTGCCTCGGGAACTAAGTCAGTTCCATGACTGTGTTTAAAGTGAGCTTTGTCTCTGAACTGTCCCTGTAAAGACTTTCATACATCACCTGGATTCCAGCATTTCTAAAAAAGTTCCTTCCAGAGGCTTATCCAGGTGTGCAGCTGATTGCTCCCGCCTTGGCTCACAGGGCATGAAGGTCGTCTCCATTTGCTCAGAGCTGGTGCCTACATGAGATCCATCTGAAAGGTTCAGGCCAGGCAGGTGAAAGAACACTAATGGTTACTCCAAAAGGCAACAAAACAAGTCTAATTACCCAAATGCAGCAAGGCCCCCTGTTCTCTGTGACTGAAGTTTGGTTAAGATTCTGTGCAGGGGCATGGAAATATTGTGTTTTCCTGGCCTCAGAATTTGAGAGCTACAACCTGCTGCCTCCCATCCATTTGCTTTCATTAGTGCCCCTTCTAATTCAGCCATTTCCTTTCACCTGTCCTTGCACAGGCCCTATCAGTGTCTGCTCCTCTGCACGGGCAGCCTCTGGAGGCACTTCACTAAAGCAGAGTCCTCCAGTGTCCACTTGAGCCATCAGCATATAGATCCTGTTGTAAGGAAGCAATTTCTTCCCTTCCTGAGGGAATTTAAAATTGATTTTCAACTTTCTGGACCACATCCCAAGCCCATCAAGACGAGACAAACCTGCAGTTTGTCGAGTATAGGATCCTTCATAGTGCTCCTCCTTTACATGGGAAGTCAAAGCCCTCTCAGGACAGGAATTGTTGAGCTTTTCCGTAGGAAGGAGGCAGGATTTTTGACGCCGTCGATAATTTGCAAACCAATTATAGACCTGAGTTGGCTGCAGGTTCATCTGCCGAGCCAATCCCTCCTGCAAACCCAGGTGTATGGAGAAATCAAGGGGAAAAGAATAAACCACATCAGGCTTTTCCCTTCATTTTCAAAAGCATTCCAGCAAAAGAACTTTCAAACCCAGACATTTACTCACTAGGTCTTTGATAAGTCTCCATGGATCTGATTGAGGAGCCTGAATTATAAACTCAGAGTTGGTAGAAGACACACATTCCACCCTGCACCCTCAGACAATTTGTTTGCTAAAGGAAACCACGTACTGCTATTTCACATTGCTCACTAAGTAATACCCTCATCAGAGCACGCTCAACCCACACAATGACACTCTCACAGGGACAAACTTTTAAGTCTGAAGGTCTCACTTTCCAAAGCAGTAATCAACTGAATTAATTCACACACCTCTTCCATTTCAAATCTGTCCCTGTCCAAAGAAGGCAGATCCATGCATACATAAACACAGCCTATTGTGTTTTCAAATGCTGTGAATTTAATGTGATAAGTCAGCACAAAGTACGTTCTGGTGAACAAAGAGCAATTTTATAAGGCTGTGACTTAGTCAAGTCAGAACCATTTATGTATCACTGACAGAGCTCTTCTGAGTGACAGCTGCTTCTCTGCCTATGCTCAGTCGCTACAAAATCAGAGCTGTTAAAAACCCAGAGTGGAATTTATTGCCCCTCAACTTTTTGTCCACAGCAAGAAAAACTATTTAGCATGAACCTGATGATTTTTAAAAGAAACCTTTAGGGAAAAATTAAAGGTGAGGAATAATAGTCACACTGAGGCTTCTGAAAACAAGGATTTAGAGTGAAGCCAGTTATAGACTTCTGATTACAGAGTCCTACTTTGCTGTGACAAGGAGACCTGACTGGAAGTAGCACATCCCTACCCTCTGTTTCTTGTCTGGATTTGCTGTCACCTCTGCAGCAAACCTGTGCAGGTGCTGGCGTACTTCTTCGGGATAGTTTCTAGTCTTCAAACCTTCAGGACAAAGGGAAATAGGTGGAGGATTCCTGTACACAGAAGATAACAGGATTAAAAAGGACCCCCAAAAGTGTCATTCACATTCATGGGAATTTCCTCACACTGACACAATTGATCGAAGTGACAAGAAAAAGATCAGCTCCAAGAGGCAGCAACTTGACATGCAAAACCAATCTCTGCATCTGCTAAATATAGCAGAGAAAAAACTTTTGGATTGCCCAGGATGCAGTACCTCTTCCTGCAACGGAATTTCTGCAGTGGTGTCAGAGAATCTGTCTGGTGTCTCTCCATAACCCTCTGGTAGTGAACCTCATGCCAGAGTTGCACCAGTTCTTCCTTCTCTTCTGCCTTACAATCCTAAAACAAAACAATGTGTAAGCAAACCTTCACAGGGAATCAGTCAGACTTCCTATAAAGGAGAAAACCCTCAACCAACAGAAACTTACTCAGAGATTCCTACTGGGGTTTGACAAAGCTGGCAGATTACCTGAGCAAATGGCTCCTGTACCTTCTCTAATGCACACAGGAGGTTGCCTGCTTTATTCCTTCTTTTTCCCTGGGGGAAAGGGCCACATTACCAGATCTAGAGGCCAAAATCCCTCCCTTTGAGTGGCACCATCCAATCTTCCTCATATATTCCCCCCCCAGCAAGCCCACTAATCTTGGACTTCAAGACTTTTATGTCCTGAGCCCTAAGATTGTGAAAAACTCCAAGTACCACCACACTCGAGAACAAAAATCCTGCCAAACCCATAATCACCTAATTACCTTCTTCCCCTTGGCTGATTAATACAAACTGCCTGTAGCAAAGGCTTTATCCGGTTCCAGGTCAACCAACACACACATATCACCTTCCACTGCCTTATGCCAGCTGGAAACCCTCCATGTGCTGCAGTTTGGGTACCTCTGCACTATCAGCACTAACTACTATCTTTGTAAAACTGCTTTTCATCTCCCTGAAGAACCAAGGAACACATCCCTACCTCCAGGAGTCTGCAGGCTGTGTCATGCTGCCCGTTACGGATATGAACGAAAACACAAGCCCGGACAATGTGGATGTTAGTGAGAAAAGACATCTTGTGTTTGCAGCCCATCACGGCCTCAACCAGCTTCTCCAGACTAGAGGACGAGCTCTGGAGGTCCTGGCAAAGCTTTTCTGCTAGGTCCAGCAACTTGGTGGGTGGGGGATCCTTGTTTTTATTCCTGTTTAACATGGCCATGAACCGCTTCATCCTCATGTCCTGTTGGAAGCCTTTTGTATGCAATGCACAAAGTCGTGGTTAGATAAAAACTATTATCTCCTATTTTTAGCTTCTACGGTATGTTGGGTTTTTTTAAAAAGGAAAGACATTCACTGTGCTATTAAAAGCAGCCTGAGGACTTCAAAATGCTTAAAGTAAAACTAGGTCTAAAGCAGCCCTGAAAACCTAAAGCCACACCAGGTCTGCAGTCGAAAAAACTGAGCTCTGAAAGACACATTAAACTTGCCCCAAAACAGAGATTGAGAGAGGAGGCCACGGCAGGAGGGCTGTGGGGAGCCGCACACTGGGCTGGCCCCTGTCCCCGCCTGGCTCTGGAGTGTGCTGGGCACACCGGGCCGGTGCAGGGCTGCCAGCACTGCCCAGACCCCCCATATCCAAATCCCGATCTGGGGCTCAACATCCACTGCTTACAGGTTAAAACCGACACAACATTCAGTCCGGAGACGTTCTGGTGAAATTAATTCGTTTTTTCTCCAAAATGGCACGGGACAGGCCGGGGCAGACGGCAGTTACTGCCAAGTGCTACACCATTGTCGCGACTGATTTTCACGCGTTTTCCTGGGAAAAGGAGCCGGCGCGGTGCCCCTGGAGGACCCCCCCCCCTTGGGCCAGGCTGCAGCCCCGCCACACCAAAGAGGGAAAAGGTGGTGAATACGTACCTGAGATGTGGAGGAGCAGGGGGACGCTGTAGCCCCGAGCGCAGCCCAGCCCCGGCCGGACCCGCGGCTCCCCGTCCCCTCGAGGGTCCCGATCCCAGTCCCGTCCCCGGGGCTCAGGTGCGGAGCCGCGGCCGGGCTCGTTCCCGCCCAGGCGGGGCTCCAGGGCTGCCCCCGCCCCCGACGGTCCTTCCACCCACAGCCTCTGCCACAGTACAGCGGTGTGGAAGGGATGGCAGCGAGTTGCTTTCATAGTAGAGAGTATTTTTTAAGTCGTTAATGGGGCTCAGACACGCACCGATAATTTTGACACACTAAGGAACTGAATGAAGAGGCACGCAGCTCAAACCCACCTTGGGTAGGTGGGCGCTGTCTAAAAACAGATTGAGTCATCCAGGTTCAGTTTGGGGGATAAAAACTGAAGCAGCTACAATTTTCCTTGAATCAGGTCTGAACACCACTGTGAAGGTGTCAGTCCTCCCCTGACTCCAGTTTCTCGAGGACAGATAACAATAGGAACCATCTCGCAGCAGGAGCCAACAGCCCCCACACACAGCACGGCTACCAAAGAAACCCACCCTAAATCTGCACTTAAACAGGCAGCTCCTGCCAAGGCCGTGCACTGTGTGGGAGCTTTCTGTGCAAAGACAAAGGCACGGGCATATTCCTTGTGCTGCACGCAGACATTCTAAAAATCTGCTCATAACGTGCGGAAGCATCTTGAGTTCAGAGGTCCTTGATTTCTCCTCAGGTTTTCGTACTGGCCGTGCAGCACAGTAACTGCTCCTGCTGTGTGACACTGGTCTAGATCCAGAGCTGGAGACAAAGTCCTGGATGCTTAAAAAACACTCCCAGCACTGAACTCTGAGCTGGACATAGGAAGCAGTACTTCCTCTTGACATTTGTTCGCTTTAACTCACCGATTCCATATTGCTGTGTGTGGAGCTACAACAAAACATCAGGTCACTCGATTTTCTGCAGTTTTACTTATTTACATGTATGAAATTTAACAAGCATCTCTCACATTTTATCTTACATATTCACACAATCAGGTACACCCTGGGAGGGGAAGGGGCAGGCTGCTGCCAGTGGCACACATCGTTTACAATGACAGGAAGCCTCTAACCATCCCACTGTGCTGAATCCACCTGCCCTTGAAAACCATTTGCACTGTCCCTCCTTTACCTCTGCTCTAACTGAAGTTTTGGCAATCAAAGACTGCAGCTACTTAATACCAAGCTAAGGTCAGGTGATAGATATTGGCAAGCCAAGAGCTCAGATTCTTTTTTCCAAGCACTTAATCAAATTCTGTTGAATATCAACAACAGTATTGCTCAGGTCCTCCTGGAGCCTCAAGACGAATCCAACAGAGAAGCTCTTTTCACTCATCCTTCACTTCTACTTCCTTGCCACAAGGTAAAGCTTCTAGCTGTCTCCCTAAGAGATACCACACAGCCCTACTTCAGGGAGCACTAGCATGCATCTTGTCCAGACAGTCAGTCCAGAACAACACCAGTCGGCTGTCTTTGTTCCAGCAGAAGTCTGTGAAGTCCTTCAGCAGCCGGTCGGCAAACTTCTCATCGCCGGTGGCACTGGAGCGCCAGGTTTTGGTCAGCATGGTGTTGTAGGCCCAGTTGTAGCCGATACGCTCCTCACAGAACATGTTCTGGTTGGTGGAGCTGGTGGAGTTGCGCCGGCGGCGCTGCTGCCCGCAGGAAAACTTCCGCTTGGAATAGGGTAGCTGCAAAAACACTGTCCCTGCAGGAAACAGACAGGACTTCAGTCTGAGGCAGAGCTAAGTCCCTGCAACCAGTGACTGACTCATCAAATCCTATAAAGGAAATTGGCCTGAGTTTCATTTAATTACCTTTCGGCAAAGAAAAAAATGGGATACAATTTTCCTCCTTCACTTTTACATGCTGCTACTTCCTGCGTATTGCAACACTGGGGGAGAGCACACTGTCTGCCTTTGTCTCTTGCAAGCTGGGACTGAAGCAAAGATGTAGGCTCTGATCCATCTTTCTGACTTCCCATCAATTTCCATTCTCTCCTGCATTTTCCAAATGCTCTCTTCCTGCCATTGTTTCAATATCTCAGCAACCCCCGTGAACACTGAATCCATTTCACTGCAATATGCCATGCACAGAGCTTAGCTAGAAGGGCTGATGGGTCACCAACACTTATGAAGAGTAATAATGAAAGCAAGTGTGTCCTAAATGCTCTCTCTCCCACACACTGTGTACGGATAGAGATGCACCCACAATGACCTTAAGCACTGACCTGTGCCAACACCTCTCCCTTCTACCTCTGGGTACACGTTTACTTACACTGAGACCTTGGAACAAGCTCTGACTTATTTTGTTTATTTTCCTCATCTCCTGGAAAGAAAAGTTTTAGAGACACTATAAAGCAAGATTTCAAACCAACACCATTGACTAGCAGCAACACTTTGTGGTTTCCGTACTGTCCCTCCAGTTTTCTGGATTGTGTTGGCTGACACAGCTACATGTCATCTGGCTTGGGACTTAACAGGACCAACATCGCTGACACAAAACACAAACTGCACTTAAAATGGTTCTTTTTGCCCCATTGCCTCCCAAATATTTTTTACCTGTGACATGGATATACTGGGGCTTGTTCTCTGCTGGGAAGTTGAATGCAGAGGCTGAATATTTATCTTGCACAAATCCAAATCTGAAGAAACAGAGAACATAGAAATTAAAAAAAAAAGAAAAAGAAAAAGATAAGAGTCACTCCAGATAGGATTCCTCAGCCCAAGGCAGGGACACCAGAGGAAATCCTTCCACTATCACAAAGGCTCCATTTTCTTATGGCCTGAAGGCAAGAAGTAAAGGGATGAAGAGAGCTGATATTCTCCAAACATTCTCTGTCGCTGCCAGGCACAGTGTGAAAGCCTGTAACCCAACATTGCTCCCTGTCCTAACTTGTGCAAGAAACAAGAGCATAGAAGACAGACATTCCTTGGGTATGTTTCAAGCTGCAGCATAATTGTTTCATGCTGGGCAATGTTCCACACAGAACTCCAAGCAGCTCACCTGACAGTTCTCTGCTGTTTGTAGGGTATTAGTTCTTCTCCTGCTTCCTAAACTAACGACAGCTGATTTCCAAGCTAAAGTCCATTACAAAAGGCAGTCTCTATCATGAAAAAACCTTGGCAGCAACACCATGAAACCAACTGGCAGCTCAGTCAGACAAAGGGAAAAGGCTAGACAGTATCCAGAGTTCCCAACAATTCCACTTCAGTACAGTGGTAAGTGTCCCCACCTGGCGTGTGGGAGACCCGGGTTGGATTCCCGCCAGGGATACAGTGTTAAGAGTTGGACTCGATGATCCCTGTGGGTCCCTTCCAACTCAGAATATTCTGTGATTCCTTCTTAAATTGGGCCTGACCTCCTACGTACAACTCCCATCCCAGTCTCCTGCCTATTGTCAGGCACTGGTTGGCCTGACAATAGGACAAGACTCTGCAAAGTCCCCACAAAGGCAATAACCATCCCTTCTCAGGAAGGATGTATTGACAGTCTACCTGCTTCCAACTTAGGAGAACAGTGCACTTGCCAAAGGCAGTGCCCTCCCTAGGAGGAGGTTTCTCAGGGGTGACTGTCCAGCACAGGTCTCCATTCCACATTAGCCAGGGACATACAAACCCCTCAGTCACTCCACATACCTGTGTGCTATTGCTTCCTGGAGCAGGTGCATACGGTCCCAGTATGTTTCTGGTTCAAAGCCTGAAACAAACAAAAAGGCAACAGTTATCTAGTAACGCTACTTTATTTCCTTCCTTTTTGAGACCTCAGTTTTTCTCAGAAAACCCCCGTGCACATTTTTTCCCCTGGTCATTTCTTTTAGTCATCTCTTTTCTGTCAGCTGTCCCTTGAATGCCATTTTATTAGAGACATGTCTTGTACACTCCAGTAACAGACCCATCCCTGAATTTATTTTTCGTGTCTCTCTCATGTGTGGGAATGGGGAATAAAGGAGAGTGGGCTGCTGTGTATCACCAGAGTGCTCTGAAAATACATAGTTCAGTAACGTGGGGCTGTGGTGACCTCACAGCCAAAGGATTTTTGTCACGTTGTTTTACATTTACACCTGGACACTGGGTCAAGAGTTAATGAAAATACCACATTTACTACTTTAAAACAGAGCCTTTTGCCAATTGTCCCTTTTCATGATGGAGTTTTGCTCCTCTCTCCATGGGGACAGAGTTCCCTGACCTTTGAGCTTCCACCTGAGACTTACCACAACATTGTTACTGGGAAGGGCGATGTCACACTGCAGAAAAGGAGATTGCAGTTCCTAGCACTTAATCTCGTGTGCAAACACTCTAACCATGAATGTAACCATGGCAACAACAAAAAGAGGATGGCAGTGGTGAAAGCCTAATCTCATTGAGGGGGAGAATAAACAAACACAGGACACAAATGCAGAGCAGCTGTGGGTCTACCAGCAACACAGACTGAGAGTCAGTCAAATGGAACAGCTACATGACATGGCTCTGTAAGGGTGTGAAGTGTTACAGATCACTGGGGAGACCACACCTTTCCTGTGTGTTGGTGCTTCTTGCTGCCCACCTCACCCCACTGCGAGCTGATTATCCTGCCAGCATGGGCTCCTCCAGCACCATCTCTTCAGAGGGGCTGCTGAACTACAAAAACAGCTCCTAATGCGTGGCTGGTAAGTGAGGTCCCCTGTATCAGCTACAGGGCAGCAGTGACCTGTTTGCAGGAAGCACCCCAGGGGGTAAAAGCAAAGAACCACTTCTTACCATCGAACAGATGCTCACTGCCCTCCTTCAGCAGGCAGCTCACGTTGAGTGGGATGAACAACTGAGCTCGAAGTGGGTCTCCGTACAAGTAACTGGGCAAAGCAAAAGGGCCTTCCAGGACTGGGACGAGCAGGAACCCACAGGAGGTGGCTTTCCGGTGCCAACCCTGAACCTGAGAAAAAATTCAAACAATGAATCATACGACATATGTCAACTGACTTCTGTGCATGAGAGCAACTCATCCCCCAGAATAGACCTGACATGCTCAGTTCCCCACAGGCTCAGCCTGCTCCGCATGGTGAGCGCACAAATGTCCTTGCAAGCAAAGCAGTGCAAGCACAAGGCATCAGGCTCTCCTTTCTCTCAAGTGCCACATCAATCAGAAAGCACTTTAAAGCAGGACATTTTTCAGGAACTGATTCAGCCTACTTATCACCAGTGGCTAAACACTGCTGCTTTACTGGAACAGTGCAATTGATTTGAAATAAAAGCAAAACCAATTACCTAGATCTGTCTGGCTGAGTGGGGTAAAACCTGCTGTTAAATAATTTGAGTTTTACAGAAGCTACATAAGGGAAAACAAAAAGAAATTCAAAAAAATTAAAAGGTGTCACAAACCACTTATATTTTAATTTCAAAATGTTTCCAGAAAGTTTAAAAAAAAACAAAAAAGCATTGCTGAACAGGGAGAACACTTTGCTTGGAAAAGCCCTGTTATGAAAGCAATTCCGCTGAGATTTAAAGTTTTAAGGTTTAGGAATAGAAGGAATGTAATATGAAACAGATTCTTTTCCAAAGACCCAGCTCGGGGCTTAAAATTTGCCTAAGGGGGGCTTAAATTTATCACCTTGACCTGTGCTGATCTCTGCATACCGTGCATGAAACCCACCAAAGGCAGAACACTCCTGCAGACACAGTGACTATAGACAGCGTGATAAACACTGACCAGATGCAGCAGTGTCAACGACCACCAGGAAATTACTTATGGAAATAAGGGCAGATCCAGCCCCCTGTCTCTCTCCCAACACTTGACAATGCCCCCAGTTGTTTAAGGGATCCAGGGGCCAGAGAGGCATTTCTGTGGCTGTGGAGAACACCAGGACCCTCACCATCTCAAACAGCACGGCTGCAGTCACTGCCATCCAGTGCAGCTTGATTTCAAAGGCAGCATTCAGGGAGAAGTTGCCATGGTAATAACAACTGCACCACTCCAGCCGGTCCGTGCGGTTGTTCACATCCACATCCAGCGTCACCGTCCGCTGCTCGGGCACTGTGGCAGCTGCACAGCCAAGGAACGGGTGCATTAAAAGGATGTGTTAGAGAGAGGGGTGAGAGACAGGACGAAGAGAACAGAAGAACCCAGATGAACTGTTTGGAATTAATCTGCCCTCCCATCCCTCCCCACATATTTTAGGGCTGGCAGAATAGTCCCAGAATGCTGCTCATCCAGACCACAAAGCACAAAAAACCTGAAGTACTTCTTCTGTCGGGGGTATGTGCAACAGAATCACCTCCACAAGCAGTCAAAACACATTTCAACTGCAATAAAGAGAGAGAACCAAAAGTCCGGCAGCAAATGAACAGGCAACTGATGCCATAATTAAGTGTGGCTACACAACATCAGCTTCTTCATACCCATGTCGTTTCAAATATTTTACATGCCCCCACCAGAAATCTCAACAGGGCATGAGCATTCCAGGACTTTCCACAGCTGAAGGAGATTAGAAGTTAAACTCCTTGTTTCTTTATACCCCATATCAATATCCCACATCACCGCAGTGCTAAAACTGCACATCCAACACTTCTGGTAACAGCATGAAAAGTCAGCCAAGACATGCAGCACATTCCCACCACTGCAACACCTCCTAGTGCTCTGCACCAAGTGCTGGGACAGTGCCCAAGATCCAGCTCCCTTTGTGCCCTACACCCCAGCATCCTATGAAGGAAAACCTCAGCTTTGAGGCAAGAGGGAGAGAAGCACAGCAAGGGGAAGTGACCTGGTGTCACACAGCAAGGCCAGGCACAGAATCCAGATGTCCTGACCAAAGTCCTGCCATGAAACACGGCATCATTTCAACTTTCCTTTAGGCAAATACCTAATTTAACATTTCTATAGTGTTAAAAAATGACATAAAACAATGGGCTGCAAGGGCTACTATTGAAAAAACTTATCCCCTTTTCATTACTGCATGCACAGGGGATGGATGTTGTTATTTCTTGCTTAAGTAGAAAATGTGCACCCTTTTACAGGGTCATCTTTTAAAATTACATATTTCATAATTTAATGCCTTAATGGTGTTCAAAAAAAAAAAAGTTGTTCCTCAAGGTAGATGGAAAGTTTCCACCTTCACTTATACAAGTTGGCTGGAAACTGTTTTCAAGGTTATAAGGAAAACCTATTACTATAGGTAAATAGAAAAAAAAAAAAGAAAAACACAATAAAAATGAAAGAACATCAGCCAGTTTTGTTCTGCAAATAAGACCCATTTTTGTGTTTAGAGAACACATCATCTGCAATTTCTGAGTTGATCTGGTATTGTCAGACAGACCAACACCCTGAGTTTCCTCTCCTGGCTCCTTCTCAGTGGGACATCACTGTGAACGCAGTGCTTGTGGTCAGAAGGTTATGGTGCCAATTTTGTAACAAAATGCGTTGGCAAACAACATTCTGAAAGCTGTGAGGCCAAAGCAGCTCGGTCAGGTGGGTGCTGGTCATTAGCCAAGAGGTCAGTGCTGACACCACAGCCCAGAGTGCCCCACACCGTGAAGAATGAGCTCCCTGCTCCCTTAGACTCTTCCTCTCCCAGAGAGCGTGGGCCCCCTGCCAGGGCTGGAGCTCCTCTCCCCACCTTGTCTGCAGCTGGAACCCACAGGAAGGCAGGAGGAACAGTCCAGCCGTGTGAGCCAATCCAAAGTACATTAAGCACTGGTGAGAAATATCTAAACATCCATGTGCCTGAATTCAGAAGCTTCAGACTAAAACCAACTTAGGAGAATAAACTCTGGCTTCCGTAGGTCAGATTTTAAGAGGACTCACCTGCTTCCCAATTGTCTTGTACTATTGAATATTTAACTACTGATTTACTAAGCAACTCGGAGAGGAGCAGGCAGGTTATTCTCCAGTCACAGACTCTGCTACAGACATGACTACAACTGCTAGGGCATGCACTGCTAAAAATCCAAAGGGACAAGATTAGCTATGCCACAGGTCAGACTTCCACTGGGAAGGGAAAGGGGATAGTCACTGGGCAAGTGGTTGGGGAATTGGGAGGGATAAAGATTTGAGAGATACACGGAGCTTGTTCCAGAGCTCCCAATGCTTGCATGCAATTTTGTGTCACAGCCTGACATTTAGGGAAGGTGGGGAGGGGAAGAATTAAAAACCACAACCAAATCAAGACCAAGAGAGGAACAAATGAAGTCACGTGGACCAGGGGTCATCTGGGTTTAGTAAAGCTCCTTGCCTCAGATGAACTGGTGAAGTGTTTGGGGTTTTTTTGAATACTGTTTAGAAGAGGGACAGCACAGAAACATCATTGAAACCAGTTCCTTTGTAAGAAAAAACTTCCACACTGGATTTTTCTGCAAGAAACTCTAACTCCTGAAATAATCAAACTGCATGTGAGCAATCTGAAGCCATTTATCATTTATTCAAGGACTGCTAGTTAGTTAAATAGCAGAATGGACATAATTCCAACTGAAATGAAGAAACAGCTACACAGGTGTGCAATCCATCTCATGCTGCAGGAATACACTCCTTTCCTGGCTGGTGTCAAAGGAAAGGTGAGAGGGCACTGAGGCACCCCACACTTCTTCCTCTGCCTGTTAGCAGAGTCTCAGCCTTCCCACCTCCCAAAAGGGACAGACACAGGAACACAAAGTGGTTTTCTTGGGCTAAATAGTGAGTAAGAGACCAAACCACAAACAGGATCTGGCCCAAGTGCCTCCAGCCTCCCCACTACTTTCCTGCCAGCCTACACTCAGGCTTTAGCTCTGACCACAGAGCTAATGAGGTTGGACACCAGCCAAGGCAACAGATTTATCGTGTGACAGGGAAAATATCCTGCATATGTTGGCCTCAGAGAATTAACCATTAGCTCAGATTTCCTATCCTTAATGCTTTCCCGTTTCTGATGCTGTTCCTCTTCAAACAAGGCTTTCAGAAATACACAAGAATTACTGTGACTTCAGGTTTAAGAGATACCAGAAGGAAGGCACTTCTCTTCAGAAGGTCAAATGCACACAATAGGAGAACAGTAGAATTTTCTTTTTATCCTTAATTGCTAGGCCTTTAACAGATGCATCTAAATAAACCTGAAGTTGCAGTTCCATAGCAATGATTTTTCTCTTAATTTTAAACAGGGAAAGAGGAACAAAAGCAAGTGACTCAGGCTGGCCTGGAAATGCAACAAAAAGCTGACAAAGCAACACGGTCAGTCATGCAGCCAGTGTGTTTCACGGGCTGTTAGAGGCAGTCAGTGCTGTTCACCACACATTACAGAACATTTGATACTATTAATGGTATCTTGCCCAGCAGCAAGATCTTCCTACTGCTTCCATACCACAGGGATCATTTGTAGCTAGGTTTCACAGACTAATTAATAGCCTGGCTCTGGTTCAGATTAGCTAAGAAAGCCTCCAGCAAACTTCTAACATCTGGATCTCACTGTGGCTTTTGCCACTAGGAAGCAATTAGACACGTAATTTTAAGAAAGGTTTGGTTGCTCTGCTGCTCTCACAACTCCCACTACAGGTTGTGAGGAGCCTCTCTGGATCTGCAAGGAGACAAAGTACTTTCCTCTCTAAATTTTAGAGGTTCAGGAACAGGGAATATTTTAAGAAATACACTTATTATTGTACCCCAGTACTCCCAAGTAAAAATTGCCTCCTCAGCCGGTGGAACACACCTCCAGCAAACAAGAACAAGCCCACGTGCAAGACACATGTAAGGCCAGCATGAAATTTGCAGCTTTATTGCTGGTCCACGTGAGATCATCCCCTTGGCTGGCTGCTCTTCCCCTTTCAAACCATCCCCTTGAACTTCCCCAGCTGTCACCTGTGCTGTGCATCTACCTAAGAGTGCAGCTGCCTGGCTCCGTCCTCCGAAACTGCGGCTAAAGGAACTGTGCCTACTTGCATAGGAGGCTGGGCGGCTGGGCAGCCAGGGCAGGAAGAACGCCGGGATTTCCGAGTGCAGGAGCTCTTCTGCCACAAAGGCCACCTCAAACCACTTCCTCTGGAAGGCGGAGAAGTCGTCCATGGCAGCCGTGTGCCACATGGCAGGCTGCTGCATCCCCACTGCACAAGGGCAAGGACAGCGGCAGTTAGATCAGCGTGGAGAGAGGGGCAGGAAAGAAGTTACTTCACGTTTTCTGCCATGTCTGTTTTTTAAATTGACCCTTTTGACCTAAAAAGGGGCAATTTCTTAGACCTGCTTTAAGCAGTGTTTTTGGCTGCTCCCAAAATGCATTCCTGCTGCAGCACCCACAAGAATCAAGTAAATCCAAGTGACTATGCAAGGGGATACTGAGGAAAGTCTGGTAATAACACAATGCTGACCTCGGTCTGGTTCTTTGTCCACAACAATCTTGTAAAAGTAAAAGCCATAAATAAAGGTTCGTAAAGCCTCTCCAGATGCATGGACAATGAGCTGCTCTTCCAGCATTTTCTGAACAAAAAGAGATAGAACAAGATAAACACGATAAAGTTGTCACTGTTCCAGTTACATTAAAATGTTGCTAGAGAACAAAGAAATAATTTTCATTTTCTTGACATCTTTTTGTCCAAATATGTGCCTAACAAGAATATCAATAAAGTTCTCTTGATATTCAGTAAATATAGCAGCAATTCCTTATCTCCCTGAGAAATTGTGTTTGATCTTTCCATGGATGTCTGCCTTCCTCCCTTACCCTGCTCTGGTTCTATAGATGGATTTCTAGGAAGGTATGAGGTTGGAAACATTGAAAGTTCCCTGTTAATTGAAATGGGATCTCTACAGAGGAATGAACTCCAAAATACGTATTTCCAACCTTCTGCACCTGACACAGTTGTATACAGAAAAATTCCCTGATGAACACAATGTTCCTGCATGAAGGGAGTGTTGTACAGCATCCATGAGAGAGGTCATGTGCTGGATTTATTACAACTTCATTAACTAATTACCAGAACTAAAACCAAATCACATCCTAGGGCCTCACAGTTCCAACACAAGGCGGAGTTCCTGGTAAGTACCAGCTAATTGGAGATTATGCATAGAACTACCATCATGTATAAGTGAAAATTACTGCTGAAGGATCTGTTGCTGTTTTGTGAAAGAGAATCCAAACAATGTCATCATTACCATGTATTCTGTTGAGCAGTTTCCAATACTTATCAATACAAGGATTTCAATAAACAACAAATTATTGCTAGGCTTTCATCTACAATTCCAATTTCTTCACAGCGTGAGGTGATCCTGGCCCTCCCTGTGGCCCTGGGTAGGTCCCTTACCTGCATTATGTCAATGGCCATGGCTTGGTTTTGCACACCCTCCACGTTATTCACCAGCCAGTGCACAACTTCTGCACTGATGAAACAGTACGGGGAGAGGCCCTTCTGTTCCGAGAGCAGCTGGATCCCTGTGCTGAACCACAGCAAGTCACATGTTAGTACAGAATCATTGAGAGTTCTGTCAAGTAACAAAGACAAAAATCACTGCTGGGGGCAAAAAAAAGGGTGTGTGGGGAATAAAATACAGGACAAGAAATGCACAATGGTGCACAAGATATGCACAGAGTGACAAATCTTTGGCTTCTGGTGAGAAGATGAAGAGCTGACACTTAGAGCACTTTAGTGGCCTACTGAGAACTGTTACTTTGACCAGATCCTGGGATTCTAGTACTTGTACCTCAATTTCTATAAAATTCCATATTAGGGAGACTGGAACTGAATAACAAAAGCTTAAAACTCTTCCACAGCTGACATGGGGCTCTCCTTGGAGCAAGTCCATGCTTTGTGTCCTCTCAGAAAACATCTCACCAGGTGTTAAAGTACATTTTTATTAAAAACTTACGTGGGGTGTTTCATGGCTTCGAGAATCTCAATCAAAGTGGAGGAGGAAGTCAGAGCACTTGTCGAACACTGCTGAGAGCTGGGCAGTAAAGAGAACCGTGTTCAAAACTCAAGGAAGCTGCCAGACTTGCTTAAATATGTGCATTTAAGAAAAATGCCCTCTCTTCCCAACAACGACAGTCACATTTATTTCCTTTTTCATCTCAAGGACAGCTAAAAGCATCAGCCCTGTGGGTTTTTTCCCCCTGAGGTCACCAGGACACAGCCATAAGGACCCATGGCACATTGCACCACAAACAGCTGCACTCAGGAGCAACTAAGAGCAAACATTTTCTAGTTGGCTTTTTTTAATGTAATACACAAGCACAGGAAACAGGTGCTAATAAAGTTTATTTTAATGTTGCTTCCTCCCCAGTGTCTCACTTCCAGGTTAGAACCTCTTGGATTTCATCAACCTACTCCATCCAATTAGACCTGTGGGGGCCCCCTTTGCCAAAACAGACAGAAGATGTCAATTCCAAGCCTGGCTTTCTGCTAACAGATTTCAGCAATGGAATTTCTTCATTTCTTGTAGAATGAAGTTCTTCTTGTGGGTGGAGAAATTGGGCCTTGTGTTCATTTAATTCTGGAAAACTGGGTTGCAAGGCTTATTTTACTACCACTCTCTCTGCACGTGGAAGTGCTGCAGCAAGGTCTTGTGACGAGTGGCTGCCAGCACTGACAGACACAGCACAGCTTGTTCTCAGGCTCCTGTTGAAGAGCCCATTCCATGACACCACAAAGGGGACTGTAACTGAGGAGCTCTGCAGCACTGCTGTGCTTTTCCTACCTGCCCTCTGCAGCTCCAGCTGTGCCGTATCCGGGGTCTGCAACATTCTGGGCACTTGCCAAGGTCTGTGTGCTGCCCCTGTCAGGCACCTGCCCCGTGGTTACCAACGTATTGCCATCCGAGGCTGGAACTGATTGATCTATAGAGACCTGGGAGGAGTAAACACAGCAATATCCTTAGGAAATCCATGATGTAATCCATTTCCTATTGTCTCCCTCCCCACATCACCTGTACCTCAGCTCAAGTTAGTTAACAGCAAGCAATATTAGAAGGAAGCACATCCATATGCAGAAGGGATAAGTACAATCTTATTTTTGTCATCACTACAGAGCTCCTGACAAACATGAAATCAGACCCCAATAAAGACGAGGATCACCAGCCTGACATTTTCAACCTGAGTGAATAACTGAGTGATTATAAGCTCTCAACGGACAGAACAGGGCACTTAATCACTAAGGGAAACTAGTAAGCATTTAGCAAAAATAGTTTCAGCTCTAACTCTCAAAAACATGCAAATGTATCACAGAGAATTGAAGTTTCATAATACACAAAAAACCACAGCTCATCTTCCCTCCTTTCCCAGGGCAGTGTGAGAAGGCTGCTTGGCACCCACCCACACCTCTGTCGCCAAGACAACAGGAACACTTTCCTCCCGCAGGAACACTCACACTCTTCCAATGGCAGACTGAATAGTTCACAAAATTAACATAAAATCATTTCAGAGAGAACACGAACACTGAAGGCTCCAGCAAAGAACAGGCTGTAATTGCCATCTGTCAGTAACACGGCTGGTTTAGGAAAGGCATGTTATATAAGAGCTCGAGAGGTGGGGGAGAGGAACACGAAGAGCAGAGTAACTCTGAGTCAGGCTGGTGTAAATAAGGGCTGCTCTGCCATGGTGCATCCACAGCACAAACAAAATCACAAAGCTGGGAGCTTAAGTCTGACAGCAAGAGTCCTTTATGTATGCCATTTCTCACATCCCAAAGATCTAACTCTCCAACAGCAGATGACCCTTTTTGGGCAGCCAAAACTATCAGATGCTTCACAGTGCCCAGAGCCAGCTAAAGCCACGCTCCCTCCCCAGAGCTCACATGTACCAGCAGTATTTTCTGTGGACACACTGCTATTGGCAACTTCTAACTGCTGTTAAGTGTACAAACAAATTCTGTCACAACAACTCTTAAAGCAAGATGACATCAATATTTTCAGCCCTCAGTTGTTTAAGAATTCGAGGACATAATTGGACTTGGATCTCCCCAGAGCCACCTGTCAAACAAACAGCACGGAAGAAATTTAGCCAAGAACTAGATGGGGGAGCCGCTGCCGTTTTGTTCCACAAGGGAAGATGGAAAGCAAGCATTTACTGAAAAACAAGGAGAGAAGCTTTAGTAGTTGAGATGACAGTACTGCCAAGGCCAGCGAGACAGGGCACATGAACATCCAAAACACAGCACAGACACTGAATGGTGGAAGGAAATAGCTGCATCTGCCACTCTGTCCTGCTAATGCTGCTCAATGAGCAGAGCTGGAAACTAACACAGATTCCCCACATGGCAAGCTCAGGACACAAATGCCCTTCATCAGTTCAGTCCAAAAGCCAGATATGTCAACAAGCCATTCCAAACTAACCTGTGAGTAGAAGGTTGAGGCTGTACGTGGGCTGCGAACAAAATCCATAAAGAAGGCCCCATCCTGAAGGCGGCAGAGGAAGTAGCCCCATTAATGGCAACAGCAACAAGGAGTCGAAGAAAAGCAAATACAAAGTTGTGCAAGTATGAAATGACCACAGAGAGAAAGTATGAGGAGAATGCAAATCCCAGCCCCAGAATGTCAGATGCAGCAGAATGCAAAGCATCAGGAGTTACTCACACACATACCATTACTTTCTCTCTCTGTAACAAGACATTGCTCTTCTTTAGCACAGATGGTTTTCCAAAATTTTGGAAACCACATCAATCAGAAGCCAATTGAAACTGCAGCCTTCCCTCCATACTTCACAGGAGATGTGAGCTCTGAAGTATGTGGGTTTGCACCCCAAATGCAAAGCTTGAATGGTGATACAGAAACCTGTGCAACTACAGGCGTAATGACAAATACCCAAAGAACAGGTTGTTTTGAGCTTTTTGTTTCAGTCAGTTAGTCATTCAAATGATAAAGAGAAGCTCTCTTCAGGAAGCAAACTCTTCTGCCTAAATACAGGTCTGGTACAGTGCAAAGGACAGGGAAGAAAAACACATCACAAAGATCCTTCCAACACTGTGTTTAATCCCTCATGCAATACTAAACAGACACTGCCTGTGCAGTCCCACCTACTTGCAAACCCTGGGTGATTTACCCTCAGCTGCTGTTCCAAGATACGTCAAGGTTCTCTTATATACATTCTCATATATCCAGTGCAGTGGAACCCAAATAGTTTTTCATTTCCTATTTGCAATTCTTTATTCTGTTTCCTAGGCAAAATATTTTTGTCTAGCCTGCAGTTAAGATGATGCTTACCTTGGTACATACATACAAAACATTCTCTGGAAAGAATCAATGCCAGGGTTACAGGACTGGCAATTTACACAGTGCCAAGCACCCTGGATCCCTAAGGGCAGAGACTTCCCAAACAGATCATACCCCAAGGGAATTCACGGTGTTAAAATCATACTGTGTTGCCCAGTAACTGGCTGAAGTGACTTGTCAATCCTACTGAATCCTACTCTGAAACAGAGTAAAGGTGGAGTTGGTGACTCAGTTTTGGTTTGGAGTATCTCCAGCATCCTACAAAAGCACTTGCTCCCTTGGCTGCTGACAGAGCACAGCTGTGACCATTTGTCAGTGCTTTGGCTGCAAGTCTGTGGGCACCCACGAGACCTCCCCGTGCTCCCCGTGAAGGGGCTGGGACACAAGGCACACACTTGCTGATGTTTCCAAGCAAGCACAGCCTTCCCTGATATGGCTACCTGTCCACTGGCACCTTCCCAGCAGGCACGAGCCATCAATTTGGAGATCCCAAGCGCTAATGTCCCAGTCCCTACGTGTAAGTATTTACAGGAGTGTTTACTACCACAGTGGGAAATGGCATCATTGATAACAAACTGCTCCAGTGTCTCCAGTCAGCCCGCCAGAGAGGCTTTGGGATACAGTTACTTTTAACACTCCTGGAGATGGCATTTGCTGGTGGCACAAGGTCTGTTAATTTGTTCCCCACACTCCACTGTGCCATTGCTATGGAAGCCAAGTTTGCCTCTTCCCCTCTGTCGTGCAGAGCAATTGGACACAACATTCCTCTCTCCTGTGTCCTACACGGAACTGTCACCAGCTTTACCAATGGAAAGAGACACTGAAGAGTTTCTGTATTTAAAGAAGGAGGCTGATTTTTCAAAATGCTACAAGAGGAAAATGCAAAGCCTGAATTATGATCTGGAAGTTTGCACATGTCTCACGTTAGTTTCTGCACTGATTTTTTCAGGTCCAGCACAACCTGCTCCAGGACTCTCATCTGTGTTCTCAAAACACTCCAGTTCTACAAATGGGTGTCTATTACTAAGAGGATCACAGTTGCTCCATCACTTCAGCTATCAATATTCATGTCTCCAGAACCACACACTTGTCCCTGGTGGTGGCAGAAAACAGTGGATGTTGAAACATTACACACCGGAAATAAAATCCTCAAAGAGGTGATCAATCTGAGGACGTTTTCTTTGCAATTTTTCCACTTTCCCAAAGACAGATGATACTTAAGTCCTGTGCATTTATTCAATTCATCAATTCTTTTGAAAGGCCTTCATTTCAGAAAAATAATTAAATATATTTCTGGTTGGACTTGAAAGCAGAGTTCCTGCACTCCTGGCACTCACAGGAGAGTTGACAGAAAGGCTGAGGAGTAGCACAGTCCTTTCCTTAAGTATCTGAAGAGAGCTCTAGGAAGACAACTTTCTCCAGGCTGGAGTCCAGCCAGGGATGACCTCTGAATCACTTCTAATGAACACATTCTCTCCTCTAAGCAGAGGCAAGAGACTCGAGTTCCTGCTGTTAGAATTCCACCGCAGCCTCACACAGCTGTGGCCTGGAGCTTGATGTTGCTGTCCAAGACACAGAGGCAGACAGCACTGTACTGCTAAACCTGACAGTCAAACCCTGCCTGAAATGAAGTGTGCCACTGGAAAAGGAAGTGGACTAATTGGCAAACAGCAGTGAAAAAGCATTCCACTGTCACAGTTACAGAATTGAGGGAAGGTTGTGTCCCAACTTCTTCTCATGCCCTTGCACACAAAGGCAGTACAAGACCAGCCTTTGCTGCATTAGAGCATATGATGTGGTATGATGTAGCCATGTACTTACAGAAATAATCTTTGATTAGTTGAGAAATTCTTATGTAAAAATGGTAGCTAAAGAAAGACCAGAAAGTCTTTACCTTACGAGGGCTGTCCATGTAGGTGGGTGTGATGGCAATGCTTCCACTCTCCGAGGGCTGCCCAGAGCTCTTCCCAGAGAGCATGGCTGCTTGCTGCTCCCCCAGAGTCCTGAAACAAAGGAATCCAGAGTTTATTCAAACGTACTTGGTGTCAGCTTCCACCTGAAGGCAACTGTTGCAGAGGGGTTCTGCTATATCTTCAGACATTTGCTCTGCCACACTGAGGCACAGAGTCAATCCAACATTCTCTAAGTACCTTTTACCCCACATAAACAACACAGACCCTTGAACTCAGGATTATTATGCATGTCTAATACACACTAACTTGGCATTACAACATTAAATCTCTTTAACATAACATAGGCAAAGGTCCCCAAATCTGCTTTAGCCAGCCCAGGTGGAACATGTGAGAAGGAAGTTCAAGGGCTCCTGACACAGCCTGTAGAGACTCACTTCTGACTGGCTTCCATCTGCAGCAGAGCTGAGAGTGCTGAGGTTCCTTTCTTCCCAATCGGAGGCCCAGACTGCTCCAGAGGGTGGGTGGCAATCGGACCAGCAATCTGCAAACCTTTCATGGCAGACCCTTTCTAGCAATGAAAAAGTGGAAACACAGACTTAGTCAAACTAGGCTTAACTAGTGAGAACACAACCTCATGTCAGCAGGGCTTTATTAGGTTCACATTCAGTGTGTGAACAGGAAAAGAATTTGATAAACTAACCACTTTCTCATCACCACCCTGAAACTACTGTTCACCAGGAATTCCCTCCTATGGCTCTCTTTTCCCAAACCTTTTCCTAAGTCTGCAGCACAGAGTCAATGCAGCCAGAAGTCACCAGCTTAACTTCCTCAGACCCCTTTTGAAAAGTTTTCTCCATCACAAGGTGCAATAACATTCTCAGGCCAACCACATCTGCAGCACAAAGCAGGGTTCATTTGCAAAGAGGTGGCAACAGGCTGGTGGTAAGAAAAGACCTCCTGAAATACAAACAGAGCAGCCACAGGCCAAGGCATGGATGGCTCTGCTGGGCAGGAAAGTCTGACTGTTTCCTGAGTGAGAACCATTCCAAGTCTGGTTCCAGCCACAGCAGCACAGGATATCCATTCCAGGGGTGTTTAGCCAGCTCAAGAACAGATTAGTGTTAGCCCCACTCAGCTCTGTTCTTTCTGTGTGGATTACCCACGGATATGGGGATGCTCAGCCTGCCTGGGATCGACTCAGGTGTCCCTGCAAACCCTTCCTTAGTCGGCTCAGACAGAACGGAGCCTCAGGCCCAGCCCCGAGCTGACTCACTCGGATCATGCGATCGGATCGATGGCGGCGGCGGATGCGGTTGAGCCCCTCCACGAAGCGGATGAAACCATCGAGGAGCTGCCACTCCTCCTCGTCGGAGCGGGGCTTGTCCCCGTACACGTCGCAGTGCGCCTCCCCCTCCACGATGCGCTTGGTGGCACTGATGCAGGCGGGCAGCAGCAGGAACCGCGTCCTCCAGAACTTCAGGGACTCAATAAGGCTGAAGCAATCGGGCAGACAGGACACAGTTCAGCAGTACCCCAGGAAGGATTTTACCGTCCTACCTGAGGGAGTGTCAGTGAGCACAGTGACCATGTCACTCTGCTGCCCTCGGGTCCGAACCAGAACGGCCAAAGGAAGGCTCAGCAATACAAGTGTCGTCCAAACTGCACATCTACCTGAGGGAGTGTCAGTGAGCACAGTGACCATGTCACTCTGCTGCCCTCGGGTCCGAACCAGAACGGCCAAAGGAAGGCTCAGCAATACAAGTGTCAGTGGGAACTATTAAAACATTGATATGCAGCAAACAAGGCCATTGTAACTTTCCTGTAAAATGTAGGATGCAAAGTTTTTTCCTCTAAAAATAAGAGAGCAAAAAGGAATTTTAAAGGCACACATTAGCGTAGGAGGCATTTTGACTGAGACCTGAAAAGAAAAGATGATAAAGACTGTTTTTGTGGAGGGAAGACATCAAAGAGGCTATTGATACTCGTGGAGATATTCCACATTTCTAATAAGCATTGTGCTCCATAGCTCAGGAGTAGGATTGCAATCAAGTCTAGTACTCAAGCAAACCTCCAACAGCTTCAAAATAAATGGAAGTTTTGAGTCAGATACAGAAATGAGTAAGAAGCCAAGAAAAGCATCTGTGTGGTACAAAATGCCATCGTATTTCTTTGCATTTGTAGCAGAGGGAAAAATCATACTGCATTTTGTGATCAAGACTTGGTATCAAAGATCAGATAATGGACCAGCAACACACAGTGAGGCTCCTACAAGGCAGCAGCTGCTACCACCAGCCAGGGAAAGCAGGCCAGATTTTCTCCCTGGAGTACTGAGCATTTGTGGGTTGAACTGGCTAAAGAAATTTTAGGTCAAAAAGGAAAAAAGGCAATTAGGACACAGAACAGTCTGGATAGAAAAGGAGATCTCACCTGAAATCCTCGGAGCCAGCAGAGCAGATATACTGATCCAAGTAATTCCACTTGTACTCTTCTAGTCTCTCATGGGAAAATTCTACCCAGCAAGAGACAAATTCAGAGTCAGAGTGTGAGGGGCACAAGCTGTAGGTGTAGTTTATCTGAGCAGATTCATATGGATACCTAAAAGATCAAGCACAAGTGTTAACCTCAGTATTATGAATCTTCCTAAAAGGAAAGAAGGTTCTACAGTGCGTTCTTTCAAGCAAGCACAGACAGCTGGAAAAGAATGTTCATCTGAACATTGGCAGCAAACTGCTCAACCAGAGAGCTACTCACTTGGGCAGGTACCGAGTCACAGTAATTATTTTGTCTTTCAAGGTCACTTTGTGGAAAGTACGGCCCATACTCAGCCAGTACTGATCTTCCTCCTCAGGGCGATTTCTTGACACAAGACCTAGTTGTGAAAAGTAAAACCCTTTCAACATTCTGCAGTGTCAGAATTTAATCAACAAATTGTGCCTATAGAAAGAGACTCCAGAACTGGAGTCAAGAACTGAGCTTCTGAACTCAGGACAAACTAAAATCCATCTTTTAGGCCACATTTTTACAGAACACTTCCACAGGGATTCTTTCACCCTTACAGTTAAGATTTGCTGGTATCACAACCAAAGAAGGGTATTCAAGATTCATACACCAACCATACAGAATCATCAGAGAACAGCCAATATGAAACGCTGAACAACCGGTGGACGTGATGGTAAAGCTGGGCTCTAGTTTTGCTTCCCCTCCACACCTCATTTCTGGAACTATCTGCTTAAGCTTGACACTTAATCAATGCTGCTCATTCCCAAACCAGTGAACAACAGCTATATCCCATTCATGTGTATTCCCTGCTCTGGGAACACTGTGCCACGCTCACTTGCCTAGGGAATAGCCAGAAAAAAAATAACCAGAAGTCAAACAGCAAGTCAGAGTCTCTCAGTGGAATATGACACTCTCCCAAACCACCCCAGTCCTCTGGCTTTTGACAAAGTTTAGCTGACTCATGGTTTCAGGACAATGAAGCTTTACCTTGGACCTTCACAGGTATTTTAGTGTTATAAAACAGCTTCCAGATACACAGGTGGAAGCTTTAGAGATGTCTTCTTCAAGATGTGCCCTGTAGTCACCCTGTGCCCTGTGTTTCAGAGGTATTACCCAAACAGCACTGAGGCCAATCTTCATTTGTGTTCATCATCATGAACATGAGGACAGTTTCTTACTAAAATGCAGAAGTCCTGCACCTGTCCCTTTAAGGTGCAGCCAAGCTGGGGCTGCCCCAGATGAGGCTTCTCTCCCAGCAAAGACTTTCATGTATGTAACATAAGGAAAAAGCCCCAACCAACCAACCAACCAACCAACCAACGAGCTTCAATGAGCATCTAATTGAAGGTTCCTGGTCTGGCAGAAGGAAGGACAAAGGAGTGAAGTGTCAGTGCCAGGTCACTCACCTCGGCTGTAGAGGGGGCTGCTGCTGAGTGGGGGTGGCACTGCTGGGGCTGCTTTCTGTGGCTTGGGTTGCACAATAATTTGATAGCCTTGCATGAGACGCTGGCAAATGAACTCCTCAAACACCTGCTGGGCTGTCATCTGCACTCCTTCCTCGTCTCTCCTGAACACAAGGGTTAAGCAGACTAGAATAAAGAGTTGACCATGCACCTATTCTTAGCTCTGCATCTCCCAGCTGAGCGTTCGTGCCTGCACAGGGCTCTGGGCAGTGGAGCCTCTGCCTGGGAAAACAGGATCCCTTGGAAACAGGATGACCAGCTCTCTGACAATATTACTACTCTGAAAGCAATTTTGCAATTAGGAACAAATTTTCTTGCAACAGTTATGAAACTTCTAATAAATCCCACAAAGGTGAGTTTTCCAGCGCTCTGCAGTCTCAGGCAGTTTGTCCATGTTCAGCAGAGCTCAGAGCTGCCAGTGGGCAGCAACACCACACCTCTCCCACAGCAGGAAGTGAGAGCAGGGAGGGATTACAGACTGGCACTGGGGCATCTCATTACAACTCCTTCTGCTCTCAACCTCACCTTCCTGCTGCAAAGGGCCATTGGACACTTCTTTTAGGCGTGTCTTCATTACTCCTGCTACTTCCTATGTACTTCAATCACTCTGATATTTTTGTTTTGTTCCCATAAAGTAGCAACATGAACCAGTCTATTGATGTCTGATAAGCTGTGGAAAGTCTGAAAAATGTTGAAGCTGATGAGAGAGCCTCAGCAAAAAACCCAAACCAAACCTATTAAAGAATAGTTACCACAGGCCTCCAAGACGAGTTCTATTTATCCAACCAGCACTGTTTTCCAGCAAGATTCTTTAAACTAAATATCCTTTAGAGTGAGGATAAGCACCTTAAACACTCTGTGTCCACTTGCTCATTTAGTATTTCCAAAACTCTTGCTAGAAAACAGATTAACAAAAGATGACAGCTTGAGGTTGAATATTTTGATCGAAACACAACAGACGAGATGCACAAATTTGCACACAATTTCTCAAATAAAATCTCCAGGACACCATCCTGTCAGATGGTAACATTGGAAAAGGTGCAACGTTATCATTGGAAAAAGAAAAATCAAACTATTCTGCTACGTTAGGACTTCATCCTTCACTTGCACGGATTCCAGTGATCCTCTTCCATCACCTGCTCCTTAAGCACTTGGATTCAAGGCATTTACAGAGAAGGTGCTGGCCAAACCTGTCAATGTCAGCTTCTGGCAGCAGGTCATAGCAACCCTCGGTGTAATCGTTCTGCAGGCTCTGGCGGTCCGGGAAGTAATCGGTGGTGAGGGGGAGACAGGCCGGAGTAGTGAGGGATTTCCAGTCCACTCCCACTGTACAACAGAAGCCTGGCACTACGGGGGGAGCAGACAGCGTCAGAACTGCCTCGTTGTGTCATGGGGGGCAGACAAGGGGGGCACGTGTGGTCACCCAGGAAAAAAACAGGGTGCGGAGGAAGATGAAAGAAGTGCGTGAAGGGGAACGTTAGAAAGAATGAGGGACAAAAAACAAGGTTGGCATAAAGTTAACAGGGACAAAAAAGGGGGTGGAATGGGAAGGGAAAAGGAAAATAGGATGGGAAGAAGGGAGGGAGAGAAAGAGACAGAGTTTGTTAAACAATGCAGTGCACATGCTGCTCAATCCCATCATGCAAATGCCATTCAAAGTTAATAATTGAATTGTCTCTTGATTGAAAGCTAGAGCTGACACAGGCACCACTCTCCCAAAATTACAGCAAGTCAGATGCAGTTACTGATTATTAATAAACAGATCAACATTCCAAGCCTGAACAAGAAAATCAGACCAGTTTTGCATCCTAGACAACTGCAGAAGGAGCTGGAGAGGAGAGAAAGAATGACAGACCAGCCTCTTTCTGGAATAGTAGAACAGCAGAAAAGGCAGTATTTCTACAGTTATAAAAACAAAAGACAGATCCAGAGGGGTGGGAAGACCAGAAAAATAGTAACTTAAACAGGAATTCTTTCCCACACCCTTTCTATGCTGCCATTTTGAGATTACAGAGATCTAAAGCTGGACATTAAAAAGGAAAAACTAATTAAATTATATCAACCCATCAGCTCATCACTGCACTGCATTCTGACCTCACTCAAACGATCTGTACCAAGGCCCTTGGTCAACTACTGACTCTTAACTTCTTGTCACAGAGATACCACAGCTAGAGATTCATCTTACTGTGAAGTGTTAACACTAATGTCAGGAACACTGCACACGAAAGTGAAACAGGACAGACTGCTACAAAGAAAATGCTTTCCTAAGCAGTGACACATTTGTTTCTGTCTGAGGTGAATGCAGATATTCCTCAGTACCAAATTCAGACACTGACTGTACCACTTCTGCTTCAGTGAGCTGGTGCCAAACAAACTTTTCATAACTGCGAAGCAGAGACTTGTTCAGCACCTTTAACTTTGTGCATAATAGTCTGGTAAGGAAAATGTTTCAGATATAATATAACCACCAGCTTCACATGTTCTGAAGGGCTCCAGAACTGCAATCACAGGGACATCCTGCAAATTACTGCAGGGCAAAATCAGCCCCTGCCAAAAGCCAAGGAGGCTCCTCAGTTTCTTGCCTACCACCTCCTGATGCCTCTATAAATGAACATGCCCTTTCCCTCCCCACCTTCCCACTATGCAAACTCTCTTCCAAACTTTCTCCTGCTTACTTGGATCTGGAGAGTTAGACACAGCATCTTCCAAGGAATCCTTGTTCTGGGTTTTGAGGTTCACCCCTACAAGAAAGAAATACGGGGTTCATTTTAAGCAGTTACACACTTCCCTTGAATTTAAAACAAAAATAAATCAAAAGCATGTGGAAGTTTTAAGATACAGCATTTCTCTGCTTGGAAAGAACTCGGGGTTCTGCACAGCAGAAAAAAACACAAAGTCAATTAATGAGGAAAAAATACATCTTGGATCAAACATCTCACTTAAAGCCTTCAGGAGCTAAAAAACAAGTGAAAACTGCCACCCCACAGTGGTGAAACATCTTGCTCTTGAAGAATTGCATAGTTTTGAAACAAAACTCAGTTTATACTACCACAAATAAAGGCTAATCAGGGACTCAAGACTAATGAAAATTCTATTTAAGTTTTGATTAGAACTTTAGACACTATGACTCTTCTCATTCTCAGATAGATTTGTTCTAATCAGATTATTATCCTGGGAATCAGAGACTAAAACTGCAGCTCACTGAACACTAATGGCCCCCCTTGGCCAGGGGTTCCTAGTCCCCATTTCACATCTGTTTGCTGTATTTACATCAATGTTGGTGTGCTCACAGTGAATCAATCCCCACAGCAAAGACAAATCCCAGCTACTCTCCATGTGGGCCTCTCCCCTGAGCTGCTATAAACAGCTGCTGAGGCACAAACAGCAAAGGAGACAAGAAAAATCGCTGCCTTCAAACCATTTATCAAAACACGAATTTGAGAAAGCCTCCAAACATCTAAAGTAATTTTTTTTTTAAACTCCCTCAGGTGGATTTACCCAGGAACCTGCCCGCAGCACCACAGCTGTTACGCCAGGCCAGAAAGGGCTCTGCTCCCCTGGTGGTGCCACTCGAGCAGGGATGGAGCTGGATGTATGGGACATCCACCTTTCCCCAACTCCTGATGCCATCTGCCATCCACCTCGGGAACTGCAACAAAATTCATTCACTGAACCATCACCTCCCGTCTGAGGGACAGCAGAGGAGCATCCCCGACGTTCAGGGAAGCAGGGGGGTGTTTTTCACTCTGCAAAACGTGCAGCAGGCAGCACAGGAGAACCAGACTCAGTAAGAAATCATATTTTTAGAGATTAAAAAACCCCACATGGCCCCCAGACTGTCTCATTTCATAGGGGACTTAAACCACAAGGGAGAAACCCAGTCCCAGTCCCCGAGTCCCAGCACGGCCCCTACAGATGGCTGAGGGCACTCAGGGCAGGTGCTCAGAACTGCTTCCACAGACACACATTAACTTCTGCCACATCCTCCATTTATAACCCATCTACAGACACCAGAGCTCTGTAAAATGCAGGGATGTTTATTGCCAGGACATGCTCTGCATTTCCATTGTGCAGACTGCACCCAGCTGAAACACAGTCTGGCAATTGCAAAAACAAACAAGGTCTATTTGGAAAGCAGAAAATAATAAAAATGTAAAGCATGAAAATGAAATGTATTCAGATGAAATTCTCAGAAGGAAACAGAATCATTTTTAATGCAACTACACAAATGTAAGACATGACACACAAGAAAAGAAAGTGTTATAACTTCCTTATGGCTCTGCAAGGTGTGAGCATAGGGGAAACAAAATTGCTTTAACCCAGTGTCATTCAAAAGGGTAAATAAAAAAACCCTTTGAATTGTTTTTCAGAAAAGAAGTCTTGAACGCTGTAGTCCAAAAGTTGACATTGTTTTATTATGTGTCTCTCTAAAAAGGATGTCCATGAAAGCAAAGGGTAGGTCACATAAAACCAGACAACCCAGGAAAACATTTAATGTGACATGTTGCTCCATTTAAAGGGCCCGAAAGAAATGTTGAGGATTTCCACTAATTCAAATGTCTGGCTAAGGCAGGAAAGATGCAATAATCTTCAGCGGAAAGTACAGACATGTTTCCTCTCTCAAAAACGTCTGTGAATATGGCTGTGTGAATAACATTGGGTATAAGTAAGAAATGCTAGAAACATTGAATCCCAGAAATTACCTCACAAAATAAACTTGTTTTTTACAGCTTCTCTCAAAATGTAGATATAGTGTAATCAAATTTGATTCTTTCCATCAGCTTCTACATGTAATATATATATACACACACGTGCATATACAAACCAGTTTCTACTCCAAAAGGAGAGACCTTAAGGCAACGCCACCAAGAAAAATTATTTCTGACCACAGTGCTTATTTAGTTATTTTTTGTGTCTGGATGTCAGGGCCTTATTATGGAACTCAGTAACTGCCTGAGAACTTACCAGTAAACAATGAGCATCTTTCTTTAGTAAATCTTACAGGACCCTAGACAAGTAGGGACACATCAAACAAGAACAAACCAACCCAAAAAACTACCACACACCAAGAAGAGCATTAAGAGAACGCTCCATGTCAACAACTGTTCTTTCATGATTGACTCTTCCCACTTTGCAATGCTGTCCACTCACCTCCCAGACTCCTGTCCCCGTGAGCCTGTCCCTGATGACAAGGAAGGTTTGTTAAGGCCTGGCCCAGCTCCCTTACCTGCCCCGTTGCTCCCAGCCAGCCCGTTGGAATATTCCTCAGTGCCACCGAAGCTCAGGAAAGAGGCACTGTCACCTGGGTGCCGAGAGCTGACGTGTCTGCAGGAAAACAAACCAGTCCTTCCTCACTCCAGCCATTCCCCGCTTTTAACAAAGCCAGTAACCAACAGGCCCTCAGACCCTGCTGCCTCAGCTGAGCCCGGGCTGGATCCAAGCTCAGTGTTGGCAGAGATGGAGCAGCACAGAGAGAGCTGTACCAACACCCCACCCTGCCCAGGCTCCAGCAATAACCACAGCACTGTGTCTGCAGGACAGGAGAGAAAGAAAGCTTGGCTGGTTATTTACAGATATGATTTCATGATGCATAAACCAAACATTCCAGCCTGAGCAAATTGTCATCCACAGAGATGACAAAAATCCAGAAAAAGAACTGTCATGACAAGAGACTGGTGCAATGACAAGATGCTTCAGCACACTAGTACACTAGGATGTATTTATCAAGTCATAAAAAGGCAAATTTTAAGTAGAACTAAGGAACAAAATTGGTGAGAATGACACAGTATTAAAACTATGGAACACAGAAAGAGATTAGCATATTCTAAAAAGATAATACAAAGGGTAAGATGGGACAACATTTCCCTATTAAAAAACCCCAAAGTCATGAAAGAAAAATGAGGCAGTGCAATTTCCTGAAGACAGCAGGAAAAAACCCTGAAAATCCAAAAGGCAGAGGATACCAGCAGTGCCCTCACTCCCCCTGGACACCAGAAACAAAACAACGTGAATGTCTATAAACATAGAGAAGGAAACAAACACTCAGCAGGAACGATAATAATGAAATAAACAACGTTATTTGCAATTCTAAAGCTACCTAAGCTACCAAAATGGCTCTGATAAGCACTATTTAACAATATTTGGGGCTTTTTAAAAGTAGCTTGCAATACAGGTAGTTTATTTGCCATGTTTACAGAGGCTGTTTCTTACCAGCACAGGGAAGACAGGAGTGAATGGACAGCACTGAAATTGCTCAACAGTTACTGTGAGACAAAGCTATGTCCTGTGCTAAAGAAATTGTGATAAAGGCCACAGCTATTGTGAATTAAAGGCAGAGGGCAGTTCTGAACACTTCCATTTATTATGCACCACACTGTATCATCCTCTGTGAGACACTAAACCCCTCCCCAAACCAGAGGAAGTAAACCAGCTCCAGCCTTGCCAAGAGAGCTTTGTGTCCCACAGTAGCAGCCACATCCTGCACATGTGACACTGACACAACATATTGTGACACTTGGGGATCACGACCTATACCTGCCTTACTGTAACATCCATCAAACTCTAAGGAATCCTACACAGATTCGGCCTAAGGGTCCCCCTCACCTGCCCGTGGCCTCGTGGTAAGCCAGTTCCAGCAGCTCAGCTGAGGAGTGGGTCAGGTCCTGCTGCCCACTGCCCTGCATCTCTGCCATGTTCTGCCGCGTCTGGTGGTGGATCTGGATGGCTTCTCCCGACGGACCTGCAGTTACAAGTGCATCTTTAAGCACATTTGCACTCATTCCTCTGCTTGTGCCCTGCTTTAGCCAGCAGCACAGGCAGTGATAACTAATGGATATTACAAAAAACATGTTTACAAACACCTTCAAAGATGTGAATCTCTGGCATCTCTGAAGCCAGTGAAGTAGAATTTTCTTTTAAACATTTTAGAGGGTCTGCTTACAAGGCACTAAACAATCACAAGAACAATTCAGCATCTGAAAGTCAACCTAAATTATAGTAACAATGCCCTTGAACAGGCACTGTAAGATTGTTCCCCAGCACGTGAAGCTGCTCATTTGCCCACAGATGGCATATTTTCCACAAGAGGATCATCGGGACACTCAGCTCAGCCTCTGGCACAGTGCAGAACCAGAGTTCTCAGCGGTTCTCTCGTGACATTAACACCTGGGTAAGGAAGAAGGCCCAGCAGTGACGTGCTGGCAGCAGCCTTACCCACAGGGAAGGTGTGCATCCAGCGGCGCCGGTTGGATGTCAGCTTCATGGGCATGCGGGACGGGGCGAAGGGGTTGATGAGAGCTCGCTGGGGGGTGTATCCCCCGGGCCGGATGTGCAGCATGGATTCTGCACTGCCCACATGGAACCTCCCAGGGGCACTGGAGTCGCGCTGCTGAGACTCCAGCATGTTCTCAAGGACATCTGCAACACACAACAAACCCAGCGCCAGGTCAGGCAGGAGCTGAGCGAGAGGAGGAAGTGCTCAGGGATACAAAGATGCCCCAGGGTGAGTGGAAATAAGGAGAGCTAAGGAGTGGGCAGGGAGAGATGCTGAAAGCAACCTCAATTCAGTCTGAAAATTACAATGTCAACAAGAACACAGACAAGAAAAAGCATTATTTCATCTGCCATCACAGCATTGCTGTGAACTGTGGCACTTCCACTAACTGAAGCCATAAAAAACCCACTTGCTAAGGCAATTATGAGGAAATTCTCAGAGCTCTGAGAACTGCTGAGAAATAGAAACTTCAGATGAATACCAAGGTCATGGCAGAAGAGCGAGCTGAGCAACACATGCTTTTTCCGTAACATTCAGATTTGAGCACTGAAATCATGGATTGCTCCCAGAAGACATGGGACATGATTCCCACAAAACAAGTTAATTGTCACTATTCAGCGTAGAACAGAAATGCAGTTATTTAGAAATGGAGCAAGAAAGATGACTAAAGTAGCATAATATTACTCTGCCAAACAAGTAGAAATCCCAAAGAAGTGAAGGCTCTCATTTATCATTCTATACTGCCATCTACAACATGAGAAAAACCTCAGTTTCCCCGAGTCCTCCCTCCCTGCCAATCCTATTCCACACACATCCCCATCCAGCTGAACACCTTCAGCTGGTCAAAAGGCTCCCCTTAAAACTAGAGGAGTAATACAATTATCAAAAAAAGTTGTATTAAATGACAGTAGGGGGAAATATGAAAAGCAGATGTAATGTCACAGACACCATGTGAGAACAGTCCCACACCAGTAACTCCAATTCCTGGTACCAGCATCATACAGCATGGCATGGACAAACAGGAAGAGCCTTCAGGGACAGTTTTATAGAAGATGAAGCAATTACAGGAATACAATTTGCCTAGAAATGAGCTGGGTTTGTGGAAGATACTGCATATGGTCTCAGAACAACATTAAATTGAAAGGGAAGAAAAGGAGAGTGCCAGCACTGCTAACACACTGAGACAGCTCAGCAGTGCACTGTCAAAAGAAAGTATCCAGAAAGTGGATCTTAACAACGACAAATCCCCACAGAGATGTTATAAGCAGGGTCCCCCAGGGCTCACTGCTAAGGCCAGTTCTCATTTGACAGATTATAGGTGACCTGGATAATAAAAGTTCTTTGTGTATGTCTACATTTGCAGGCAAGCACAGGAGAATAGCCAAGTACTAAAGAAGGCAATAGACAAGGGAAAAGAGCAAATTAGTGTCAGGACACGCGTATTTAGGACAAGCCAGTAAAAAAAGCAATGGAATTGGACAAGGATAACAAAGGGAGAATGCACATCCAGCCACAGCTGGAGCTATGGAGAAGCTGTACCATGGGTGCTAAAACAGGCACCATCTCCCCTGCGCTGGCCTGCCAGGGCCCGACACAACCTTCCACCTTCTCTCCCCACCCAAAGTACTTCCCCACCTGCCCCGGGCTGACCTCTGGTGCTGGTATAGCCCAAGGAGCTGCTGACTTCACACTGGTGCAGGTGAGGCCGCGGGATCATGAGGATGTTGGAGATCTTGCCCAGGGAGCTGTCGTCAGAGGCCTGGCTCCTCACCTCCTCCGGGGGCAGCGTGCGGCTCTGCAGGGACGGGCTGCACGACACATCGTACGAGCTGGAGCTCTTCCTGGTCCGGCTCTCCCGCTCCCTCACAGACCTGCTGAGCACAACAGCAAAGAGTCATTCCCGAGTTACCGAAGGGCTTCAACAGGCCCAAGTCACGTAAATACTCAGCAGGTGAACTCAAAGAGATTTAGGCAATAGTACTACTAAAAGAAGGAATGGAAAAAGACCCCTTCAAAACAAGCTCATCAATCCCGTATTCCTGAAAGAGCACTGGAATTTATAGTTTGCTCAATAGATTTGGCCAGGACCTAGGAATAATCAGCCTTTTTCCTCAGAAAACCGGCCATGGAATAGCGGAGAACCTGCACTCAGTTTCTCAGTTTCTTCTTTCATTCAGACAAGCATCATTTCCAGGGAAGAGTCCTCACCCTTCTGCGTTCAGCATCAGTTACCAAGCAGTGCATCAAACTACGTGTAATTGTTTTCCTACAACTCTGTACAAGTCTATTGTGGCAAATACTTCATTAACCCCCTTGCAAAATCTGCTAGGAACTTGGCAAGGGAGACTAGCTTCATTCCACTTCAGACAAAATTAAAGATGCAAGGAAGAAGTATATTTATGCCTTTTCTTAGATCCCACAGACTATCTCAAAAGTAAAATCAGACACCCAGCCTCGAGGACCAGGTACAGATAAAGCTTTTTGTTCAACTCTAAGCATCTGCAGCTTAATTCTCCTTGTATTTCTCAAAGCATTTTATGCCCCCAGAAGCTGCTCTGAACCCAATGCACTCCCAGGGCTCCTACCTGAAAGTGGTACAGCGCTGGGCCCTGGATGGGCCTGGCAGTCGGAACACCTGGGCATCGTAACCATCATAATCCACCTGGATGGGCAGGGCATTCTCAGCATCCTTTGGGGCTCCTAATGCTGAAATAGAAATCATAGAGCACTGGAACCTCCTTCAGGATCTGCAAGTCAGAGCATGCAGCTGTCCCCTCTAAGAAAAGTATCTACTGGAAAAGAAATCCCCTAAAAAAGTCTCATGGGCAGAACCACCTGGAGCAATTCTATTTTCAAAGTGGGTGGCACTGAATGAGGGTTGCTGTGGCCCTAATGTCTTTCCCCTATATATCTTAAACATGAAACTAATAATCAACAAATCAATCCTTGTAAGAACAGATGCCTTGATTTCTCTCATTAGAAAACTGCACATTTTAAAGCATCTTCAAAAGAATGGACAACCCCACTTGCAGAAGGTAAACCTTCCTGAAATGAGGCTGTGTTAGAAGAGCACTGGCTTCTCCCACTGTAATTCTGTGCTCACAACACTGAGAACACCCCAAGCCAGTGAACATCCCCCTGTCCCACTCCCATGAACAGTATCACCACCACACCAGCCTGACACCATCTGCTCCTCTGGCCAGGTGACCCAGCCAGGGCAGAAACAACCCCCTCCACAGGAGTTACCTGCCCAGAAGGCAACTGGCCCATGCACACCCACATCCTCACTGACAAATACAGGGGTTTGATGGTTTTCCAGCACAAGTGTCCCTTCCTTGTGCTGAAGTGTCACTGTCTCACTGCAGCTACTCGTTAGTCTGGGGGTTAATAGGACAGATCACCGCAGAACAGAATTACTCACAGGCATCTCGGTTACTTTTTGCTTTCTCGGTCAGTGGCTGCAGGGTCCAACACAGGAAGTGTGAGGTGGCCAAGAAAACAAAAAAGAAAGGAAAAAAAAAAAAAGAGAAAGCAAGAGAAAAGACAGAGGGAAGGGAAAGAGTCAGCATGTTCTGTGGAAATATTCCACCGTGTTAACAAAGTTTATCCTGCTGACCTAGTGAGGCAGCCAGAAATACTAAATACTGACACTCAGTCTCAAACCTGTGTGAAAAACACAACACTAACACATTGCTTCCTCTGCATGGAATTATTTTCTCTAGCATAAAATGTTACTTTTACTTACAACAAACATTACAGATCTTCTTTCATAGCCTTTTAACACAGAAACTTAGTTCCAGCTGTGGGAATACGAGCTAGAAAGATTCAGATGCTTGGCTGAGAAAAGGCATGTAACAAGCTAGTAAGATGAAAAATAAGATACTCACCTTCCTTCCTGCCAGCTTGATCCGTGGAGTGAAGCTGTTACACAGGAGTTGGCTTTTGGATGTGTAGAAACTAAAATGAAAACCAGGGTGACTTTAAGTTCTTCTAAGAATTGAACACAATTGGTTTGTTACACAGCAAACTGCCCACGAATCTGAGCTGCGGATGGAGAAAAGGGGATTCCTCTCTCTGCATAAAACAACTTCTAGAAAACACTGACAGACAGTTAACTTAAGAGAAACTACTCTTTCCTTCCTTTGGTACCCAGCCCTGGTCTAGAGCACTTCCTAATATGCCTGACACCTGTATTTCCCAGTTCATGTCCTCTCTCTACAGAAAGGCTTCCACTGTGCCATTCACACAACTCTCCCTCATTTACGTGACGGGAGTGACTCACACCAGCTGTTTGAAACAACAGAGACTGCCTGTCATTTCTGAGAGGTCACATTCATGACCAGAGGTCTGCACAACATTCCTGGTGCTCCAAGATGCTTCACAAAGAAAGCAGAAAAAATAAACAGTGAAAAGAGAAAGAATTCACAACATTATGAAAAGGAAAGCAAAGCAGGAGCGTTTTACAAAGGCTGGTAAAATTCCCCTACCTATGATTTATCCAGTGTGGAATATTGTAGTCATCACCCATCCGGGAGTCCCCAGGGCCACAGCGGTTGTGGAGCTGCAAGAGAGTAACCAGTTGTATCCAGAGTCACAAAAGGAGTAACCAGTTGTAGCAGGAACAGCTTGAAGGGCAAAGCAGCCTTACCTTGAAGAGTGGCACAGCATGCAGGGGCTGTTCTCCCATGCACACCAAATCCACACCTATGCCTGGAAACAAAGAGCAGCAGAGTTCAGCAATTGTCTGACCGGGACTGATATGCTAAGCCGGCACAGATCATCAGCTTGGGCTGAAGGCCCAGTTTCTATTCATGTCTTGTGTTAAAATGTAATTATACTGAAAATGGTAGTTAACAGTCCCCTGCTCTTGCTACCAACCAACAGTGCCTGTGGGGATATAAGAAATGTTTCTTCTAAACTAATGCCAGTCACACAACTTATCCTTGAAAGGGAAAGGTCTGCACGGACAGATGAAGCTTTTTATCACAAACCAAAAGAAATTAAAGACCCATTTCAATATGAAGCCCTGACACAAGTCTTCCAGCTGTAACTCCTCTTCCCAGACCACACAAGTTACAGCAGCTACTTTTTCCCAGACAGAAGCAGCTGGATCTCTTCCCAATCCACCTGTTTTGCCTTCAGAGGGGCTGCCCAGCATCCCCAGCCACTCACCATTGTCAATCATCCGCTGTTTGGTCAGGATCATGAGGAGCCTGTCGACCTCAAACACGCCGACCCCGGGGGTGATGACCACAGACATCTGGCCCGTGCGGTCGAAGTTGCGGTTGATGTAGTGCTTGTCAAACACTGCCAGAAACAACCAGGGAATGCTTGGAAAAGATGCAAGGCAGGGGACCCTACAGCCCATCATATCCCTGCTAAAAAAGATGGATCAGCTTCACCTAAATCACATTGGATCAACGCTGATTTTGAAACACTTCCATAATTTAAGATTTCCAGTTCTAATCCTAGTGGTTCTCACCCAGACACGCAGCTCAAAGAGAACATTTCATTGCATCAAGGCCTTGTAAGTGGTTCCTGAGGGCTGAAATAGCCAGTACTCAGTTTTGGGAGGCATTGGTTTTCCAGAGACACACAGGGCAATTTCTTCTGAACCTCAGAATGATGATCTAACTACCTAATATTCCTCTCCTCCTCACATTGTTAAGGAACAGGCGACAAAAGTCCACACCCATTTATTGGCAGCTGCTCTAATGGTTTCTCTACTGCATATTTTTACCCATAGCTCATAACTTACCATTGAATGAAAGATTTATGGCCTCCAGGTAGTTCCCTTGTGCCGAGGTGGAATTGTAACCTGGAGGAAAGCCCTCTGGACAAGTGTTCAGAAAGAAAAAAAAGAAGAAAACCACATCATCTCTGCACAGACTAGCTTTACAAAAATGATTTAAACAATCAGAAAAATGCATTTGTACTAAATCCTATTACTTCAAGAATTACAGGCAAAATTGGTGTAATGTATTATGTTTCACAGGAAGACCTGGACAAAACAGCCCCAGGAGAGCACTAAACAGCACAACACCAGTCCAACTGAACCTGCAGAGGTTTACAGACAAGTTAAAAGAAAAAACAAAATGAGAGAAAAGGGTAAAAAAGCAAGGAAAGGAGGATTCTTGTACCTGCTTGCTCCAGTCGTACCAACACAGGATACTGGATGAAAAGCTTTTTAATGGTGACAAGCAGTGAGGTCCACTCTTCTCGTCGCTCATTCTGAACCACGACTCTAGAAAAGGCACAAAGGAGAGGAAGCCACGAGAGGACAGGGGAAGGGAGGAAGAAAACACGTATCAAGAAATGCACAAAAAGGTGTACTGGGGTGCACACACCCTGTGGGACAAAGAGGTGAAAAGAACTTTGAGGAAAACATACTTGTAAAAGTCTTCATAAAATCTCCCCTCGTGATCCTGCCGAATTGATGCACGATGTGTTTCAGGGAACTCATCTGAAATGGAAGGAAAAACACATTTTATCCCATGATCTTGTAGAGAAGTGACTCATCTTTTCCAGTAAGGAGCTGTCATTTCCATTAAAAAAAACCCACCACCAAACAAACAGAAAACCAAAACACTTGGAGAAATATCAGACTTCCTACATGGTACAAAAATTGCTTTTAAAACAATACGACAGCTTGAGTGTGCTGAGGGAAATTTGCCATATATTGTTTTCTGTAAGGTTTCCACTGCAGTATTTTCATAACAGTGGCCGTGTACCTACTCTGCTTGACAGAGATTGCTTTGAATATTGGTATTAAAAGGGAAAAAGTCACTGTCAGCCTGTGACCAACTTGCAAGAGAGGAAATAGGTTTAAAAATGGAAACATGAAAACACAGAATTTACATACCTATAGATTTTGCTTCATAAAACGTTCTAGAAAATAGAACCACTGTCACTTCGTGGCTGCAATTCTTCTCCTGAGGAAGAACAAATGAAAAAAATAGAACTTTAAAGGTCACATTCAGCAGAAAACACATAACACCCCCTTTTCCCTCACACCTAGGAAAAAGGTAACAAAAAAAGGTAGAGCATTATATTAACATTGCTACATGAGTGCTGCACGTGCCTCTGAAATCACAGTGGTCTGTCCTGGGGCTGTATCACATTTACCAGGATCCATCTCCACTGGTCTCTACAGAGTTGCCACAATTTTTGTTTGAAAACCTAAAGACAGTTGACTCAATTTGTTTATACCTCAGCAATCTGATATTCTGATTTGTTACCATTCAGAGAGACACCCCTAACAATTCCAGAGAAATAAAAAATTAAAACTGAACTCAATCAGCTACTCACCTTCCACTTTGTGAAGAGGTCAGCGAGGAAACCATTCACAGCTTTCTCAAAGTACAGGTCCCCTGCAAAGTAAACACCTCCAAAGCATCAGGTAACAGTAGTTCCTTCAACTATGGCCCATATCCAATCCTGAAACCCTGGGACAATTATTTTCCTGTGCATAAGGAAGGCTAATACCACTAAAATAAGGTGATAAAAACATTTAAAAGCATGATTATTTCAGAGGATGTAAACACAAGTCTTACTGTCAAAAGAATTTGACCTTTAAATTCATTTTCCCAACACGTTCCCAGCATGCTGGGGAAGCACCTGCACTGCCTTTTAGGCATAGTGTGCACAGTTGATCCCCTGCTCAGCTCTGAATAGCTGCCCAGTTCCATGTGCCTAAACACATGGTCAAAGGAAATGGCAAGAGGTTTTATGCCAGAAAAAACTAGGATGACACAGAAGTGACTCATTTTTAATGCCTGAAGTTCTAATACTTTGAGCCAAAGCTACCAGCTTCTAGCTGGGCTAAGGCAGGTTTTACTTCTTCATTAAGTGAATGTCAAGAGAAATTTAAAAAAACCAAGGCCCTCCTTGCACAGACTTCCAGACATTTCTTGTTTCAGGATTCACAAAATCGCACCCACAAACATGTTCACATCCACAGGACACCTTTCCAATGCTCCCAGTCATTTCATCACCGAGACAACGGTACCCAGGCTCCACAGCAGGGCCAGGAAAATGTTGGCACACCCAGGAGACAAATGGGTGGCACTGCCAGCGCCTTGGAGCACTGCTCAGGCCAAAGGCAGGATGTCTCAGCTGTCTAGCAGGGGCGGAAAGGAGAGCTGCTGCCATCCACATTCACAGGCAGGGCAGTTACCTACGTACCATAAATATCAAAATCCCACATTTCACAGCTCATCTGGATAAAAATATAAACCATGGCAGAAGTGGAGCGGAAAACCACCTGCAAAGGAATAAAGACCTGGTTTCAAACTAGGTGCATTCACTGAAAGGGCCAAACAAAGAAGTTCGCTACACAGACACTTAAATGATTGTGCCCCTTTCACCACAAGGAATCTCCCCTTTAACAAGTTGGCATTTCAACAGCCCAAGTCATTCCCAGTGCTGCCAGCACAGCAGAGCTGAAGGTCACTAATCATTAATTCTCCTCAATGTACGACCCATTCTTCACCTTACAACACAGACAATGAGCCACACAAATCTGCAGGCAAGAAATCTGGCAAGGAAAGGAAGGGGAAACTGCTGTGTCCCTGCTTCCTGACAGCTTACCCGGGTGTCCTCACTGATGTATCCACAAGTGACTTTCTCACTCTTCACCCACAGCTCACCTGCCTGTGCCCTGGGAGAAAGGAAGTGCAGAACATTGGCTGACCAGAAGGAATATGAAGATTAGAAAAATAGTATCTGAGCAAATAACAGATGTACCAAAATCTGCACTCAAGGGTGACTTATTAGGTTGAAACGTGATCTTTAATCCAAAAGGTGTTTCCCTCTGGATCTGCACATTTTCTTGTCCCTGTGTCACCCCAACAACAACTGAAGGAACCCTCATCTGAACTACTAATACATCTTGGGAAGGAGGGAAATATGATCAGAGAGAAAAGGAAAATTATTTGTCCTTCAGAGGCCACAAGTGAATCTGGCTGTCCTATTATTGGTTTCTTCCATCCCAAGTAAGATAGAAGCCTTCCCCCACATCCTGGTGCAGACAGAAATCTGTAGATGGGTAAGAGATCAATAAAATGATTCTCCAGTTGGATACTGAGAACTCATTAATCTAAAGTCACAAGTAACACTAAGGCCTCAGAGGAGTCACTCACCTGATGCCTGCAAATTCAACTTTCTGGGTGACATATGCACACGTGCTGACCTAGGAGGGAAAAGTTACAGGTGTCACCTGACTTCTACTCCAAAATAAAACCCCCCTGAGTGCAGTTACTGCTAATATCCCAGCCTCTAGAACCTCTGCAATACAGAATACCAAAGTTTTAACACATGCAAACTTTCATTGAGATCATTTGCCTAATTCACTGCACTTCGAAGAGCCAAAGACAGCACATCAGAGATGCAGAAAGAAAATATTGCAACAGCTGCTTATTAAGTGGTACTATCAGAGATGGAAAACTTCAGGCTACTTTTACTTGGAAAACATTTGGATTTGATTTCTTTCAAATGCAGTAAATCATTAAAATGCGGAACGTTAGAAAAAACCTCTCAACAGCATTTTCAGTGCCCAAGGCAGTAATTAACATTACAGCAATGCAGTAGGAAATGATGGGCTCCATTTTTGCACAACACATTTACATCCATTTCTCCAACTCTGATGTACCACTAACAGCAGAAGTTCCTCAGGAGCTGCTGACACTGGTCCTGTCCTCAGTTTTCTATATTTTGTAAAGCAGCAAGGACATAAAGAGGTCCATGATGTCCTGCCCCTGCACATGAGGGCAGCAGGGGCCTTACCAAGCTCTTCTTCAGGCGCCACATGTCCCCACGCCCAATGTACTGATCTTTAAAGGTCAGCTCCACCAAATCCAAGGTCACCTCCTGGGAAACAGATGAAAAATAGGGCTTAGACTTCACTGGGTGTTCATGAACAGCATCCCTCAATCTGCTCATTTAATAACCACATGGTGCAGGAAGGGCCCTTTTAAAGCAAGTCAATATTCCAAACAAACACAAGATAAAAGGGAATCCCATCAGAACAAATGCCAAAGCTGTGCCTGTACCTCAACTCCTGTGAGCTGCAAAACATTGCACAATGTGACCAGACACAGTCCAAGGACTAAATCTGTGCTACAAGTCTCAGTGCCAAGTGGAGGCACAAGCAAAATAATTTACTGCCATTGTTCAGGACATGAAGGAAGCCTCATTTCCTGCAGATTTTTGTCTTGTGCTGAATGTAAACTCTGGCTGCAGCTCTTTTGATAGTTGGGACATTTGCAGAAAATGGCTCTCTGCAAGAGGCTCTGTGGTGTCCAACAATGCAAATCCCTGCCATGGCTCTTCTTTTGATCGACCTCTTTCTGTTTGTCTTTGCTCTGCCTGGTTATCATGAATTTCTGGAACTTGAAGATGTATATGAAATGTCTACATTTTTATCAGGCTGTATTGAAACCAGTCCACAGAGTCCAAAAAGAGAGCAGGGATGGGACAGAAGGGACACCTCAGAAGCCAACAAATAATTCTACTGCCCAAGGCTCATTTTCTTAGGAAAAACTACATATCAAAAAAATAATGCCTTTTTTTCCCCCATACTACTGTAGATGGAAAGTCGCAGGACTCTGATTTGACCTAAATGAAGAAACAGATGGAAGAAGGTGACAGAATCACACACCTTTGGGTCAACAACATTGACATGGACATCCTGGTACGGCCGCAGTCGGAACACCTGGGCAACTGTCTGATCCACACTTATTGTCTCTGCCAAAGAAGGAGGAAGGACAGCAGAGAAATGAACATCCCCAGGTGGTTCCAGGTAACAGAAGCAGTGCAATGAGACTGTCATCAAACATCTGGGGCCCCAACAAGAGATCACAGCTTATTTCAGCTATGGCCCAATCTAAGAGACATTAAAACCAAAGCAGGTGAGGTAAATTCAAAGTGTAAGATGAATTAATTCCCACAAGGAGATATAAAACCGGTCAGAGAATGCAGAAGCAAAAATTTCAGGCTAAAAAGCCAGATTTGTTTAAACCATACCTTACATTACTTAACCAAAACCAGATTTAAATTTTATTTTCTAATAAAATTATAATCCTTCCCTTCCTAAACAGAGAAAGCATTGATTTGTTACAAAGTTAAAATACACTCATTAGCCAACCCCAGGTACAGTTCAGTCACAATCTTTGTCTATGATCCTACTGTGCCTAAGAGGAGTGTAGAGTCTTACCTTTCTGCAGATCCTCCTTAAGTGACTTCACCTGCAGGAGCAGGGGACTAACATGCAAAAGAGAAGAAAGGGAGACAAGTTGAGACATCAACAGTCTCTGTGGTAAAGAACTCTCAAAACTATTTATTAACATGAACCACAGGAAAAACTAAAGAGAAACAGTATTTTCTAGAAAGCTTCACAAATCACCCTCCCCACCTGTCACTCCATTAACTCTTTACACTCATTATAAGGTACTCGAGGTAGAGACAACACTATAAATGGGAAATAAAGGCACACAGGAACTTCTCAGAGCCTCACACAAGATGGGGCTGCAGGAGGAACAGCTTCATACAAGAAGGTTTATGTTCTTACAGCTGACAAAAAATATAGTTTTGCCTGGGATATACTGTAGGATGGAAGAATAATCCTTAGGTAAGGGCTGTTCTATGAGGAGGATACAGACACTGTAGATTCTATGTTCAGGTGCTACTTGGCCTATGAAAGGTGAACAAACTAATACCAAACACAAAGAATTCCATAAACTGTAGGGAAGAACTGCTAAACTCAACCTTTATACTTCTCTTCAGGCAGAAAAAAAACCTCATGGGAGCATCTTGAAGCAAAGTTGTATCAGCTGCAGGAGCCTCTCACTGGAAGCCCCTGCACTGCCCGCAGCCTTTCAGTGCTCCAGCCACACCTGACTGACATCAGCAAAGAGAATTCACCTGTATTCATCATTGGGATGTGCAATTTCCACAACATCTCCCAGCTTAATCTGAAGAAACACTTTGGGATTCACCACCAGTTCATCATCTACAAGACACAAAGGAACGAGGGCAGTGAGCACACAGCAAACACAGACAGCTGCATGTTTGCACACAATACTTTACTCCACACAAACACAGCAGCCCAGGGTCACCTGTCAGCAATGCTTCACATTCACCACAGCAGGGCCCCTCCCCAGCCACGCCAGCCTGGCCACTCCTGGGGGCAAAAACATTTCAAACAACAGAGCTTTCACAAAAGGTCTGCTCAGCAAAAGAATGTGCCTGAATTAGGCAACCAGGATGGTCTTCTTGGTTCGTTGTATAACAAGGACCAGTAGGAAAGTAGACAGCTAGAGATTCTTAACAGATTTATCAAGGGGCTGTAAGTTTAGAAGCAATGGCATTAGTGCACAGAAACACATCTACAGGCAGCCATGAGTCACTGACACATCTGTCACTTATTGGAGTGACCGAAACACAAGACTGGGAGAGAAGTGGTGCAACAAAAGGGGAAGAGGTAGAATAAAGCAATTTTTATAGGCGCAGTCTTCCAACTAATGTGATTTTATTCTGCTGTACCCTGCTATCAGAAAGAGCTTTCCAAACTTTGGCTGGCTACCTGTTACATCAAAGTTCCACCTCCAGTGTTTCATTACAAAGATGAACAAACCAACTGCATTCAATTGAGTGCTGGGGATACTGACCACTGCCTCCAAACCCCTTCTTGTGTATGACGAGCTTGTACACCTTGTTGGTTCTCATCTTGAACTCTGCTCCTTCTCAGCTGCTTCCAGCAAGGACAACTGAAGGCATCCTGCATATCTGACACGGGAACGAAAGCAAACACAGATGTGCCGTTAGTATGAAGCCACTCTATGGATCCTGTGCGTGACCACAGCGATGTCACCGCAGCCCGGCAGAGGGGAGCGCTGGGCAGGGACAGCGACTGGCAGCGGGACAGGCTCAGCAAACACTAAAAGTGTGCCTTTCAAATAGATTGGAGGGGTGAGCCCGCAGAGGTGCTTCTCAGAAAGTCAATTACGGAGCTACAAAGTGGCGGTAGGGAAAAAAGCACACTCCCGAAATTTGTTAAAATAAACTCGAAAACAAACTTGTGGACAGAAGCGCCGGGCGGTGCCGGGAACAGGCAGGACCCGAGAGCGAACAGGGCGAGCGGCTCCAGTCCCGAACCAGCCGTGGGACCGCTGCGCCCCTTC